>SWKJ01000194.1:600000-943178 GCA_019425465.1 Colletotrichum falcatum | reverse complement strand
GGGCAACGTACGTGCTGTGTCCGTCGAGGGCCTCAACAGCACTTGACAAGGCGCACCCCCAAACCGCGACGGCTGGAATCCGGGCGATCCAAGTTACCGGTGCCTCGATGCGAGGCTTCCCGAGTCAAGGGGATCGACCCCCCTTGTCCCGACAGCAGTCAGTTTTCCACAAACCGTGCTTGGTCCGGCCAGGAGAAGGACAGGCAGGCGAGACCAAACGAGCAGCAGCAGCAGCAGCAGCAGCAGCCGCCGCCGCCGCCGCCGTCGAGTCTTGCTTGTCGTATCCCATCCCCCCTCAGGCCTCGGTGCGCGGAGAATCAAACAGAGTGCGGGGGAGGGAGGCAAACGATGCTGCCGGCCTTTGGATGAGATTTTTGGAGATTTTGCTCCGGGGAAGCAAACCGGACAAAGCAATGAATGAATGGGCGCGGCGTGGGCCCGTGACGCGATCTCGATGTATCGTTGCGCGTTGTCGATGCGCCGTCGATACTCGAATGCTACAACGACTGCCACGCTCTGGTCTCGTCCCCATCTCATATCACACACGCCGGACCAGTAGCAGCCTCGCCTCAGTCAAACAGCTTCTTCATACCGGCACTGTAAGTGGAGATGACCTTTTTTAAATCTCGACACACGCATTTGCGGAGACATCAGTCCATCAGTCCAATTCATCAGGGGAGGGGAGGGGGGGCGCCCCCTTCTCCCCTCTTCAACCCCGTCCTCCTGCTTGTTCCCCGCCACAGCACTCCGTACGCAGGTCGACAATGGGGGGGGGGTCAAGCGGCCCTGAGGAGACGCAAACACGGGCAAAGGGCGGCAGGGCAGTAATTTCAACGCTCGAAATCTCTTGCGCTTCCGTTCTCCGTACTCATGCCGCACCGGCATGGATTGCGCGCGCGTCGTCGTCGTCGCATCCTGCAGAGGCTCAATGACGTAGAGCCCCGTTTCACGGCCCCTCGCGCTCATCGTGAATTAACCTGCCCGATCGAGCTTTTTGCTCTCGTCATCTACTAGGCACGTAGGCGCCTGGGGGGGGGGGGGGGGGGGGCTCTTAGCGGTGCGCAGGGCTTGAAGTGGCCCCCCCTTGGACAGACGCCGCCGCAGCCACCCCCCCCTACAGCCTCCATTTCTTTTAGCCCCAACCCTACCATGTTGCCTGCCAGCGCGGTGCCTCTGCCGCTTCCCAGGCGGCGCTGGCGCTGGTGCTACAGTGGGGAAGAAAGCAAGGAGGCCAAGGATTCACTCCTCGACCGACTGGCGACTGGCGAGCGACCATGTACTACGGGGAGCCCCTACAACCGCTTCAGGGGGTGAGCAAACCGCTGTTCCGTGCGCTAACAGCGTTTCGCCAGAGCCCGCAGTTTCGGTTGGCAGCGACCTCCGCTCGTAGCCAGTCCACCCGGCACACTAACAGGATCTACACGTGTGCTACCATGTGCGTTGCAGCATCTATTATCAACTAACTGCGTTGTCCCGTCTGGCTGCCACCGCGGGCTCTCAACTGACAGGGGACACGGCCCAGCAACGGAGGGAGAAGAAGTAGCGGGCTGGGTATCGCTCTCTCCTCCTCCAGCCCGGAAGGTTTCGATAGTGACATTTCCCATGGCATAGTGAGGGAAAACGACTGGCCTACCTGCCGTACAGATACCTAGACCGTGATAGGGTCCACGCATAATGTACGCTATCTATAGAGAGAGGGGGGGGGACCGGAACTTTTCAACCATAGTTCAACTTCCGTGCCCACTTCGGATGGTAGGAAGGACACACGGCTGGGTACTTATGGGCCCCGTCAAGGGTGGATGGGATCTAGACCACCAATGGAATCCCATCAGGACGTCCATCTCGAGCCTCTTTCCCGTCTGGGCGTTGGAAATTGCATCTGAAAATGGCATGGCCACATCGAACGAACACGAGAGGCATTCGACAAAGCCGTGCGAGGGGGACGACGACGACGACGAGGACGACGAGGAGGAGCGTGCACCCCGGTCGTCTCACGCCCTCCCCCCCCTGGTGAAGTCGAGCCTTGGAATCTGCAGCAACCGACTTTCGAAATGGGCCTTGTTACCCAAGGTATCCGTCCTCCGTAGACAGACAGCCATGTGCACAGCCGGTGGTCAGTCTCTTACCAGCTCTGCCGACTCCCCGCGTCAACCGGGGGACTCTTTTACAAGCAGCAGCCGTTTTCCGCGTCTCCTTACTCTGGTTCGCCTCGTTGACCGCTCCGTCACCGAGAAGGCTCTTGTTTTTTTTTTTTTTTTGGTCTGGTTCGGGGTTTTGCCGAGACATATCCGTACATTCGTCGAGAACACACCGCAACAACGCCGCCACGCGCAAATCAAGCCAAACAACAAAACCAAACCCGAGGGGGGGGGCAAACCGTTCAGGCAGTCCCCAAAAGAAGTTTCTACGTAGTACGGTTTACTTCTTCTGGACGAGGTCCCCTTGCAGCTGCAGCTGGGCCGTCCCTTCGTACGCACCTACAGAAGCCGGAGTCTCGTTGCTCGCCCCCCGGGGGGGGGGGGGGGGGTCTTTTCCCCCTTCTCCCCCTCGTGATCGATCACGATTGAGACGTGCCCCGTCCAATGACTGTTCATCAAGAATGCTCTTTTTGTTCGACCCAATCCCGACTTGCAACTCCACACCGGGGTCGGCCATTGCCCTTGTTTTGGGGCGTCCCGTCCCATTATCTCGTCTGCCTAGCCGGTTGGTACGCAGGCGAGCAGCACGCACGTCGAGGCTGGGTCATGGTAGGATCGTTGATAGGATGATTGCATTCCAGGTATCCGGACAACGGGCCCATGGGGGGGTTTTTTTTTTCTCCACACATGTACCTAACCTACCTCTGTCAGCGGTAGCTCCGTGCCGCTCCAGTCTTGATAAGGTCAAGGTGTGGCTGGCCGCGCTTTCGAGCCACCAAAGCCGGCCGTCCATCCATCGGGACACGCACACACGCACACACGCCCCCGCGCGCCTTCGACATCACCCGCTTCGAGCGCCAGCCAGGTGATTCTCGCGAGGGGTGGCAGGAGGAGGAGGAGGAGGGGGGGGAGGGCGGAGGCTAAGTAAGAGCATGCAGCCCATTTCTCGCGGCTCGCCCACTACTGCCGTCGTCGGACCCAGACAGATAGATCCCCTCGCCCATCTCCGGGCCGCGCTGTTGCTGACTCCTTCTGCAGCCCAGTACGCCGCCCCGTTCACTAACAATATGCTTCAGTGTGTCCGAAAGCCGCAGTATCCAATGGAACGCCCCCCCTAGGCCACCAGAGCTAGAGGAGGGTGAACTAGGCACTGCTGTGACGGGATGCTGGTCACGAAAGAATCGCTCGATCAAATAGCGGTGAGGTCTTATTTAGGACGGGAGAAGGGTGTCTTCGGCTTGCTTCTCTCTCTCTCTCTCTCTTTCACTTGTTTTTCCTTGCTTGGGAAGAGGGAGCAGTCGCTTTCCTGCGGGGTGCCTGTACGACCTTAAGGGGGGAACCGCCTTGGCTAGTACCGCAGCACCTCAGTCATTTTCCTCAGGGGGGGGAGCTTCTGGTTGGTCGATATGTGACCAGTTGCTCTCCAGAGCCGGACCTGTCTTCAGATCTACAGAGATAGAGTTTCGCTCCATATGCCGGTGCCGGCGTAGAAATACCTACACGACAAAGTCCTCCCCCCGCTCTTGTCCACTTGCGGCGCTGGACGTCCCCGGACGTCGCCGCGCGGTCGATCCGCCTCGGGCGTTGCGGCTCTTTCGTCAACCTCTATTCTTCTTGCTTGATTTTTTTTTTCTCTCCCTTCTGCTTTCTTGTTTCCATTGGCTAGTGGCCCGTGAGAAGAAGGGAATGAAATCTTTTGTCTTTGTTGGTGTGGAGGGGGGGGGGGGGGGGGGTGGTGGCGCATGAGCTTACACGCGACCGGAAGATGCGTGTGTGTGTGTGCGTGTAAGTGTCCTGACCGAGACCGGAAAAAAAAAAAGAAGAAAAAAAAAGGCCCCTTCCGGAGCGGTCGCTCCAAGCTTTTCTTCAACGGTTGGGATCCATGGAAATCTTAACTTTGCCATCCGAGAGACCACAAAAGACCACCGAGACCACAGAGTACGGAGACTTTCCTCGAGCGGGAAGAAAGAGAGTTGGGCCCCCGCGCAAGAAGCGTCCGGACGCTCCCTTCCCCGTTCATGCTTTTGCGGAGGCCTCTTCGCCCCCTACCCCCGGGTGAGGTGAGCGTATGGGATGCTTAACTCCAAGGGATATTTCTGGCGTAGAATGGGCGAATGGAACCAGCAGTTGATGCGCGCGTGCCCTGCGCCGTGTCGTTCAGCGTCAGTTTGCGTTTCGGCCACGGGCGGCGCAAGCCTCGTGGCCGCAGGGCCGTGGAGAAGTCGATATCATCTTGGCCGAGTGGCTGGCATGCCCGGCGTCCTTCCGCGACCATCATCATCGTCGTCGTCGTCGTCGTCATGGCTTGCTGCTGTCGACGGGAAAGCTAACCGTCTGACAGATGGCATTTCCCCCAACCTCCAAAGAGAGGCACCTGGTGAAACACCGGCTCTTACTTCTCGGATTTCTTGAATGACCATGCACGCGGAACGGCACATTCCTGCCCACTCGGTTGGTTGGCCGGGTTGCACGACGACGACGACGACGACTGCCCATCCCACGACGCTAAAAACCCTAGGGCTAATACCGGTGAGGTCTCACGGCAGACACGGCGGTTGCGGGAGTGAGCAAACGGGTTGACCGGGCTTCATCTACACCTTGGGGGGGGGACTGCGCGTCGCTGAGCAATCCCGCCAATGGTGGGACGGCGTGCCAACCCCGCATTCTGAGGGTTCGGGGAGATGCTGTCAGATTTTATACGCACCGCATGCAGTCAGACTCCGAGACTCCGGGGGAAGGGGAGAAACAGTGCCCGCCGGCGTAGGGCGTCTCTACTCTCGAGATGGACTCATTCTCGATACCTTATTGGCAAAGTCTTCGTCCTCGTTCCCACGGCTATTCCCATGCGGGCTGACTGCTGCGCGCAGCGCATCCCGGAATGCAATATCACCACATGGACCCCGCGTCACCTACCTGCTAGTCATGACGGCCGGTAGGTTTGATTACACCAGGGCATCGCGAGATTTTCGCGAGTGTCGCCGGACCATCGCTGGACCACCGCCTTTGCACGAAAGAACCCAAGTCCTGGAGGGAGGGAAAGGGGAAGGGGGTGCAGAGATGCAGATCCCTGGTCTCCCCGACCTAGGAGGAAGTGCTATGCCCGTTGATGAGACGACATTCTACAGCGGGTTGTCCCTCGTCCGGCCAACCAGCGCCTCGCACCGTTACCCCACACAAACCAAACCTTTTGTCTTGCGACGGGGGAAGGACGATGTTGTGGGAGAAGCTCTTGGAGGTCGTGACCATGCCGACCTTGGCATGCTTGCGGCGACGCCCCATGGGCACTGGGAGCGATGAAGAAGCAGGGGGGGGGGCAGGAGAGTTGAACTGTTTCAGCATCGTCCAGAGGTGGCGGTAGACCTTGGCTGTACCCCGGGTTTACCTAGGTATGGTTGGCTTGGGGAAAGCGGGGAGGAGAGAGAGCAGACGGGGGGGGGGGGGGGGGACGCGACGAGGCGCTAGCATGAGTCCGGGTGCCGGGTCTCACGGGCGACTTGAATTTCCTTTTCTTTCTTCTGTCATCATGATGATGGCGGCGGCGGCGGCTGGCCTGAATTGGCTTTCTCGGGGTCGGGGTTTTGGAGGGCATCGAACCGGCCGGTACCACACTGCGTTTGCGCTAGAATCGCCTCTCGTCTCGTCTGAGGTTCTGTTGAGTTGAAGCCTTGGGACTGGAGGAGGGAGGAGGAGGTGGTGGCGGCGGCGGCGGCGGGGGGGGTAAGACGGACGCTGTGCTGGGCCGGGTTCACCGCTCTTGGCGTGGTTTCTGGAAGTTTTACTTTGGATCGGCGCCGGGTAGAGAGACGATGAACAGAAGACACGATACTCTGTAGGGAAGAGAGCGCGTTTGGCTCATCCAGGAAGAGGGGGCGGGCGGTTTCCGTTGTGGACTCTGCCAAAGGCCAAGACTGGCGGTTTTCCTCGTGCCCGTTTGGGAGGTGGTGTATGTGCGTTTCGTCGTCGAAACTCTTTCTCTTATTTCTGTCTCCCTCCCTCTCCCTGCCCTGGGAAAGGACATTATTGGGTCCTCCGGACGGGATCTGCAAGTTCCAGTCCGGGATGGCTTTCGGGTTTTTTCTCTTTCAGGGTCCCCCTCTTTGTTTTCCGACACTGCTTTTTTTTTCTCTTTTTTTTAAAAACTTTTTTAGCCTTTTCTATACCCAGAGGCCGGGAGCTTGGGGTAGAGGACCCGGAGCTCTACTTGGTCTTTTCTTTTTCTTCTCCTTTTGCGGATCGTCAACTACCGGAGGTTGGGAGGGGGAGCGGCACACGAGTCGGGCGCGGCGCCGCGCGGGCGTCGAGACCATGGTCTGCTCGGCGGGCCCTTACTCGCCGTTTCCCGTCTCGAGTGTTTTAATTTCTATTCTTAAAATCTCATTGCCCCCCCGTGGCACCATGCCAATTTGATGGGCGCGAGTGTTTGCCCTTGGCTCCATGTCCACCCTTATCGGCAGCGCCCGGTTGACGGAAGGGCAATGCCAAATGGACCGGCTAACTCGGGGATTCGGTTGCTTGCTACGCTGATGCTCTAACATCTCCCTTTGGTGTCTTTCTCGCAGCAGGTCAAGCATGAAAACGCCCGCGTGAAAACGATCCTTCATGTCTTACCAGGTCATGGCTAGGATACCGGGAAGAGCTGCATCATGAATTTCATGCCCTCCTCGCCTTCCCTGACATAGCATCCAAAGTCAGATACCCACATCGGCGAGTTAGTTGGATGGGCGCGCGGGCGGGGAAGCAAGCGATGTGGTGGAGGACTCGCGATATGGCATCTCAGGACTTGTCCTCGGGCCAATCGATTCGTCCTGCGGCCATGGGACCGTAGTCAATACCCGAGATAACGTACCAGGGCAGGGCGGGGGAGAGGGACCGCGGCTCGGGTGAAGCTGTTTACAGACTCGGGTGCAGCGGCGTGCCGCGCTTTCCTCCTGATCGAAAACCCACCCGCGGCCCGTTGACAGACGCAAAGAGCTCCCGCCGGGGCAGAGCGAGAGGCGGGGAGGCCGGGAGATGAGGTCTCCAGCCCTGGGCCTAACCAGCTTCGAGCTCCAACCCGAAGTGGACTGCGGCATCGGTGTGCGCGCGCGCGTGTGTATCCGAGTGTTACCCGTCTGTCCAGATCCGTTCTCGGCCACAGCAACGTCGTCGCGCCAATGGAAGAAGGGAGGGAGGGATGGGTGACAGGGGGTCGCCGTCAGCACACCATCTCGAAGGGGGGGAGGGGCTAGGCCCCAAGCGTTGCACTTAGCAAACGCCCAGCGGCTCCATTCTTAGCTTGCCGCCTCACCGCTGTGTGATTAGGGGAATACACAATTACCCTCTGCTTGGGTGCTATGGCGTGCCTTTCTTGGCTGGTCTTGTGTGAGTTGATGCCGTTGTCCGGGCGGAAGGGGGGGGGGGCTGAGGACGTGGGGAGATGGTTAGACGAGATCTCGAGGTTTGCCGCGTAGAGGAGATGAGACGACCAATCCGATGCCCCCCCGCGTCGATAGCGCACCATCTCTCACTGAACGCGGGGCGGAGATTCATTGTGGTTGTGGCTTACTGCAGCTTGCGTTTCGCGGTTTTGGCTAGCACGCGGGCGAGCATGGCAACGGGGGAGGGGAGGGGCTCTCCTCTCCGCCCGTTGCTGTGCACCGCGTTGGTCTGGAGCTATTTACATATGATAAACGCTGGTTGGGCGGTGGTGGTAGAAAGTAACAGACAAGGGGGGAGGGGGGGACAGCAGACGCATCTGGCATGTGAAGACGATTTGACGTTCAAGGTAGCCAGCGATGCGAGAGGAGCTGCCTGCATGCGACGGATCGGGGTGAGTGGAGGCGGGGGATATTCGAGACAAGGCGATCTGACATAGGGGTCTTGGGCGTCCAGGTGCAGTCGTCACCGACACGCGAGCGATGCCAGGACGGGAGGGAGAGACAAGGGCTTGGTGAGAGACATGGCGGGCAAAAAGAAAAGGCGGGGAAGAGGATACTCGGCCAACTGTGGCGTCGAATGGTTCTTGATACCAAGACCGGTGAGCTAGACGCGGGGAATGCGTGTAACTTGGCCTCTCCCCCCCCCCCCCCTGGGACCCTCGGCCGTTGCCAGGGGGTGGTTTCGATGCTACCTGATGCTTTTGTAGGACGGCAGAGGCGGCGCGCAAAAGAGCCCTTATCGATGGCGATGGAAATTCCGGCCGCGCTTGCTCGTGGCGGAGGTGGACGGAGGTTCCACCGAAGACCGGGGTGTGTGTGGGATTGAATCGACGGAACGAATGATCGTGGAATCCGGGGAACGGGATCTTATCGGGGCGAGAGAGAGGGGGGGGGAGGGGGGTGGGACTCGGGCGGAGCACCAAGGGTCCTCCGTCCGCTCCACCGGTACGCCGACGCCGAGGTCGAGGAACATCGTGCCGGCGACCTTCCGGTACGGAGTACTTGCGCTCAGCTCGACCCGAAATTACGGCACTGCGCAATCGCACACACGCCGGCCTCGGCAGCGGGACGCGGAGCTTCACAATACGGCATTACACAGTGACACGCGGAGTGATGCACTGGGGAGAGAGGGCAAGGGGGGGGGGGGGGGGGGGGTTGTATTCACTGGGCGTCTGGGACTTGCAAGTTTAGGCGCGCCGGCGATCCCTGTATGCCGAAACCCAAGATTCGCAATAGGGAACAATGGTGGGATTATCTTGACACAACTGCACGGATGGGGGAGAAGGGGGAGGGAAGGGGTCGAGAGAGAAAAGCCTCGCATCGTCCGGTGCGTGGCAAGGAGTGAAGCCACGACTGCACCGGACCCTGAAACTGGAGGACCGTAATCCTTATTTCATCTTGGGCCATTTTTGACTTGAACCCCAATGGGCGAGCACTTTATCCACATGCTGGACATGCAGATTGGAGGTGGACGCTTTAAACTCCGCCCCAGAATGCGAGGCCGTTGTTGGGTTGGGGTAGAGAGAGAGAGAGAGAGAGAGAGAGATAGGGCGACAAAAGGGAAAGACGAGTCGGATCACCGGTTTGATTGACGCCCGGCTCCTGCGCGGCCAAAGTCTGGTGTTTGTTTTATTCTATCCCCCTCCGCCCGTGCCCGCCCCACGCATTACGCGGGCGGAAAGGCTAACTCCCGTTGGAACACGCGCTGTTGTAAAGGCACCGAGTATAATACTCGGTGTAGGCTTCTCGCAGACGGCAACGAGACTGCGGGGATTGGGTTTGGGCTCAGACCGTGTGCCTCTCAGCTCATCGTAGTCAGTGCTTTGCCGAGTGGGATGCCTCGCGTCCTGCGTCTCGGCAGGTTTGGTGACTGGACCGGAGGGAGAGAGAGAGAGAGAGAGAGACTGAGTTTTGGGTGACACGAGGAAGAGAATTTTTTTGCGGGGGAGAAAGTATGTCGACCACCCGAGTCGAGAGCCGTTCTCGGTCGGTGCGGGACACGCACCCCCCCCCCTTCCCGGGAGGAATGACAGGCGGGATGACCTTGCTCACGTAGAGCGCCGGGGGGGCCTTTGGTAACTCCCGTCACTCGAGGGTTTTTTATATATATATATTTTACACTTTTGATTATCATCATTCACTTGCCCTGCGGCCGTCGTTGTAGGAGAGTAGGGTCATCATCAGTTAGGCGGATGGACACATGCCTATTCTCGTCCTGTTTTCGTTTGTGAAGAAAACCCGCAAGCCCCGTAGTGGCGATGGACATGCTTGCTGTGGTGGACAAGAACCCCCTCCCCCGTCGGAACCGATGGAAGAAGGTGAGGGACTTTGGGAACAGCGGAGACACGGGGAAGTCGGGGGAAGGGGGGATTAGCCAGCCCGTGCCTCTGGCTCGAGACAATCTCGGCCCTTCTTCTGCAGTTGTGGATATCTGGTGTCGAGACGAGCGGGTTGAGGCGATGTGCGGACGAAGCATAGGGTGGAGGGGACCAGGCCAGTGTGGATGGGCATCAGGGCTTCGGAATACCTTTTCCCCTCTTGGTCGAGGCCACATGAACGGGACTGGAGGGGGGCTATTCGGGATGGGGTGAGAATTGATGTTAATGGGTTACCGGTCAAGGACGCCACGGCTTACCATACGCCACGGTGAGGAGAGGCTATCCCCCCCCTTTCGTCGTCTCCTCCACGACACTGGCGGGTTCGCATGCTAGAAAAGTCATCATCCTGCAGCGGCCAGATTACATGGCAGCCTCGCTTGCCGTGCATGTTGCGCGAGGAGGGATGTGGTGGATGCGAGTACGGGTTGCAGCGGTGGGCGGAAGGGGGCACCGCGTCAACGAGGGGTTTTCGTAATGGTGCAGACGGGGCGAGGCCACTCGACGCTCTCGCGCCGTCTGGAATCCTGACTGAGAAGGGGGTTTCCCATGGTGGCATCAGCACATCGCAGCATGACGGTTTACATCATGAACGTGCCATTTTGGATTCCGTTGCAATCCTACGACTTCTGATTGACGTGAGGTCATAGGGGTCCTTGGGGAAAGGTGATCGTCCACTCCCCCCCCCCCCCCCCCCGGAGGTCTGCTCCTCTCTCTCGTCTTGTGTGATTGACATGGACATGTGCGAAGATGCAAATCAGGGCCCTCGGGCTCCAGACGGTTCGAGTGCCCATGTCAGTCCTTTCCCGGCGGCCAGTCGAGGATCGACCGAGCCACACAAGGCAAGCAAGTTAGCTAGCTACCTGAACCCTTTCTGCGTATGTAACCCAGAGCATCAGGTTTTCACCCTCCTTTCTAATCCAGGGTCCGACGATCGTTTGAAGATTGTGGCTTTTTTTGGGCTGGACAGCGACGGGCGCGGACAAAACGGGCGAGGGGCGGGGAAGTTACCTACGCGTCAGGGTAGCAGTGGGTGGTGGGTGGACAACGGGAGGGTTTGAGGGGGAGGGGGGTGGTGGTGAGAGATGGATGCGGGAGTGTTCCTGTTCATGATGGTGGTGGTGTTGATAGCGGCGGTGGTCGAGGAGAGACGAGGACGAACGCCGGAAGTTGGTGGTGGTGGTGGTGTGTAGTTTGCGCCGCCGCCGCCGCTTGTAAGAGGCTGTCCTTTCTGTTGGTTTGGCCCTCCCAAAGGGCCCTTGTCTAGACATGGGCAAGACTTTCGTCTCGTATGCTTCGTGGTGGTGCCCATACAAAAGCCCCTCTACCTTACTCCGCCATACAGAGCACCGGATTGGCCGTGGGGCCACCGGCCTGCATGTTATGGGCATATGCAGTATGCGGAATGCGGTCTGGGTGTGCATGCGAATGTGTGAGAATGCGCGTCCCTCATGTCTCTGCAGACAGCGTGTGGCGGCGGCGGTTGTGGTGGTGGTGGTATGGCAAGGACATGGGCCGTAGACCGTGTGTGGGTGGGATGGACCTGATGGTGTATGGCATGCGACCGGGTCCCGATGATGAGACGCTGTTATCAGGGAGGGAGAAGGTCTGGGGCTTGCCAACCACTGGATGTTGCTTTTCTGCGCAGTGTACGGAGTACGGAGTACTGTGAGGGCGCTTCTGCCGTCACAGTCAAGCTACATGCTATCTACGGATCTTGCTGCCCCTCCCTCGCTCTTCCTCTGCTTTCTCTGTTGCTCTCTATTTGCGGCCTATCTCCTGCATGGCCTAGGGCGTCTGCTTCGACATGCCTTGATGTTGGATGCGGATGCGAAGGGGGGTCTATCTAGATGCGGTATGCGACGCCAGGCCATGCTGGGAAGGGGTGTGTGTGCACGAACTTGAGATTTCCCTTCCCTCGATATCAAAGACAATCTCGGATTAATACAAGTCTGAGGCACCTGAACCCCAACCCGCTACAGGCGTCCGGGGGACCAGGCATATCCGAGCTCTGGGGGAAGAGGTTGTCGATTGTGTGGTTCGCTCCACGGGGAAAAGTCTGTGCGACTATGGGGAGGGGGGGTATGGAGGAGTAGGAGGATGGCGAACAGCACCGAACAAGCCAACTGTTTTTTTGTTGGGAACCTAAGGTGCCGGCTTACCTAGTTGTCGTGCCATGCTTGGATGATTTCCCAGGGCTAAGGACAACACTAAAGATGTATTTGGCCGTTGGTTGGTAATTTGGGGGGGGGGGGGGGGGGAGTCAGTGTCAGTGCCATCCTGGGTATCTTTAGCAACGATCAAGGGCCAGTACCTAGTCAGGCATTGAGTACGGAGGAAGCCCAAGTCTGGTCGGTGCGCCTCCTGTACTCGGTATGGATGTTGCTTCTCCGGATATAACTCAGTTTTTCCTCGACTTGCTATGGGGTGTGCGCTCTGACTAGGCCACTTGGGACGGTAGCCCCGGCTTCGGACACTTGAAAAACTGGAAAGGGCTGGCATGGCTTGTCAAGTTGCGCGGTGCCTTTGCTCCTGTGCCTCCTCCTCCCAGTTCTTGAACCACCCTAGCAGACGGCGGATGGTGAGCTTATTGTTGTCGTCTACTCTCTACTAAAGGGGGGAGGCGACGGCAGCGGATGCTGTCCGCTGGCTGCTTTCGTACAACAGAAGGCTTTTTTTTTCTTCTTCCCCTTCTTGTTTTTGGGCCGGACAAGGCCGGAGGTTGCTGCTAATCCGTAGTGCGCCGGAAAGCTGACATGGTGGTGGGGGTTGGACGCCACGGGCTTTGGCTGGCGAGCCCGGGTAACCAGAAATAGCGGCAGAGAGTGAGCGTGGCGCCGACAAGATGGATGTTTCGCCAATGTTCTGCGCGGGCACGGTACCGAGACGGCCCCCGTCTGTCTGATCAGCGTGGCTAGGCGGGGGTTGGGCCCAAGTCCGTTCCCACGGATGGGATATGTGGCCGTCGTTGCGGTGGAGTGAGCCTCAAGACGCGAAATTGACGGGCAGGACAAGGTGGCGCTGCCCTCTTTCTGTGTTGTGCATCCATCCACCAGGGTCTTCACGATGCCCCGTTGGCCACTATGCTGTCGCAGATCCAGTGTCCATGTAGAAGGCGGGGGGAGGGGGGGGGGCATGGGTCTGGCTGGGCCTGGCTGACAAGGCAAGGGGTTTCACGATGGGTGATGGGAGTTCGCAGGTCCCCCCATCAGCGGCGGCATGCCACGATGGGCAACGCGCGAAATCCTCCGAGGTACGCTACATGCATGATGGACCGGGGTTTGCGAGCGATCCAGCCCAGGGACGGGCGACCAACGGATAACGCACCCGTCCTTGGAGTACGACGGCGACGGCGACGGCGAAAGGGGTCCAGGAACGCAACAAGATCAAAGAAGAAGAAGAAATCAAACCCTGGCAGCGGCAACGGCAACGAAATGAGACGAGGGGCCGATGGTCGGGACATGTCAGATTCCAACACAGGACGGTGGAGGGGGGGCCGGAACGTAAGAGAGAGTAATCCAGCAGGGCACATATCGCGAGACAAAAGGTTCGACTCTGTGTGGACGGTTCGACCGACCCCTCCCCTGCGATTCGCCTTTTGCAGATATTCTTTCTGCTACCGTCGCCTGCCCGCCGAGGCGACGTGCAGGCATGATGGCACACTTGGACTCCACGTCTGGCTCCAACGGCGGATGCAGATGCGGATGCGAGAGGAGGGTCTGAGGTCGATGACTTTGGTCATCAAAGTTACGTTTGGTTACAGCCGAGAAGCGTAACTCGGACGCCATCGGTCAGTGACAAGAGAAGCGGGGGCGCGGGTGGCCTTGGCCTTTGCAAAGTGTGTGTGTGTGTGTGTGTGGGAGAGAGAGAGAGAGAGAGAGAGCGCGAGCGAGAGAGGGTGGTTTTTTGAGTTGCAAGAAGAGATTGGATAGCGTGAGCGTTGCAGTAGCGGTTGCAGTTCCACCGCTGGAGAGCCGTGTAATGGTGTGTGAATGTTCCACGCCGATGGCGACGGCGACTCATCGCCGGCGGTGGTGCTGGCCACTTCTCCGCTCTCCCGGCGACATCGGAGGGGAGGAGGGGGGGCGGCCTGATAATCACCCTACACTCCTCGAGAGGCAAACCAAAAAGTCAAGTCAGAACGTTGCTGGGGATTTCGCCTCATTCGTAAGCTCTGGCGTTCGATAGGTGCCCTGCCGTAATCCGATAACGAGACCCGAAGCAGTCGGTCAGTGGGGGACGGGTGTGAGCGCGAGTGTGTGTGCCCCGTCAATCAGATGAGGTAAGGCCTGGCCAAGATACCAAACCAGGGCGTTGCACCCTCAGTAGTAAGAGAGATGTCGCCATGTACAGTATGTAAACGGTGGGCGAAAGGGGGGGGGAAGAACTCGATGGACCACGCTCTAGACCACCCACCGGGTGTCAAGATCGACGACGCTCGCCCCAAGTGCCACCATGCCCTTCGAGGCTCAGACGTGCAGCTCGTTGACACGGCTGCCGAGACCACCCCCAGCGGACGGGTCCATCGGCATGGTAGCTAAGCGCGGAGGGATGTGAGCGGCGCTGCCAAAACTGCGGGCAGACGACGGCCCCCTTTTGGCCGTCGGTTACCATTCGACACACGCCGTGGGTTCTGTGTGCAAACAGCCCCAAGATGGTGCAAGTACATGCGCAGTACGGATACGCACGCACATCTTACATGGTACCAAAGGGCGAACGGGCATGTCGATCTTCCATGCTTCTCCACGCCCCTCTCCGGCGTTGGCCCCGTTGCCGAGAACAACAGGCGGACGAGCCGCAGGTGTTTGTGCCCATTGGCCTGCCCAATGAGTACATCGTACTATCTACCTACCTGCCTTTCGGGGTTCTGAACCGAGACGACACCGTCAGCTCCGGTATCCGCTGAGGCCCATCTGTGGATTCAGTGTCGTCCTCCGACGAGTCCAGCCCAGCCCCGCCGTTTCGATTCCCCAGGGATTAGCGTAATGGTAGCTTGGACACTTCGGACTACGATCCCCGCCTCCGCAAGTTGCGGGACAAAAAAAAAGAAGAAGAAGAAAAGAAAAGGAGAACCGCCCGTTGTGCAGCTCGCGCCAGCAGCTTTCTGGAGACCCTGTACGATCCAGGTGTTCGCGTCGTCCCACAACCCCCTCCCCTCTCCCGGGAAACCCAACCCCGCGAGACCCGGTTTTTGCTCCGCGCTGAAGTCCGGTGTCCAGCTCGCTGTTCACATATCGCGTTGAGGCTTACGACGGTGGAACGACTAACAACAGGCCCTGCCCTGTCGACCTAACCTAATCGCCATCTCAGGCCGGTGTGGAGCAACAAGCACATATGTCGCAGATGCGAGCCCGGGGCGGCTGGCGACAAACAAGTAACTATACCGCGCACGTTTCCAACCCCCCCCCCCCCCCTCCTTCTCGCCCCTAGTCGCGCCTCGGACAGACTGCCAACCTCGCTTTAGTGGAGTGCTGTCTAGTGTGTGCGCGCTGTTGGGAGAGCCCGTGGGTATCACTCGCTTCTCGTCTCCAGCGATGGCGGAAATGAGGAGTTGGCGGCACGGACCATCTTTGTAGGGAAAAGCTTTGGTGCGTTGCGTTGCGTTACGTTGCGTGGCATGGCATGGCATAATCGCGCACGAATATGGGGAGAAAGGAGGAGGAAGGGGTAGATGCTGTAATGGGAGCGGGTTGGGAGGGGGGGGGGGCGTGTTTCTTCAATGTCTGTTTGTTCCCGACCAACCTTTGACTCCCCGCCCGCCGTCTTCTCAACCTCGCTCGACCAGGAGGCAAGTCAACTTAGCGCGAGGCTGTGCGTCCTTCCCTGGGTTGTTCACGTCCTTGCGCCGTCGGAGAACAATGCCTTGTAGGTGTTGTTTCGATGTGCCGGTAGCATCTTGCTACTTGTGCTGTCAGGTATGCGTGGAACGGTCCATATCGCCTCACCGATGTTACTCCTTGCACACCACCACAACACATGGGATGCCTTGGTATCCTTGGTATCTTCTCCATACGGCCTGTTGCGCATGGGTTCCGGCCCCCTTTCGTACTTGGACGTCCCAACAAAACCTTCCACTCGGATGATGATCGGGGTATGGGGTGGAGGGTCGGGAGATATCATCCTGTCTAGTACCCCCCTTCCGCGCCTAGCCTCGCCCAATTTCTGTCTTGACTGATATCTGCTTTTGGGTCCGCCTGGGCCCAAAGTCGCGAGCTGCAGAAGTGCTGGCCTGCTGCGACGCTCGTACTTGATGGTTGCGAGATTGACACCCCAAGCCATTGGTCTCTCACGTGTCGTCCGGAACGCCCACAGGCATCCTGCAACAGGACATTCCGGGGTTCAGTGAGGCGCCTCTCGATCCTTGATGGGCTACCGACTGCATACTGTGGCGTGCAGACAGTCGCGAATGGGGGTGTGAAGTGATGCAGCCCTCTGCTCCGCCTGAACACCCTCTTGGTTGGCTACCCGTCAGACAAGACCCTGAAATGATGGAGGTGGATGTTTTTAATGACGCCAGCGATCGTCCCGAAGTCTGGATTCTTGGTCTTCTACCCCTCCTTCAGTTCCTCCATCTCCGCACTGTCTGTGTTCAATGCATCAATATGCTTGGATAGGCGAGGTCGATTGAAAGAGGGGCCCATTGTTGATCACCTCTTGGTGTTACGAGATTTGTGGCGTGGCTGGCCTGGCGGTTGGTGGATGATTTTAGATGTTGATAATCTAGGTTAGTCATAGAAATAGGGGTCCAGATAGCATTGCTGATCTGTACTTCTGTGATGTCAGGTCTGGGGTAACGGATGATGCTTCACATGCTGTTGCTTCATCAAGGAGTAATCCTGTCGACATGTGAGATTTTGAGTGTCAAATGGGAAGCCTTGATATCATGATTCTCGACGAGATGCTTGATGACCACAGTCTCAGTCGTGTTTAAGAAAACGAGCCGATCATCTTGTGGACTTGTTTTCTGCTTATTATAGACCATGTACTTGATAGAACCACGTCCACTACAGGTAAACAGCAGCACATGACTGTAGGTCACTTCCTTCGTATACCGGCCGAATGATTGGCGCCATAGTTGTCATTGCTCATCCCCTGTGGGGGTTTCTTGATATACCAAGCCTGGACTGTTGGGTGATGGACGAATAGGGTAGACATAGGCTTGTGAAGTAGGACACAGTGAACGGCATTATTTATGAAGAGGTATACTAGTTTTTGTGTTGCGTTGGAGACATGATACTTGGAAAGGAATCGACATCTACATCATAGCAAAGCCATCACGTCATGTCTCTGGACAATGTTAGTATATTCCACGGGTTCTATACCTCAAGCTTTCTGAAGGATCACCCAGTTACGTCGCTTTAATGATCTTTTAAACAGCAGTATTTGGCTAAACTTTGTCAAAGACCTCATCGTTATCATTATACTATACTAAAACTTTCTAGACTAATTCCTTGCTGTAGGTTTGCTTATTTTCATAAGTAAACATTCCAAACCCGTTGTACGCTATCGGATAGCCACCACCAGGCTCCGATAAAGACATTTTAACATATGCCAAATCTCTCATTAGCTTCTTGATATTTGCTACAACCTTTCCTTTTTCCCTGAGACGGGAGCCGTACTGAGGGCTACTTAGCCAGGTAGCAATCATTCCGGCCACCCTAGGTGCAGCATAGGAGGTACCAGTCCCGTCCCTTGTCTCCCAAGTGCTATCAGGTACAGCGCAATGAACGTTACCTGCTGCTAGTACAGTCACTTCATTGATACCACCTTGTGAACGATACCAGAGGCTACCATTAGGTTCCATAGCGCCAACAGTAATGATATCCATCTCAGGAGCAAACTTGCCAGGGTATGTGCTGATGGGCTCATACTCCTCGCGGTGGTTTCCTGCAGCTACTACCACAGGGACATCCAGAGATACCAGGAGTTCCATCTTCGTTTTCAAAATTGGAAGTTTGGTTTTCCAGATATCCCTTATAACCGGCTTACCGAGCTCCTTACTCTTTGGGATATCAATAGCAGCCGCCACAAGAGACATTGTGACGACGGCTTTCCCTTCCAAGTTCTTCGCCTTTATATCTTTAACCACAAGATCGAGGGCTGTAAAAAGATAGGTTGACTTTGTGGGCTGAGGAATCTTGACAATAACCACATCAGCGTCCTTAGCAGCACCAAACTGTGGCCCATTGACGAGGGACTGGACACAGGTGCCATGTCCTGCTGCAAGATCGTCGTCTGTTTCCCGGGGTCGTGTTTCTTCGGGAAGATGGATCCAACGCTTGTTGCCGGGCGCTTGGGAATATTCTTTGTGTTTTGGCTCTGCTCCGGTGTCGATAATATAGACCGTGATGCCCTTGCCTGAACTTGCAGGGTAGGCATACCCAGGCATGTCAGCAGGTGAAAATGATGCCAAATTCGAGGGCTGTGACAGAGCCTTTAATGAGACATGCGCCTTTCTCTCAACTTTGATGTTCTCGAATTTGGGGTCAACAAGGATGGGTCTGTTCGGTTTAAGGTCGCGGGGTGAAGTAGATGAGACAGAATGCCGGGATGATGTAGAATCAAAGACGGGGGCAAGGCCAAACCAGAGGCCGGTCAGCTTCATGACTGCTCGTTTAAGGAACGATATTCCAAAGATAGGACTATTATGAAGATTGGTAAATGGTGATGTGTCATGAAAAGAGCGATTGAAAGATTCGAGAGGCTGCATGGAGCGGGC
Organism: Colletotrichum falcatum; assembly: GCA_019425465.1. Classification (NCBI taxonomy): domain Eukaryota; kingdom Fungi; phylum Ascomycota; class Sordariomycetes; order Glomerellales; family Glomerellaceae; genus Colletotrichum; species Colletotrichum falcatum. Next base: position 924,529 of record SWKJ01000194.1, on the reverse strand, counting down.
AGCTGTCCGACAGACAAGCATATTTATTTACAGTTCAATATGAAGATAAAGATTCGGATAAATCGGGAAGAATATAGTTGGTAAGAGATCCAGGCATAGTCAATATGTTTTATCAAGATTACGTTTATTAAAACGCAAATTGCATCTGCTAGAAAGTACAAACTAAAGTGGTTCTGCCTAGCTGATGCTAGCCAGTCATGTATCTGGTAGAGCTTGGTTGTGCTATCCCCTGTCCTAATATTAAACTCAACAGGTGCCATCGTTGTCCGCATTACGTGCGTGCACATATAACATGTTTCGTATACTAGAGCGGTGAGGCCGAGAGCACGAACAATTAGAATTGATGTAGTGCTTCTACCGCCCTCCTGGGCTTTTCCTGCATGCTTCACAGCCTGTCATCCTCACCCGCGACGTCGCTACCGTCCTCGTTCCGACTAGCGAGGTTGTCCAACGTCGCAGGTGCCCGCAAGTTTTGCGCGTCCAGAAGGACCGGTCCAGCATGATAGTCATTTGCCGTCAGGGGCAAATGGTAATATTTTGTCTACAGTTTTCCCGCTGAACTTCTTTAGTACCTAGATCACTTTGATTTGACCCCGGCCTCACCAAGGCTATCGTGGAAGGTAAGGAAAAGTGGCGAGACTCATCCAGCTCACCCTATTGACTCGAGGGTGACGACACCACGAGGCCCCGAATGCAAATTTCACGGAATGGCAGGCCCGAATCAGAGTATTACAGTTTCCATAACGTACCATCTCCCTGGTGTTATCCATTTCGATTTTACTTTGGCTGTATCGGGTATCTTATTGAAAAACGAAAAACAAGATGACATGGATGAAGTCTTCGCATGAGTTTTAGGGTTATATGTGTTTATGATCTCCCGCAAGGACCCTTACGACAAATTAGTATTGAGTACTGGGAACTATGGCCCAACAACCAAATGACTTGCTGTAGGAGATCCGTTTTGCGCAGCCTTTTTCTCTTTCTTTCTAGCCTTCCTCTCTGCCTTTCTAGCCTTCTTTTCTTGCTTCTGCTGTTCTCTCAGCACACATTCGCTGCACTTGACTGGTGTCGAAGACCCCGCAGGCACCATCATAGGCGTACAGGCTTTTCCAGCTGTAGTCGGGCTCTCTTCTGTTGGGCAATCGTTTTGAACCGGCGTGATGGAAGCGTCGGCGGCTCGAAGACGCAACGGAAACTGCTCAACTTTGCCATTTTCAAGATTTTGATTTTCAGTCCCTTGGTTAACTTCTGAAGACACACCACTATCCGCGGTGTTTTCTCCCTGGCCGCGATGAGAGGCAAAAGGTTGATTGCTGGCTTGTCCAGTCTCACGCAGGTCTATCTCGTCCCGGACAAGGATTTGGACGAGTAGTCGAGACACCATGAAAAGGAGAAGTATGCAATGTGCAGAAAGCTTGATCAGAAGGGTCAATTCATAGCCGACATCGTCAAGAAATTTTGTCACTTTCAAACACAATCGGTTGAGCAGTGCAGATATCTCTGAAACGACGACATAGTGAACGTTTGCTTTTACTGCCCATTTTGTCGACACTGTCTTCAGTTAGAAAACTGCATTGTATCTGCTGTTACTGACCTTATAACAAACCTCTATACTTGCTGATCATTCTCCATGTACTTTTCCTTTTTGCAAGGGGCTCGAATTTGTCGTACCAAGAACAGGTATGATCGACCGGCCATATCTGATATCGAAAAGATTCTGCGCCTTTGACTGTTGGGTGCCATAAGAAGATCCGACCGACGGGTCGATTGCCTAAGCAGCCGCGCAGTACCGGAAGCTCAATGTCCTGGAGATTCGTCATTTCCGACGGATGGAAACAATCAGGCGGCGGAGGTGTCATGATTGTCGCAACTTCCCCCTGAGATATGCGCCAAGCAAATATGAGGGATGCGCCCTTGATATACTTGCTCCACGCATTTGGGGATTTCTGGGATTTGAGGCACGACGGGTTGCTTGAATCCATGAGTGGCCCCATAGCAACTCGCAAAGTCTGCATTCCACATTTGTTGGCTATTCTGTGAACCACATCTGGGTTCGTACCGCTCCAAAGGACCTGTTGATCCTTGAGCCAGCTCTCGCCATCGAACTGCTTGATGATGTCGCATGCCTCCTGTAGACTAAGATATTGAGGCCATACTGTGCATAAAAGCGCATGTTGGTCTAGTGTCTGCTGTGATGCCCAGCAACTTGGTTTGTATGATATAGCGGTAGCGGAAAGAACACTCATGATAGTCTGTGTACTTCGAACCAGGCAATTGATGTAAGGATGGATGATCAGACAAAATATGCGTGGTCGGAGGAGAGCTGCTGTATCTTATGGCATTTGGCTCCCAGTAGCTGGCTGCTTGCCTCGGCAGCATAAGCCAGCCAGCTGGCAAGACGAGACACTTTTTCAAGGAAACTCAATGAAAATAAGTTTGATTTTCGAGTACGCTCATTCTGAGACATGAGTCTGGAATGCGGTTGGCTACGAAGGGAAAACCTTTATGCAAGCTACGTCTCAAGTTAAGCCCGTAGTTGGCATCGCCATTAAAGGACGACCGTTAATCGCTCAAAAGCTATATGACGTGATGAGAAAAATGGGTTTCACGAGCCTAACTGCGATTGATGTGAGTTCATGGGGATAGCCGTCGGCGTGCATGTATGAGCTGCAGGCCTTGGTGTATGATTGCTGGATTGTAGCTGCATTGTGAACTCGAGCAGTTACTACATCAGTATCCGTGACAAGTTTCTAGAAGTTACTCTACTGGTAGCAAATTATGCCAAATCAAAAGCGACGAATAACTTCAGTTCAAAGCTTGACAGCATTTGTATATTCGAATATGATGATTTGCAATTGGTAAGCAAATCGTGCATGGTGGGAGACGAGAGTGTTCTAGAGCAAGTGCTAGATGAAACGCCTCGTGATATATGAGTAAGAGCTTTGAGATAGACCTGAAAATTGTTGAGTATCGTTGTACGAACAAGTAGGTTACTTTCCACGTTCAAACTGTGCTTTCTGGGCTGGACTGTAACAGCTTACTGTATATCAAAGCCTGGTATGTATATCTTACGGGTGGGTAGGGTTCAATACCCTTTCAATTGGATATGTGGCATCAAGTGTACATGTGAAGATTGACTAAGGATAATTGAACAAGACCCGGAGAAGTATGATTGCATAGAACAGGACCCATTTCCTCTGGTTGATGGGGCTACTGACCTTGACATCAATATCAATGCATTTATCATGTGTCGTGAAGCCATGATAGCTTCGTGTGGCTGATGGTCAACGGCATGCGCCACGTATGTGGCTTACCACCCGGTTGCTCCACCCTAGAAGGGTATTTCTACACGCAATTCATTTCCTATGTAGATTCTAGCTAGGACAACTACTTTATATTCTTTCTAGCAGACGCTGCGGTTCATCACATCATGCTTAACTGGACGGTTGATATAATGTGGCCTATTATAGCTAGGAGAGCTTTCACTGCTTTCATAATACAATTTGTGATCTACAGCAGACTTTAATGCATACGAAAGTTGCTAATTAGCACCGAGTTCTTGTGCCTACCTGCACACCTAGGTGCGCTCGACGATTGATTCTTTTCGCATAACTTTGTAGTACCGAAGCAGCTGCAACGGATAGTGACCACTGTACTGAGAGTCTCACGTTTATTTTGAAGGTTCTGAAGAGAACTTGTTGTAATGGCTCAATGAGATATCATTCAATTGAAAGTACGGAGTACGGATACACAGTAGTCATATCGTGATGGTACATATAGGTAGTTGTAGTAGTGGCAACTACGGACCCACTTCTATTATTACACCATGTCATCTTACGACCAGTAGTTGCAACTGAGATCATCTTTAATCATGAGGTGGAGTTGTACGGATGGGTTGTAGCTCTCATGACAAGCGGAGGCAGAAACGCAACGTATGTCCGCATAGGTGGTAAGCGTCGTCTGTGAAGCTATTGCCACAGAGCCGTATCGTGCAATTGACACGAAAGTAACTAAGGTGCCCGGCCGGTGAAATTTTCGCATGAATCGTCAAATATCCCAGTGATCTGTAGGATTCATGCACAGTTGACTGAGAGATTGATGTAAGCACCATCCCGACAGAAAAGAGTCTATCGGACTGCTTTAAGTCTCTTGAGACGATAAATATCATTGAGACAAACGTGGGTTTTTGCATAGCTCGCAAAGACAACGTCAATACCCGAATGCCAGCAATTTGTATATTGGCTTACCTCTGGAGTTATTGATGTGGGAAGACGTACTCAGACCTAGCGTCAGCTGGCCTTTGGCCATCTGAATGCGCCAATTCCTAAGATGCAAAAATGAGTTGAAAAGAAGGGGTTCAGTTTTGTTATCGAAGACTCTCCAAAAATTCCCAAATCCAATTTGCTGCAACGCGTCGCTCCCGAAAAGGAGGATTGAGAGATAAGAATAGAAAAAGGTTCTACGGTGAGTAACCCTGCAGGGGTGGGGGAGGGGCCTCTGAGGGAGCTTTGGTAGCCAAGCACTGATAAAGTAAAAGATTCCGCGAAAGTTGTTCAGCGAAAGCCGGGAACAGACGATGCTGCCTGTCTAGCCCACTAAATGACTCAGTACATGTAAACAGTGGCCTTTGAGTGAGCGGTCTAAAGCGACATAAGAAGGGTGTCACCATTTCCAATTGCCTCAGCGTACATACATATCACGACACTCTTCAATAGGTCGAGTTGAGATATCTGTTACGCAACGAGAGCCAGGATGAAAACTAGGTGGATTATGGCGTCATCGCAGCTTTTCCAAACAGTTCGCCCGATCAAGCTTGAACAGCTCTAACAACCTTTCGGCCGTTCCGTTCGGCAGAAGAGAGCAAAGGGGGATTTACCCCTTGGCGGTGTTCTTTGCGCTTTTTGGGCGTTGGGGGATAGGAACCCCACCTTTCGCTATCACGCAATCGCTATCATGACATGGGCAGCTTGCGGATGAAGACTGATAGGCACGGTGATCCCGACCCGCCTCCATATCTGGTGCGGGCACTTGGCCAACGGTGGCCGGGGAAGTGGGCGATGTAACAACAACCCGTCCTTGACCATTGCTATCAGATAAGTGTCTCGAGCAAATGATTTGGTACCACCAAGCCAAGTTTAGTCTGCCAAATATACAGACTTAATGGCTTGAGCGGTGAAGAAAACAGTCAGCCTAACACGTTACCTACGTAATATGTTATTCAGGTCAATACGGAGGCTTATCAAGTGCCTGTGCGTGAAACTGCCATCAATTCCCCAGGCAGGGATATGGATGTAGTCCGAGCCTAATGCCGCAACAAGCTTTCCAAAGCTCGCCATCAACCCTTGGCCCCGCCCCCTTGGGCCAAGCGTTGCTTGTTAAACAGGTGGACCAGTTCGACGGGGCGATTAAGCCTAGTCATATCTTGGGATGTAACGTCTAGGATGTCCCACAGATAACATATTAGAGGAGGGGGGGGGGGGAGGTGAAGGTTAACAGTAACTGGATTCTTTGGGTTCCAGCAATCTGTCTCTCTTTCATCCTTCGCTGCCAAGCCAACCAAGAGCGAAGCTGTTCATCATGGGTAAGACATGCGCAAACACTTTTGACAAGCGTCCGGACAACTTCGACTGATGCTCTTTACAGCCGAGAACGTCACTGGCAACAGCGTGCAGAAGGTCGTCGAGCCCGACTCCGACCAAGGCGTACACCCGGAAAAGACACCATACGTCACCGCTCTCGATGTAGAGTCCCAAGATACCTCTCTCGAGAATACGCGCTCCCTTACAGACGACGAGTCTTACCCGGCCCCGACGGAAGAGGAGCGCTCGACGTTGCGCAAGGTAGCCGACTCTATCCCCCTCACATCATGGTCGCTCTGCATAGTGGAGATGGCCGAGAGGGCATCGTTCTACGGTGTTAAGGCAGCGTTCAACAACTATCTCCAGTTCCCCCTCCCTGAGGGCGGCCCTGGTACGGGTGCCATCGACCCTTCCAAGCCCAACTCCCATGCTGGCGCTCTCGGCCTTGGGCTGAAGACGGCCTCGGCGTTAGGCCTGCTGTTCACTTTCTTGGCTTACTTCATTCCAATCCTGGGTGCTTGGATTGCAGACGTCAAGATTGGCAGATACAAAGCCATCGCGTGGGGTGTTCTCATCGGAGGTGTTGCTCATGTCATCATGGTGGCCGGCGCTGCCCCTGCTGTCTTGCAGGGTAGCAAGGCAGCCGCAGTTGCGATTTTCCTCATCAGCTACTTTCTCCTCGCCATAGGAGCCGGTATCTTCAAGCCTAATGTCGCGCCAACCGTCATCGATCAATACAAGCACCAGCGAGAATACACCAAGGTGCTTAAGTCGGGAGAGAAGGTCATTGTGGATCCCGAGACCACTATCAACCACATCATGTTGATTTTCTATGCCTTCATCAACGTCGGCGCTTTCTTCTCTATTGCGGTCGTTTACATCGAGAAGTACCACAGCTTCTGGCTGGCCTACCTCGTGCCGGGAATCGTTTACTTCCTTTTGCCGGTTCTTCTTGGCGTCACATACAAGCGCACAGTCAGAATCCCGCCCCAGGGCTCCGATCTCAACAATTTTGTCAAGATCACCACCTTGGGCCTAAAGGCTAGCAAGGGCAATATTTTCTCAAAGAACTTCTGGGAGAACGTCAAGCCCTCTGTCCTGGCGGAGCGAGGCGTCCGTATCGGCTTCTCACAGAAGGATGTCGATGACACGCGCCGTACGTGGCAGGCCGTTCAGATCTTCCTGTACATTCCCATCTGGTACATGAACGACGGTGGCGTTGGAAATGTGCAGAGCAACCAGGGAGCCGCGATGAGATCTGACGGCGCGCCCAACGATTTGCTCAGCCATTTCAACCCCTTGGTTATCATTCTTTTCTCCCCGTTCATGGCAAATGTCGTGTATCCCTTCTTGGAACGAAGAAACATCAAATTCGGCCGTATCAGTAGAATGACGGTTGGATTCATTCTCGCCACAATCTCATCGGCGTTTGGCGCCTTGGTTCAATGGCGCGTTTACGAGACAAGCCCTTGGTAGGTTTTCATTTCTTGAAACTGTAAGCCACAGACGATGCTGACACGTTTTCAAAGCGGATACAACGCAAGCGACTGCGATGGCGTCTCGCCCCTCTCGATCTGGTGGCAAATCCCCAACGTCGCCCTTGGGGCTATGTCCGAGGTCTTTATCAACGTTACAGCTTATGAGCTGGCATACGCCCGTGCTCCCGAGCATATGAGATCAACGGTTGTTGCTCTCTTTCTCTTTATGACGGCTTTGAGCAGTGCTATGGCTCAAATCCTGCTGCCAGCTATCGGGGACCCGACCCTCATTTGGGCCTGGGCTGCTCCTGGTATTGCTCTGTTCTTCCAAACGATTGTGTTCTGGATCAGGCATCGCAATCTCAACGATGATGTTTTCATGACCTACCAGGAGGACTATGAGGGCGTCAACAAGGGCGAAAAGGCCGTTGGAAAAGAGGAGAAATAAGAGACACAGAAAGAGCCTGGTGTAAGGCGTCATGGTCTGGATGCTTGCTTGATTGGTTGTTCAATCTCGGCCAACCAGTCTTCCAGACCAAGGCAGGTATCACAAGTTAGAGCACACAGCAGGGCATATGAGAATGAGGATAATGAAGGCTCATTTCCGTGAATGTAAAGTCGTGAATGAGTGACCCTATATCTAGACAGATTGTGCGAGTAATGAGTGAAACGCCACGTGGTATGGCACTTGGGAAGCCTCATGCCCATTGTCGGGCATATGGTTGAAGCTATCGTGGCAATAAAAAACAGGCAGAATCTAGTTATGGCAAATGTAAAAGCAGGCATTACACCGTCATATGTACATATGTTTGCAGTCGTCGGAATCAAATTTCAGTACAGATGAGCTCATCCATTGATATTGCGTAGAAAGAAATCGACCCGTGGGCGGCGGAATTACAGACATGACCTAGTAACTATATAGTTAGGCACTACTGTTGTTTCTTCCACAAGTTGATGTGGATTTCATATACGAGGGTTTTGCTGATAGGGGGATAGCGTTGTTGCCGACAGTGTTTGGTGATAAGATTATCAAGCATAGGACTGACAATATGATGATGTTTAGGGATCGCCCACTTCGGCTGTTGTTGATCTTACTACGTATGCTCCGAAGGAGTGGGAAGTAAACACTTACTGATATTTACTATGTTTGAACAGGAGAAGCCAATATTACAAGTGTAGTGATGAAGGGTGTTCAAACTTGCATAGTAAGCTATCAGAATAAATAGGGTCTCCTCACAGTATGATTTTCTGGTTGAATGGCAAGTAATGGGACCCGGGTGCTTGAAGTTGCAATTTCAAACGTTACCCCTGACCACCCCCTTTTCCATCACAAAACAATGTCGCCTATCGCGGAAGATTAAGCCGAAGGCCCGTCAAGCTAAGTTGTGTGCTCTGTAGGGTAAACATTTTTCACTTTTCCACTTGCATGTAGGCATAATCTGCATACAAACATGCATCTTGACGTGCAAGTAGGCGACAGAATACGGATAGGCTATATGGGTGAATCATGTTATTTTGTTGCCGTACCAGGCACCGTGCACGTGGGAACGCTTGTTTTGAAATGTTAACACAAACCCCGGTTTTCGCAACGCAAGCATTCTAGACAACCAAATACAGCCATTAACAAACGTCCAAAGATCTTCTCCCAAGCAATGGTTGGATTTCGTCATGTTGGTGACGAGCGGGGTTCTCGTCACGAAGCGCAACTCGGAGAGACTCCCGTCGGTTGCTGCCATCAAGGGTATCCCAGCCAGTGTTTGTATGAGGATTGTCGGACGATATTGCAAGAACAGGTTTAACATTGTTGCATGATCGACGGAATTCAGACCATTCACAGATCCGAGACCCCGCAATCTGCCATCGTCTCACGGCACAGCATCCGAAACAAGTATCACCCCTTGACTAAAGCAAAGTTGTCAGCCTCGTTGCTGATCCTGGTCGAACGCAAGAGGAGATCGGTTAAGAAAGACGACTCTCCAGCTTGTGCTCTCGTGCAAATTTGGTCGTAACTAACCCAACGATCTACACTCCAACATAGAGAGCGACAACTCCTGTCAATCTTCCGAACCATGCAGCTCCGTTATGTTGCCCTCTCCTTGCTTCTGACATCGGGATCGGTCCTTGCCGGTGAGCTGCTTCCACCCAGTGTCTACTCCCGTTGTTTTACTTAGGCTAACAGATTCCTAGCACCGAGACCTCGAGGCGAAGCCCTTCCCATCGTCCTGATTCCACGCGTGTTGAAAAGTGTCCCGAATAGAATCCGATCTTCCGATGAACATATCGCCTCGACTGGGCGGACTTGCGGCAACACAGTGGAGGAAGGTGTATGCTATAATGGCCGATGCGGTATCTTTGTCGCCCCCACCGGATTCGAAGCGATACCCGACACCGAGTCACAATGCTCATAATTGCCTTTGATGGATGTCTACACGCTTGCCAGTGGCAACGGTTATATGCGGTCTCCAGCTGCCACAATTCTCACGATGTATCTCAAAATTCGGCTATTTCTATCGCCAGGCGAACATTATCAAAACCTCAGCATTATGACGGACATATCGTATAATTATAGTTGATATTATAGGAATCGTTGGCAATACCCTCAGCAATGGCCCTCTAGGGTCATAGTAACAGTTTTGGAAACGAGATACTCCTCAACAGCCACGTCCTTACCAGACTCTTTTCCGTATCCAGAGAGCTTCATGCCACCGAATGGAGACTCCGCCGCCGACGAGTTGCCAGTGTTCATCCCGATCATACCGGCCTCAAGCTTCTCCATTAGTCTCCACGTGCGATCAATGTTCTTTGTGAAAAAGTAGCTCGCAAGACCCATACTCGTGTCGTTGGCCCACTGAACTGCTTCATCCTCGGTGGAAAAGCGATAAACCCCCAGGACCGGCGCAAACGTCTCCTCTTTGCTGATGAGCATGGACTGCTTCATGTCACGCAGTATGGTAGGTTCATGGAAGTACCCAGCCGCCAGACCGGCTTCTGCACCCGCGCGCCCGCCGTGAACCACCTTCGCGCCTGCTTCCACGGCATCTTTGACATGGGCCTGGGCTTTGGAGATGGCGCGGGGTGTCGTCAGGGGGCCCATGGTAGTGCCGGACTCGGATCCGTGTCCCAATTTGATCTTCTTGGTCCGCTCAACGAGTTTCTCGAGAAATTGCTCGTAGATGCCGTCTTGGACGTACACCCGGTTTGCGGTGATGCATGCCTGGCCCGCGTGTCTCCATTTGAGTGCAAGTAAATGCTCAAGCGCCTGGTCTTGGTTGCAGTCGTCAAAGATGATGAATGGGCAGTTTCCCCCGAGCTCCAGGGTGAGCTTCTTGAGCCCTTCGGCACAGTGCTTCGCAATAAGACTGCCAATGTTCGTGGACCCGGTGAACGACACCTTTTTCGTCAGGGGGTGCTTGCAGAGTGCCTCTGCAACCTCCGGTGTGTTCTCCAGCGACGTCGTGATGACGTTGAGCACACCCGGGCCAAAACCAGCCTTGCTGGCCAGATTTGCGAGAATGAGGCAAGTCAGAGGGGTCTCAGGGGACGGCTTGGCGATCATGGTACAGCCCGCTGCTAGCGCGGCGCCAGCTTTGCGGAGAATCATACTTCCCGAGAGTCAGCACCTGAAGAATAGCACGGAAAAGAACAAAGAGGCGCACGCGATCGGGAAGTTCCAGGGAACCAAAGCCACGGCCACGCCGATCGGCTGCTTGATGACCAGTACCCTCCTGTTGGGCGCGGACGGCGTCGAGACGTTGCCTCGAATGCGCTCGGCTTCCCCGGCGAACCACCAGGTGAAGCCCAGGGCGTAGTCGATCTCGCCCTGCGCCTCGGCCAGCGGCTTCCCGGACTCGTGGGTCAGCACCAGAGCGATGTCGTCCCTGTTCTCGCGGATGAGTCGGTCCCACTCTAGCAGCTTCTTCGCTCGCGACCTCGGGTTCTCGAGGCGGTAGGTTTGGAACGCTTCGTGGGCCGATCTGACGACGGCGTCGACATCGGAGCGGTCGAAATCCGGACTCGAAGCAAAGACCTTGCCGGTCCCCGGGTCTTCAATGCCGAATCTCTTTTTTGAAGACGCCCCTACCCAGGACCCGTGAACATAAGCATCCGTCCTGAGGAGGTCGCCGTTGGCAAGCTTGCCAATGTTAGTGGGCGGGCCCTCCTTGGATAGAAAAACCAGAGACAAACTTTGAAGGGGAGTTCTGTGGCCATTATCGCGGCTTCTTCAAGATTCGCAGCAGCGATACCTATATGGAGTAAAATTAATGAAGACAGATACCGAACCTGATTGTTGTTGTAATGACGGGCCGGTGCTGAACTGTATAGCCGACTTGAAATATCGACCCCGCACCCTAAGATCATCCACGTTACCCAATGTCTGGGATGACGACATGTTGCTGAAGTGTCTACAGCCATGGCTCAAACATCGGACAAATCTGAGTATAACAGCCCCCCCCCCCCCCCCCCCCCCAAATGACTGTGCAGCGCTACTGATAAGTGAGAACTCCGACGGCCACAAAATACTTATTTCATGTCGGGGCTAAGTTTTCTATTCTATGACAGACATCTACATGGCCTTGGTTGATATAAAATCCAATGATGGATTTTGCCTCACATATATCATCCCATCTGACACTCTGAGCCTCAGTGCTCTAGAAATATCATTGGAATTATTGGGGTGGTGTAAATATACTAGAAACATTCATGAAAGTTAAGAACAGCACTTCATACAAGCTATCCTGAAGTCAGTGTCGATCTTGGGTGCCGGAACCGCGGCGACAACTACCGGCCGGCCGGAGTGAAAGTCATCATTGACACAAGCTATACACACACACAATAAAAGGCCAGAGGCCCGTTCTTGTCCTTATATAACACTGTAATCCCTGAAAGTAAGATTATATACGCAGCCTTGGAAAATAATCGCTAGACTTAATGCGTTAGCTACTTGGTAGAAACCTTGTACTAAAGTCTTATGATAATGACGGTCTAGGTATTTTGTGCTACCTAAAAAGCAACAACGGGAGACTAGACCTTTCGACATGTCTAACCGACGAGCCAGCACAGTCTCTCAAGACAACGAAGGTTACATGCGTGTTATCGCAATCTAATTGAATAGACAGATTTGCAATAGAGCTAAGAAGACTTCATAACAGACACGGTGGGGTGTAAAAGCCACAAAGTATTCATATCATAAACTAACTATGCCCTGACGCGAACGGCAGTCCCATTATCCCATTCGTCGTCACATGAGCCGCCGCCATTTGGCTATCAAGTCTGTTAAAAGTGTCTCTAGTTAAAACGCAAAATGACCAATACTTACCCCTCCTCCGTTTCCGCAGTCATCTGGCGTAGGGATGGCAGTGACAAGGACGCAAGCCAGAGAAAAAACAAAAGCTGAGAGAAGATGGGCTTTCATAGTTGCAGTAAGTAGAATGTTGTGTATAAGAAAGTCAATTGATGCAAGCTTGTTACTCTGTAAAGGAACTTAGAAAGGCTAAAAGCATAAGAGTCAAAGCAACTACTGACTTGAGTGCACACCTATATAAGTGTGCTTTAGATTAAAGTTTTTGCATAATGCTCCTTAATTTTTGAACACTACCAAGGTTGAAACTGGCCAATACGTGTGACGGTCACAAATTGGGTACAAGGATCGTTGGGGTTGAGGAATGTCAAACGTACCTCATACACATACCTGACTCAAGTACTAGAACAGATAAGTATATCTATTCATACGGCCGCCAACTCAATAGTTAGAAAACATAGTCATGAGCAATGCATTGTGCCTTAACCCATCAATACTTCGTTTACCGCGGTTACGATCGTACCTTGACTTTCATGCACCGGAGACAGTCCATTCAACACTTAGAATATGAGATCTAAAATAGTTTTAATACCCATCTACTCTGTCCTAGATATATTCAATTCCTTTTTTTACAGAGCGAGTCATTGTCGTAACATGGACAGTTGCAAAAAGGATTCATTGCATACAACGTCAAGCTATGTCGAGGCGTAGTTGATAATACCTTGAGGCCTACACCGTGTTTCTCAAATTAATACATCAACATACAACTCCAATACAGTTGAAATGGTTCAATCCATTGACGAGTAAAGCATTACAATTTGTGCTACCCGCACTGAAGCCCCATCCTTCCAAGCTGAGTCTATGGAGTCTCCAGCAGTCTTGGTCTGATGAGATCCTTCATATGATGGTGGAGCCGGTTCCGCTACAGGACGATAGATCTACTCATTATAGACCACTGGAGCTACCAAAAGCACAACCCTATGCATTGCTATGCATTGCTTTAGAAATCCATCGGTGGACTACAGGGAGCGACTGCTTAGTCGGAACCTGACCCTGAAGTTGGGAACAATTACGGCCTGGGGATGTCGTTCTGCCTCGAAAGTTACTACTTTTGACTTCTAAAGAGGGCAGATCTTTAGACGTGTCCAACCGACGACCCTAGACAATCCATGCAGCGAACGAAAATTAGCTAAGATAGCATTGCTGTCGAAATAGTAACGCCCGATTTGAAACTATGTCAAGGCTGAAGCAATACATTAAAAGGTAGAGTAGATTACGCAGCTGCCCTGGTCATCAATCTTGACAGTGGGATCACCTGCAAGGAATGCTAACCGCTTCAGCTCATATTACGTGCGAAACGTTCGAGTCCACAGCGAGCAAAACCATTGCGACGAAAGATACATATTGGGTGCCTCGCTTCCATTTACTTTAACAGACATACCCGTAACGGGGCTCAGGGGACTCAATAAATCAATACTGCGGGGTATCAGAGACACGCAACATTATGTTACAAATTTGCCATGACCTGACGTCAACGCCAGGCTGCTAGAAACAAGTGCAAGAAGAAGGAGTAGAAGGGTCAGCGCCAAAACACTCGACGTGCCCACTAGACTATTAATTGTGTAGGTTAGGAAGATGCCCCTGGTTAAGAAGTATACATGTAATGACCAAGAGAACTTTTACTTACCTTTCCTTCGGCATCGCACTGCGCCTTGCAAGCAAGGAAGCAGTCATCGTTATCATCTGGTATAGGGCTGGCAATAACGAGAACGCCAGCAAGGGCAACAATCAAAGATGAGATGATGTTGGTTTTCATGATTAAGGGAGGTCGATGTTTGTGTAAAGGGTAGATAATTGAAGTTTTTAGTCTGCAAATGAAGTTGCGATAGGTAAAAACACATAAGTCGAAGAAATGCAAGAGTCGATGAGACTGTAGGGATCGATTTAAATATTAAGTACCAGCACTCTAGAATATAGTTTTGCGATGATAATGGTACCCCTAATTATACTATTAGATCTATATCGATATTGATATCTATTCGCCCTTAGCCTGGATATAATATCAAACTCCTTGTTTCAGCGCGAGTCAGTATTTCAACACAAAATATTACAGGGAAGACTTCTCACGTACTACGCGCCAAGGTATGCCATGACTTTAATAGACCGCCTTAAGGCCTACGTCCCGTTTATCGGCAGGTTTGACGCCTCGTACACAAGACAGGTATGATTCTTCTAACCTCACAATCATCTAAGCTTTGTGAGTGGACCTTCAATGTTTTCGATCCCATAGGTCACGTCCACCTTTGGGTCTTTTCTGAAAACCATAACAGCAATGGATACATAAAGAGCTCAACGACCAGCTCTTGTAGATTGCCGCTGATGTCTGTGGCTGCTTCTGAGGTCACGGCCCGCCGAGCGGGCATTCCAGCCGGACAACCCGAGGCGCCAGTCGGACCTACTCAACCTGCCTATCATGGAACGTCAATCAGTCCTACGCCGTCAAGATACTGACCTTGCTGGCTAGCGTGTCATTACCGCTGTCGGTCTCCGCAGGCATCCTCGGCATCGGCACACGTCTTAAAGGCTTTGGGCAGTCTAATTTACGACTTGATTGGTGTGGTCGTTCTGCTTGGAACTATGGTCCTGGTCCGGGAAACATAGTGACTGTGGCTTCGTTCTGAGAGATGTTGGTAATTAGCTAAACGGAAGAACTTGTACGTACTGATAGTAACCGCAAGCTCAAGAGATGGGCATAGGGTAGGCGAACTTCGATTCGGTGAGGTTGATAGAGGTTGGGGATCGAGAAGGACGGCGGTATGATAAAAAGACAACCTCTCATCGAGGCATGTGGGCTCTTGGAATACTGAATCTTATTGACGACATAGACCAAGTCATTTTTCAGTCCCACTTCTCACAACTGAGCGCAGGATGAAAGAAACCATCCGGGGCTTGGTTTGCGCAGCCCCACATCATGCGCCGGGCCGGAGCTACATATTGATGGTATAATATTCTCAGAACAGTTGAACAACGTCCTGAACTCTGCTTCCAAGTTTTCAGACCGCCTGGGTGATATGCTGAATTTTTAGTATGCGCGGTCTCAAAGCCAGGTCACAGTTGATGAGATTAGCTTCTCTTCTCTACTCATATGGTATCGACAAGTCACAGGCGGCTAGTCGGACTCCTCCATCCGACCTTGATCAGCAGACAGAGGTAAGAACACAGCCTCTCACAACATGTGACTTTGTCCAATCGCTGGCGACACACACTACAGAGAAAGACGCCGATTTGAACCGTCCTTGCCGTTGACCATGTAGGAGACGGCCGAATACTGTGTAGAACAGGTTCCTCTCTGTAATGGTATTTGGTGACATTATGTAGAGATCGAGATCAGTAGGCTAGGAAGATCCATACGAATCGTTTCATAGAGATAGGGGGTTTAAGGCGACCGTGTTATGTGTACCTTACGACCCATGGTCCTACGTGGCCTAGGATAGGGGCCACATGGTGTAATATACTCTTAGTGTCGAGGACTCACCCACAAAAGCTATCATTCAAGACCAGTTAGTCTTCAAATAACTTGGCAATTGAGACGAAAGGCTTAAATGATGCTATCAATGTCCGAAATCCCGGGAGAAGGCGGGAGAATAGCCTTGCAACACTTAAAGGCTCTTGGGTTAATGGCTGTACAGCAAACATACAAGAACCATCAGTATTTTGAGAGCTGGGTTTAATGAGAACCATGAACGCTGCCATGGAAGAAGGTGCTTGGCAGAACGCAAACAGCTGGCGAGACGACCCCTTGTTAAGACACACATTTACAAACCCAGCAAAGATGAATCAAGGCGCCAAGGACAGTGTTCGGGGCCTTTCTCGCCCTAGTTCTTCAGCATAGCTTGATCACTAATGTAGAAAACCGAAAGGAGAAGGGAATGGCTTGCGGAGTCATTCGGTATTTAAACTTGTGCTTAAAGAGGCCATTGGGTGCATGGCTACCCGCCCCCCCTGCTCTCCCAGCTTTCGGGATAAACCTAACCCTAACCCTGTAAAAAGACACTCAATCATCGTCATCGTCGCTACCCTTTCCACCACCCCCACTCTTATTATGTCCGCTCTTCTTGTACTTGATCTATTTGTCGTCGTCGAAGCCGCCGAATCCCACGTTGTGAAAGTTGAGCAGGGCGGCTGACCGCCTTGTCGCCGAGCGCCCACCCCATCTCGAAGGTGCATGCCGTGTCCGCGGCGCCCAGACCGAGGCCGGCGTCGAGGCACCCCTGGCACTCGAAGGTGTAGGTCAGGGAGCTACCGTTGACCGAGTTGCCCGCGGCTATGGGCTCCAGGCGAACTTGCTCGTCGCCTCGGGCGGGTTGACGTCCTCGTCGGCGGCCTGGCGGGACGAGGAGAGCACCTTGCCGTCGGGCGAGGCTCAGGCGGCCATGAGGAGGGGGCCTCCCTGTCGCTGGTGAGAGACCAGCCGGCGGCACCGGCGGCCAGCGGGAAGGACATTTGGCCGATGAAGGAGTCGTTGGGGTTCTGCGGAAGGGCGATGCCGAAGGCGGAGCCAGACTTTGCGCCGGAGAAGCGCTGGAAGGAGATGTTGGTCATCGGGTCGGCGAACGCCGTCGTCGCGCCTTCATTGCGGATGGCGAGGGCGCGGGGTGGTGTCAACGCCGCGAGGATGGTCAGGTGGAGGGCAACGGCGACGAAAAGGATGACGGAGGTGAAGGGGGCGGTGTTGAACAAGAATCTTAGGGTGGAGGCCATCTTGGCGGGCTTGGTTGGCGTCTTGAGAGGATGAACGACTGTGGCGGCGTCTGGTGGTTATTATAGCCAGGCACAGCGAAGGAGTTGAAGCAGACAAAAGGAGGGTGCTGCGAGGCAATGGGGAAGATTGCTGGATGATGACCTTGGCAAGGTCGATGGTGAGAGGGCGAATAGACGCGATAGCCTCGAGGGAAGCATGGCTCTTGAGTAGGCAAAGACTCCGAGATGGCAGCAGAATTCGCGTACAATACAAAAGCCCAGTCCTGAGAAAAGGCCAGCTATCTTTGGCCTCCAACGCCCGTCCTGTATTTCACAAGTTCTCTCATCCTCCCGAGTGAACCGGCATAAGATTGCAATGGCGGTCGCTCCAGGAGCCGTTGCGCTGGTTTTAATACCCCTTCCCCCCCCAAAGACCATCTCGGCTCATGGTCATTGGCTTGGGAGGCTGTCAGGAAGCACGTCCCCTGCAGCCAAGACCCGAAAGACGTTTTGCACCCCGTTGCTGAAGCCTTTTTTCCCCACGCGACCAACTGCCAGAAGAGGAAAGTCGAGATGCGGAGGTAAGCCGAGGCAGATCATCGACCGGGATCATGTGTGACGAGCCCGCTTGCCGTATCACGACCAAAGCACTTAAGAATACCATCGAATCCAGGGGCTCCCCCACCAGATGGTAAGAAACAGGCGAAAAACACCATTATTCCCGTATTCTCTGACTTGAAATTAACGACGTTTTCATTGAATTGTAGATGGGCTTTGTGGATGTACTAAATACCGGGTAGCCCATGTTATCGACGCCTGGGTGGTGGTAAAATGGCCTTCTTTCTTGGCGCCCGAGCGGCTGGCCGGGTCAGATCCTGTCTTCCGGACGACTGACGGAAACGAACAAAGTGTAACTGAAGCCAAGGCTTACCAGGACTGTGGCTGTTGGAGATGTTATCGTTTCAAGTATAGGAATCGAACAGGAGCCCGAGCTTCGACTTTGTTGGGGGGTGGGGGTCTTGCGAGCCTGTCAACCCGAAAGGCGAAGCTGGCAATGTGCAGGAATCGACGGACCAGAGGCGCCGCGGAAATGCGTATGAGCTGATTGGCCGCGTTAAATATAGGTTTTTCTCCTTTTTGACCTTTGGCAATAGTGTCACATCGTCGCAAGTATCAGAGCCCGGCGAGGATGCAGGTGGTGTACAAAGGGCGCTTCCCCAAGGCGCCGATTTCTGATGGGGATCGCACCAGCTCGCAACGTCAGCATTGTTTTGGGCATTCGCTATTCCTTGGAAGGCGCTCCATTGACTTGAACAAGCTCCGGGCTCAGCTGTGTCCATTCCTGGGTCCGGGGTTCACAATGTGTCGGAATCGAGTAGGCGCCGGGCCAGCCAGAGGCTGGTTGATATGTGATAGTTCATGACGGGGTTCGTCCCCCGAAGGCCGACCCCGGTCAGTGACAATGGACGCGGCTTGCTGCTGTGTATACTCGGCGCACTTTTCCTGGCCCAATGATCGCGCGATTCGGACCCGGGTGCTTCGGGAACTTGCGCGGTTTGCCTGGCTGCATCATACAAGAGTTACTTGCAACACGGCGTCCATGTTGGTATGACCAGCGGGCCGCGGCGACCCAGGCCGGAGCCCTTTCGATGGGTGAAGCAGCAGTTTCTAAATCAGCAACACCTGCTCTTGCCTGAAGAAGGGAAAAGGAGAAGGGGGAGAATCCGATGATCCGTGTACAAGTGGGCTATGCGTGGTAACCTATTAATTGTTTCGGATCCAATCCATCTTCCGAGTTCTACTTTATATATCAAGTCGCGGAACGCGGAAACGAAGACAGACATCTGGGAGCTCCTCCTAGACATCGCAGGCATTGACAAAAGCGTTCTTGAGGGCAGTGAGTCGAGCTACATCACCATTGCGAGGATGATATCATGGGCAGGTTACAGTAGGTGTCACGATAGCGTCATGCATAACTGGCACTTGGTGCAGGCGTCAACCTCGTCATGTGCTACATCACGTAGTATTTCATTCATTACACGCATTGCTTGTTTATATGTAGGAGCGCTCTTTCCACATGTTTGACATCATAGAAGTATGCAACTTCGGCCCTACTCTTACGTGCCCTGACGTGTGTGCTCGCACTTGCGACACAAGGACCCACGCGTGGACGGCATGGCGTATCCGTTTCCGAGGTCCCCGGCATCAACTCTGCATTATATGGAGAGGGTGACAAGGCAGTTCAGCGCTTGCAGAAAGCCATCATGATTACATCGGATGGTCATTCACTCTTTGCATTGGGGGGGGAAGGTCAATAAGAGGCCCGGCGGATCCTCCTGATGGGGACAAGTTTTGGCGGCGTCAAAACGATGCCACACATGCACAATCAAGACACAAGACTCACCTGGGTCGTTTCGCCGAAACCCGGGCCGAAATCGCCGTCCATAAAGGCACCTTTCCCCCGGACCGCTCGATGGGCCATGAGATGCACCGGCGGCGCATGGCCAACGGCGAAGTATGGGCCAACCCGATGGCCAAAGGTAAGAGGTGGATGTCAATGCAGACCGACCGCGCGGTCGCCATCCAAGGCCGAGGCGGTCGAGGCGATGTTGCTCTGTCGTGGGGGCGAACAGCAGGACGCATGTTGGGTGGTGCTGGGAACAGCTTCTCGTGGCTTATACCAGTTGCGGCCGCCACAGATGTAGCTTGTCATACGCACAGGCCGTTTCGCATGGGTATTTCTGCCCAATATCACGATCTTCATATACTCCGTATGGTTTCTAGATAAGACAAATCCGTCGCAGTCCATGATGGCAGATGATGACCCACCGATTATTGGAGGGTTGCTCTTCGGGAGGAAGTAGAAACATGGCTTCTAGGTGTTATTGTTACCCGCAGTCGCGTTGACAAGGAGCAGTCTGGTGTGGTAGGATTTGCTAGCATTGAAGCCTATGTTTAGGATGCTTGTCCTGGGGATTGATTGAGTGCGACGCCTTGGATAAGCAAGTGCACTCACTCACTGTACTGGAGACACGGGCCGATTACCTTAAAGCTTGCTGCTCGACGGACCGAGTGCGACGTTGCGTAAAGAGATGGATTGCTTGAACCTAGATTTTAGCATGCCATGACCTACATGGATATAAAGCTTAACAATCTGTCTCTACGTAGTGCCCAAGGCAGGTGGAGAGCCGTCCTGTAGAAACACGGTGGAATCGTGGGTTCATCTATCTGCATGACACACCGAGGCCAAGAATAGCGCTGGGCGCCCTGTCATGAAACGGTTCCTGGGTGCACGCGCCAAGGTGCAGAACCAGATGCCCAGAAACCTCGTCCTCTGGCCGGAGTCCCGGGCCTGACTCGGAGGGAGGCAGCCCTAGGAGTGGAGAGAGGGGGAGAGACTGAGAGGAGGGGAGGGGAGAGGGGAGGAGAGGAGAGGAGAGGAGAGGGGGTTCCATGTCCACCGGCGCTAGGCGCGCTCCGCACCGGGGAGGGGGAAATCTGCCTCGCAAGGCTGTGACGGGGATGACGAAGGGCCGCATGTCGGTTCTCGTCGCGTCTAGATGCATCCGCACGGCTACCCACCAGGTGGCAAAACATGACCTGCAAAGCCAGATGATTTCAATAGTGGACATTGTGTAAGACGTCTGACGAGGCAGGGAGAGAGAGAGAGAGCGAGAGAGAGAGAGAAAGGCCAGAAAAACCTCGAAACCGGGCCTTTCCCAGCGGCCTCCGACAGACACGGCCCCCAAATTGTGGCTGGAAAAGAAAAGTGATCTCGTGCAGCAGCGAGAATTGCGCGCGGGACGTGTCAAGGGATCGAATCCTACAGCCTTGCGGTGCATATCAATCATGTCGATGTTTTTTTTTCTTTCAGTAAAAGAGGAATTGGCCTTTGTCGAAAAGATTGACGTGGTCTGGAATGCAAGTCCGATGGCGGCGAGATGGGCAGTGCCCCGGCTATTTCCATCCAGTGTTGGAAATAGAAGCACACACACACACACACACCTGTCGACTTCCCGACGACGCAACGACGCGCGCGTCTGTCGCCTTGGAGCGAGTGGCGAGCGGGCGGTGACGGGGACGAACAAAAGGGTCTCGGCGAAGGATCGGAGGTGTGTGTGTGTGGAAGGATTGACGCGTCCAGTGTCGTGGTGGTGGTGATGGTGATGATGACGGTGGTCTACGCGTTCTGGGACTTGACAAAGACGCGGCCGCTAGCCAATGACAGACCGAGGGAGGTTGCTGCCATGCGTTTAGGACTCGGAATCCAGGACGGCCAGTCAGTCATTGAAGGACTCGGGTATATTGACTCGGGCCAGGCAGACGTTTAGACGATGTCGCTGTAAGAGGGTCGTTCCGCGTGCCTACCTACCAGGACAGGTACCGACGATAATATACGATGTACGTACCTACCTACCCTGGGAGGTCCAGATTGGATACGTGGATACCTACGTACCTTGCCTGACGAGTGCCTCAGGCCTACAAGACCAGCTGCATCGGGTGACCTCGCAATGCTGGGTGAGTAATCAAGGTGAGAGACTGTTACAAATGGAAGGAAAGGAAAGCAAGAGCATTGGACTTGGAGCTGTGCTGTTGCCTGAGCAAGTGGAGAAGGAAACAATTTGGAGGAGGCAGGTACGGTGCGGTGCGGTGCGGTGCGGGAAGGAGGTAGGTACCAAGTACGAGGTACGTATCTCCACTGCAAGACAAACAAACACAAACGGGAAGGGACACAGGAACGGGGTCGGACACGGACGGGAGCCTGTGTCACCCTTTTCCTCCTCTCTCCTCTCCTCTCCTCGTCCGCCATCCACCTCATCTCCACCTCGACTGTCCCGTGTCTCGATCCATGCACGCACGATGCTTGTCGTCGACGAACCAAAAAAAAAAAAAAAAAAAGAGCCACAATGACGAAATGTCAAGCTTTCAATCCGTTTCGTCCTGCAAAACATGCCAGGCAATAATGGCTTGGCCACATCGGTTTCTCCGAGGGGGGGGGGGGGGGGGAACCAGGCCATGGCGGTCGTGGCTGAGCAGACCTTGATCACGTTAAAGACGTGCACAGCCTTTGCGCCCACTCACAAACATCTGCCAGAACACCACCTTGTCAACATGTCAGTGGCTCCCCTTGCAGCCTGCGATCCTTCCATGCCCATGGGCCTCCTCCCCCGGTACCCGTCCAAGGGGACCGATCAGACTGGTCTGTCATTGTTTTCGAGCCCTCGACCGTAACGGATACAGTACACATGCCCCTCCATCGCGGCTTCGTGCATTCCCATATTACCTTCTAAAGGTCAATCGAGTGGGGACGGACGTGCGGCCCGGACCATTTGGAGAATCACTCCCATCCTCCGCAGGCCTGGCACCGGCGTGCGACGTACGGACAAAGAGCTTGCATGAGCCCTTGGCAGGGCGCCATGCTTGGTGACTCGGGCGTCATTCGTCCCCCAGCCCTTTCCCTCACCGCGGTGAGGGCTTGACATCTCGACTGCCCCTTACGACTCGCGCGCCATGGCGGCTGTCGCTTGTCACATTGCTTCAGAGAGACGACGGACCACACCTACCACCATGTGTTTCGATTGCCGCTGTCCATGCTACCTTGGACTCTTCCAAGGGCCCAAGGCTGGCCCGTCCCTTGGTCAAGTAAATGGCGACCTGGGAGGACGGGCATTACGCTCTACAGTGCACATACACCAAAATAGCATCATTGCCAGGGAAAAATTTTGTTTCGTCTTTTTGTCCATACAGCCGCCGTTGTCGCCCTATCCCACACAAGGCTGCGACAGCCACCGGCCACAGTCAACCGCGACCCGCAACCCTCGCTTCGAGGTTAGCCAGAAGGGGGACGGAAACTACAATGGGGATGAACATGGCGACGGTGCAACCCAACAGCGGCGCCGCTGTGCTTTCCAGCCTGTCGGTTCGAACCGAACCCCGCCATGAGTCCTCAACTCTACTCGCCGTCGCGCGGCGCATCTCGACTTACATCCACTAGCTAGTCCTCAGATCCAATGCCGCGTTAGTGTGAACGACTGAAGACGAGAGACATCCAGCGAGAGAGACAGGGAAGGAAACACCATGCACGTCAACCTGGGTATGCACCGTTCCACCCGTCGAGAGCCCTTGGTTCCCTCCAACGTCCTCCATCCGACGAGCTTACCATCACCCCCATGCGCCCTCCACAAAGTCACTTGGCCCGCGCCTCCGCCTCCTTTGACGGTGGTGGGTGGTGGTACAGTTCCAAGGGGCCTCCACGAGGGGAAAAAAGGCTGTGAACCAGCGCCATGTGTATTCCCCCACCGGAAAAGTGCGCCAGAGTGACCTACATGCCTCTGGCAAACAGGCCGACGAGGCGCGGCACACCGGTTGCTTCCAACACGCCTTCGTCCACAAGACGGGCCCTTGCGAGCACGAAAGAGGCCTAGCTGGCCAAGCCAAAGACTCATATCGGCCACTAGCAACCAAGCCTATACGAAGTACGGATACTGTCCCAGAAGTCGAAGGCAGCAATCTGACAGGGGGGATGCAAGCAGGCCTCAGTCTCCACACCATCCCACCAGCTCGGCCCACGATACTTGGGATGCGCTGCTGTCTTTGCGGCTGACGCTTGGTACCCTCCTCCTCTCTTCCCACCCCCTGTCTCTCTCTCTCACGCTGCCACCACCGTTTTGAGCGCGCTTCTTCGGCCTTGACGATATTTAATTCAGACGCCATTTCTTTTCGAAACACCCTGTTCCTACTCTGCTCGATATCTCCACCTGGACTATTTACACTTTGATACCCTCCCGCAGACACAAGACAGTCAGATTCACCACCCCCCCAGTTCGCAAAACCCGGTCGATCCACTACCTACCTATACTTAGGCAGAAGCTGTTGGACACTCTTCAACATCTCTCTCTCACGTGTTGCCTCTTGCTTCCATCTGGTATATATCTTCACCCTCGCCGCTCCCCTCGCCTTCTCAACAGACCAACCAACTTACACCACTACACATTCAGATCACACATCATCGCCCAAGCCTTTCTTACATCTTTGACTCTGCCCACCGGCACCATCACGTTGTCTTCCCACCGCGCACCCGAGGCTTATTACCTTGACAACACCATCGTCCACAAGTACAGGTCTCGTCGTCCCTCCAACATCAGCCGGGAATCTCGACATACAACCCCTCTCTCGAGGACTCTATCCTCTCCTCAGACGGCCACATCCGGGAAACGACTTCACCTCGTTCCGGAGATCGTTCAACCATCACCACCAACCCCGCGCGCGCCGCACCTTGATACGTTTACACAAAGCACAATGTGCACCACCGACGTTTACACCGACGTCTACCCCGACGGCCTGAGGCGCGAGCGCCAGGAGTCCAACTTTTGTAGCTCTGCATCTCGAAGCGGCCGCTTCTGCGCAAACCCCGCCGTCTACAACCACCCACCTCGCACTGTAGCCCATCCCGCCGCCGGTCCTTCGTACGCCATGCCGCCAACTCCTCCGCTGGGCTCACCCCGGCGCAACTCGTTTGGCGCCGATGGAGACCGCACTCGCCGGGACTCTTCCTCGAGCGAGCGCAAGCGCCGGCACTCTGGTGTCTACGTCAATGGGCAGAAGGTTCTGGACCTCAACCGCAAGACCCGCTCGCGCGCCGAGCGCATCGTCATCGTCGACTCCCCGCCTACGCCTCGCACGCCTCCCAAGCAGTACGCATCACCCTACACGGCGCCGCCCTCGCCCAATGCGGGCGGCCACAGCCCCAACTTCCGCTACAGCCACGTCCCGCGCGACTCTCTCCGCCCCGTGATCGTGGACGAGCGCGCGCCGCGGTCAAAGGTGGAGATTGAGGTCATTGACAACGCTCATCGCCGCCACAACTCGTCCGACTCGCGATACAGCCACCACAGCAGCGCCGACGACGAAGAGCGCCAGCGCCGGCGTCGTGACCGCGAGCGCAAGGAGCGCGAGGAGGAGCGCGAGCGCCAAAGGGAGGAGGAGCGCCAGCGCCAGAAGAAGGACGAGGAGCGCCAGCGTCAAAAGGACGAGGAGCGCGAGGAGCGCATCCGCCTCAAAATCGCCGCCCAGAACGCCGACATCGCCCGCCGCAGCGCCATGCCCTTTAAGCGCACCCCTCCGAGCTTCATGCCCACCATTTCCGACCAGGAGCGCGACCGGGAACTCGCCGATGCCTTGCGCCGGGTGGAGATTGCCGACCGCCGGGCCCGCGAGGCCCGCGAGGCCCGCGAGGCACGCGAGAAGGAGGAGGAGGAGGAGGCCCAGCGCCGCCGGCTGATGGAACGCATGATGCCCCGGCGCCGGGCGACGGTGGGGCCGGGCAGCCGGAGGCACCGTGTGCTCTACGACGATGGCGTTTCCCGATGGGAGTAGTGAATTCGCCGGGATGTAGACTTGTTTTGATAAGCAGTGCTTGCACTCGATTCGGGTTCGGGATTGTATAGATAGCCAGCGTTTTGCCTTTTTTTTTTTTTTTTTTACATGTACACATACGTATATACACATGCACAGTTGGGACAGGGGTTGGCAATGGGATGATACCACAACAGAACACTTTGGAGGGACACTTTGGAGTGGACAAGCTAGAATAGTCATTGAATCGAAACAACAGCATCATGATTCATGAAACACACAAGTTGAGCTCCTTTTCGGTATCGACGACGACACCTTTTTGCCGTGCTCGCGCACATTTGCATGATGGAGGACGGAAACTCGAGGGCCTTGTGATCGCGTATTCATGCATGTCTCACTTGCCGCCCTGGTCTTGAAAAGGACCCCCGAGGCCGTCCCTCGTCGCCCGTTGGACGAAAAGCGGCGGCCCCCCTCTTCTCGTCTTGCTGGGTGTGCTCACCACCACCACCACCATCACCATCAATCACCCGGGAAACGCGGCCGTGAGACATCTGCAGCGGTCGCGTACCTCGTGGCGTCGTCCTGTTCGTCCGCCTTGACTATTTTTTTTTTTTTGCGTGTCTTTCTTCTTCTGACGAAAATGAGAATGAGAATGAGAATGTATGGATGGGTGCGGGGGGTTTGCTTTCGGTCTGAGTCAAGACACCACCCCCCACCAAGTTCTACTATTACCTATATATCCGTACTGCGCAGTACGACCAGAGCAGCGGGAAGGAGGGGGTTCAAGCTCGGCCTCGTCCTCGCCCTGAAATTTGTTGGCGTCCGCAACGACGGCTTTGGTGAAGGGGCATATATCCTCCAACGGCGAGAGGGGTGACGACGTAGGAGGGGGTGGCGTTTGTGTTGGCCTGGCTCACTGCCCCCTCCCCCCCCCCCCCCCCCCCGACTTGCAATCAGTGATTCGCCGTCGTCTAGGCCAGCTGCAAGACATACATATGTAGGGTACTTCGGTGCATCCTGTATGCATCGGTTCGATGGGCATCGCGTCTACCGATTCCCTCCCCCGGTAAGCTCGCCGGGTGGACCACTGGCGGTCGGCGCGGCTAACGACGGGGGGGGGGGGGTGTTGTTGTTGTTGGAGAATGATGGGTCCAGGCAGTCGTCCTCGACAGCACCGTGTATGAACGGTTCTTCCTGGCCGGGTCGGAGCGGGAGGGAGAGGGGACCACGGGCCATCCCTGTTGGCTCTTTTGGATGTTTTGGGAGGGTGGGAGGGGGATGAACATGACGGAACGGGCCACTGGGTATACGGTACACCTCTCGATCTCATGTCCCTCTCGGCGTTGACGGCCATGGTGGACGTGACGGAAGGGCCCTTATCGTGGGGGGGGGGGATTGCTGAAAGGGTGTAGCTTGCCCCCCCTCGGCGGTGGTGGTGAGGAAAAGAGTGCGCTTCTTTCTAATGCATCACACCGAAGCCACTCTTGTCTCTTTTTCAATTGTTAGCGGACGCCGTACTCCGTCCGTTCGCAAGGGAAGAAACGAGGCCTGGCTCCGAAGGGGACCAACGACTGAGACTGAGACAAACCGACCGAGCTCGGTCTGCCTGGACACACACACACACACTCCCGAGCCGGTCCCGTGCTCAACGTCCCCGCCCTCCGCCCACGCCCCTCCCCTCCCCTCTATTTCCCTCCCCTGGCACTTCTCGGGATTGGCCCGCCGGGTGTGGGGCCCCTTCCATATCCGAGAGGCCAAACCGGACGTGGAGTCCGGGGGGGGGGGGGGGGGGGGGGGAGTCACAGACCGAAGGATTCGTGACGCATTTTGGCGGTGAAGCACGGTGGGAAGAGGGTTGGCTGCCTTGGGCTTGGGCCAACCATGTAGCCTCCGCCATGTTACCGTCTCTTCCTCGAGGTATACAGTTCGTTCGGTACACCAAAGTCCAGGTGCCGGTCGTTGCGTCCCCCTCCCCCCAGAAAACGCACCGTTTTGTGGAGGTTGCACGTGGTGTGCGGTGCGCGTACCGACATTTTTTTTTTGGAAAACGGTTTCGGTTGATGGCTCGGTGCTCCGGCTTCGGGCCTTGAGGACTCGTGTTCATCTCCGTCGGCCATACTGGGACTGTACATCGATTTAAACACACGGCGGCGTGTCAGAGACACCAGGCGAAAGAAGGACGGGCTCGGATGATGCATCGTGAGGCGCGGCATCCCGGTCTATCCACCACAGGGCTGGCTCCATGTGACCGCAGTGAGCCTGCGTTGGCGCGCCCGTCTCGCTGCACGTCACGATGGCCGAATCATGCTGTTGGACATGTTTCAACGGAGAAGGACGGGACGGCATCTCCGGGGCAAACTGTTTTCTTCTTGGATGTGACGGAAGTCGCTGTAGTAAACCCAAGCCCCCCGGTGGCACTTTGTACGCGAGAAGAAGAAAGGGGCCCGTTGCGGCTCGGGACGAAATACTCCGGCATCCTCGGCGCCGCGCTCCACGAGCAGATTGGGGGTGGGGTGTCCCCGCAGTCCCAGAGCTTGAACACGCCCGCCGTATCCGCGTCCCCCGGCTCCGCGCTCCGGGGACCGAGCCCCAGGGGAGGATATCGCTCCCTGCAAGCGTCAATGGAATCATGGGAGTATCACACGCCGATGCTTATAACCTCGCGGGTTTCGAACGTGATCCACTGATAAAGACTGCGTATGAACCGATTGACGCGGGGTTGACGCCCTTTATCGGCGATTGCCAATCCGCTGCGTGGATTGCGCAATGCGGCCAGGCAGCCTGATACACCCCAACCATTGGGCGTTGCCCTGCGCTGTTGCAAAGGCATAAATGCCGCGGGTGCCGAGCCGGTGATTGACGATTCCGAGCCGGGCTTGCCTGGCCGCGGTGAGATCATTCTTCGGCGACAGCGTCGTCCTGTCTAGTCCCCCTTCATCTTTCAACCTTTTTAAAACAGACTGCGGCGATGACGCCCCCCCCCGCGAGCGAGACGTCCACGACCCAAGAGCCGGCCTCGGTCGCACGTTTGTACGGAGCAGCGGATATCCCGGACGCGAGCGCCATGCTCGCCACGGGCGCGGCGATGACGCGGCGCAGATCCACCGCCCTGAGACCCCTGAGGCAGCGGTCCGCGCCGTTGGCCAGGCGGTCGAGGCTGCGCCAGAGCCTCGTTTTGGAGGCGGCGGTACGTGAAGGCGTCGCGAACGCGGACGTGGGCCGTCCAGGGTGTCCCGTCGAGGCCCCCGATGTCGCCCCGCCGGGCTCGGACTCGAGGCTGGTTGCCGAGATGGCATGTCTCGGCAGCCCCAGATTGGCCCAGAGCTCTTCCACGATATCGGTAGGGCTGAAGGTTGAACGGTCCATGGTTCTGATTTGGTTTCGGCGGGATCATGCTTTTTTTCTTTCTGTTGTTGCTTTGCGGGGTTTGTCTGTGCTGTAAAAGCAACGCTGCGGGGTGGCGGCTCCGGGTTGACGGGGTTGTGTCATCGATGGAGTGCGTCGGCTGTTGGAGCCGATCACGGACTTTGGCGTAGGAACTATCTATGGGGACCTCTAAGGCCTTGAATACCTCACATATTCGGGTGTAAGAGTATGTGCTGTCGGCTGGGAACCAGTGTAATACGGCGTTTCCTTTATATCAGCAAGGTGACGATCCTCGCCGACATGCCATCCGGAAAGGGACGTGTGCCAAGGTTTCATCGTCAGATACAGTATAAGCGCCGAACCTTGGAATTAGAGATTGAGCTTCTCCATAGTTTCTGTCACGGAGAAACTCAGATAGTGCGATAGCGAAGAGTAGGGGGATCGTTGTTAAATCATTGGCGGGATTCCACAGCAGGGAAAGAGTCTAGAGTTGGCGATACGGGCTCTCGCCGCGCAATGAAGTGACATGCCATGCAAGCGCAGACATATATATGTACCGTATTTTCCACTTCCAAGTCTGATTCCTCAATCGTCGTGCATATTTCTGCATCAGTGTAAGATGGGAGGAAACATCGTCTGCACTCTCTCCCATTCCGGCTTAGTAAAAGTTACAATGTCGTCTTCAAACTCGGAGCAGCCAGGACTCCAACGTCTTCTGGAGACTATATGTCCGAAATACATCACTGCTAAAGACGCCGAGATGGTCTGCAATCAGTTTCGCAGCTCCTTGGAGCTTAACCGACAAGTCCTTTGGAGCGGCATGCAGCGGGAGAAAGCACAGGAGTGGGCGGATAGGCATCAAAGTCAGACACTGACAACAGCTTTGGGCCCGTTGAGGGCGTTGGAGAAGTCCAAGAAGAAAAAGGCAAGGAGCAGGTTTATGAAAGGCGCGTCTGCCATATTCTCATGGTTTATATCCCAAGGCGACAGTGTGGTGGTCTTACTGCCACCTCCCCCCAATCAATTCCATCCTTCGGGCTTAACAAGCCTGCAAGACTTTGAGATGCCCATTGTCAAAGGTCTCTTGCAGGACGGCTCGGTCAGAAGGATTGACGCCATTCATCCCGAGGCGGCAACCGAAGAGGCGAGAAATTCGTCACACCAGATCTGGCCGTATGATGAGACCACGTCCTGGGTTGATCGTTTTGGAGTCGGGCTTAGAGCTCGTGCCTGGAGAGCTGTATCATCCAAACTCAGTATGCTAAAGTATCGCCATTCGCAGCTGGTTGACGTCAAGACTAACTATAATCCAAGAAACACTTGGCTTTGCTTTGCGAGCAATACAAGTGTGTTCCGGCAGCGAGGCCCGGGTGATCCCAGAGAGCAACCTGGCGTCCACAAGAGGCAGAACAGAAACCGAGTCAGGGAAGAAAAAGAAACGGAAGAAGGAAAAGAGCAGCAAGGCAAAAGGTGCATCGTCCGCTGGCTCCGGGTGTGCAGAGAAGAGACCGAAAAGAAAGGCAAAGGAGAAAGCCAAAGAGAAAATCGCGGCACTGATGTCGAAGAAAGGAAAGTCCGGCACTGCCAAACCAAACTGAAGGCCCAAGAGTTCTCTGAAGCAGCGCAAAAACAAGAAGTAGCAGAGGGCAGCGAGTCTAAGAGTCACACTGACGTCTAGGCGTCCAATGCTACAGCGACGGGATAAAAGCAAAACTCAATGGTTGAAGTATCCATGCGATTTCAAGCATATCTAGGGCAGGTTTTAGTCGTTGCATCCTTTTACAACTAGGTAGTTTACTACAGTACTAGGTTAAAAGTGTCGTTACAACCAACATAAACACCCCAATCAGCAGCGTATACTACGAGCCAGGATTATGCCAAGGGCAAACATTAGTGGAGATATCCTTGTTGCTGTAACAAGACCTTTGAAGTCGTACTGTAGATGTTGCCATCTATCAAAACCTTTCCGATATCAGGGATGCAAAGTTGGCGAGAAATGTTGCTAGTCCAGATACGCCTTTGATTCTTCTGAGCCAATCCTACCGCGCTCTCATCCATTTAGTGTGCCACCTCACCGGTAAAGATAGAGAAGTGAAAACCAGGCATGCATGTCATTCCAACGTCCACCAACCCCGCCGCCCGCTCACCCATTAGGTAGAGCGGCAAATGAAAAATGGGCCGATGGGGACGTCATTACCTAGTCAACCAATGGATGAGCAAGTTAAACCATGGTTAATTAGCTGGTGATATGTGATTAGTGCACGGATGTTCGGCGACAAAATTTCTCCAACATCACGACATCGAGGCACTTGGACGTTCGTTGAAGAAACTCGGCTGCCAACTGTCTAGCCTTTCGCCCTACATTTGCCTGTATTGTAAGGGGCCTCCTAACGCCTTGCAGTATCCCTCCAGATGGCCGACATCCAGGAGAGCCACGATGGCCGGCCCGGCCACGACGACAAGCACACTAGCGAAGACGTCAATGCGCCGCGGCCTCCGGAAGCTAGCCGACACGGGATGAGTTTCGTGCGGAGAGTCCTCATGGCCGGACGGGTCGAGGAGGGCGGGATACAGCCCATCCCGCTCGAGGCCCGGACGAACGCCAAGTACTTCAACGCCTTCACCATTTGGTGTTCGTGCAACACCAACATCCTTGCGTAAGATTGACCCCGAGGCCCGGATGGCCCTGAAATCCCGCCGGTCCTTTGTGCTCACCGTTTACTAGCATCACATTCGGTATGCTGGGTCCGGTTTCGTTCGGACTCGGTCTCCGCGATTCGGCGCTGGTGATTTTCTTTTTCAATCTCCTGTCCACCTTGGCCCCCGCATACCTGGCAACCTGGGGCCCCAAGACGGGCATGCGGCAGATGATTCAAGCTCGGTTCAGTTTTGGGTAAGCCGGGGCATCCGCGGTGCCGGGTGAGCACGCGGATCGAGGTTCGCACGCTTGGCTGACCGATTTCGTGCAGCTATTATTTCGTCTACATCCCCGTCATCCTCAACCTGGCGACCCTCACCGGGTTCTGCGTCATCATCTGCGTCATCGGAGGACAGTGCCTCTCGGCAGTCTCGGAGGGTGATCTGTCGACGGCAGTCGGCATCGTATTGATCGGCATCGCCGCGCTTTTGATCTCCTTCTGCGGGTTCAACGTGCTGCACTTCTACGAGGGCTACGCTTGGATGCCGGCGCTGGTCGCCATAGTCATCGCCGTGGGCTGCGGCGGCGAGCGGCTCAAGTTGCAAGCCCCGGCCGCGCCAGCGACGGCGTCCGGGGTTCTCAGCTTTGGCGGCGTGATCGCGTCCTACATGATCCCGTGGGCCTGCATCGCGTCCGATCTGACGACCTACTTTGACCCTACGAAGCGGCTCGTATCGTAAGTGCCAAGAACCCCCCCCCCCCCCCTGCCCTCACACCCTTGCTCACTCCCGTGCCTCTTCAGCCACCGTATCTTCGCCTACAGCTATCTCGGACTCGTCGTCCCGACCATTCTGCTCATGACCCTGGGCGCGGCTATCGGCGGCGCCATGAGCAGCATCCCCGAGTGGCAAGATGGCTTCAACAGCACGCTGGTCGGCGGCGTCCTCGGGGCCATGCTTTCCCCCGCCGGTGGCTTCGGCAAGTTCATCCTCGTCGTCCTCGCCTTCACGCTGCTCGCAAACATCTCCGGCACAATGTACGCCATCACCCTCAACTTCCAGACCCTGGTCCCTTCGTTCCGGCTGCCGCGGTACGTCTTCTCGGTCGTCGTGACCGCCATCATCATCCCGATCGCAATCCGGGCGGCCCACGACTTCTTCCTCAGCCTCGAGAACTTCATCGCGCTCATCGGGTACTGGTCGGCCTCGTTCGTCGGCATCGTGGTCGCCGAGCATTTCGTTTTCCGCCGTGGGAACTACAAGATGTACGAGGCCGCCGTCTGGGAAGACCCTTCGAAGCTGCCGTGGGGCGTCGCAGCGATCGGCGCCGCCGCCCTGAGCTTTGCGCTGGTGATTCCCTGCATTTCCCAGGTTTGGTTCACGGGTCCCATCGCAGTCGCGACGGGAGACATCGGCTTCGAGGTTGCATTCGTCCTGAGCGCTCTTCTCTACCTGCCCCTACGTTATGCAGAGAGAAGATTTGTAGGCCGATGAGGCTCCTGATCCACATACTTACAAGATAATTCTATCCAACACCCGATGGCAGTGTCCAGTCAAAGCCAGTCATGCAACTATACCTTAGACCCTAATTATCAATCTACATGCATCGAACAGCTCTTTTTGCACATGTTTGCACATCGAATAGTTGACTCTGGCTCGATGAAGCACACGGGCTGATCTGATCATTTCTGCAATCGCTAGATGCGCATTCGAGCTCGCCACCATTTGCGACGCCGCCATGTGCCAGACTCTTACTTGTGCGATAACAAAGACTTGGCAGCGACAAGATAACGCGCCTGTGACTGCGGGTTTAAAAAGCAAAGAAGATTGGGCGCTCTGTCCTGAAGATCCTGAAGGGATTCTTTGCCTAATTATGGAATGGGACACTCGGGGAACAAAAAAGATGGCCGGTCTCAACCATATCGACAAAACACTAAATTACTTACATTTAAGAGACCTAGTATACCCCAATCAGGTTTAATAAGTTACCAAAGTCAATTTAGTATAAAATAGATTTCCTTATCAAAATTGTACACTTTTAAGCATTTTCTAAGATTGTGCTTCTATGTAAGAAGGGAGAAGGATAAAGGTAGTGTGTTATTAGTAGGTAGGCGTAGGAGAGACCGGCCATCTTTTTTGTCCCCTGAGTGTGGGAGCACAAGTTGTCTCATCCTACTTCCCTGGAGATCACGCTACTTGCTCTAATTGGCGAGAATGTGATGCAAGTCAGCTGCGCAGCCTCCCGTGCAACCTGAGCTTCTAGATCAGGGTTGGTGGCCCTGCGCTGCCAAGAACGTGGTGCAATGAACCGCAGCCTGATTCGCAATTGTTACTTAAACTGTTGAATTCTCTTCGTTTCTTTCCCACATTTCCGTGTCGAATTTCAACAAAGCGTTCTTCACCAGTTGATAATACTATCACAATGAGCATCAACTGCCAGCAGATTCCTGGCCCACTGAAACCATACGGAGACATAGCAGGGATAGGTGTAGGTTACCTTCATCCTGTTGAGTTGTAAACACTGACATATGACCCCGGAATGTTTAGGTTGTCCTTGGGTTTGTCGCCAGTGCGTGGTTGACCATCGTGGTCCTTGTCGCTTACTACATCTTTGCTTTTGACCCCCACGCGGACCCTTTCTCAATCACGGATGGACAGAACGACTCAAAGCCTTATACTCCCAATCCGGTTGATGAAATCGTGGCTAGATACACGAGAAGGTTACGGATGGGCAGGAACTTCAGGGGAGGTCTGGCTGAAGCCACATTCCACAAGGTTGGCTCCCAAGTGCCTCTCCAGCCAAGATTATCCTGTTACTTACGCCCTCAAAGTGCATACTAGCTCTTGCCGACACACAACTGATCACCGGCCTATCCATTCTCGTCAGTGGGTACTTGTCGCTGAGGCACGATTCAAGCCTGAGTGCTTATCATTGGAAAATGATGGTCTCTCTTGCTTGGTTTTCTAGCCTAACCCATCTGTCGGCACTAACATTTTTGCGGGCCTACCTTACACAGCACCCAGCAGGACGATTATGGCGCCTTGTTCTGATGTTCATACTCCTTGTGCTATTATTTGTGGCATTTCTACCGACAGGCCATTTCCAGTTCCTAAATACTAATTCTTTTTTCTCCCTATCCATCGATCTGGGGGGGGCAAAATACCCTCAGGGCTGCGATGACTATAACGCTGAACCACCATATTATTCATCACCATACTACTTCGATACCAACCGGTGGCTTGGCTTCGATCAACTTGTTGATGGACGGTTCTTAGATGCAGAGTTCTTAAGAAACGGCTCAGTTGGCCCCAAGAACTGCAATATTTCAGGCGAACCAATTTTTTCGCTCCTTCGGCCTGAGATCAACCAATCTATTCCTGACAGATTCAAAGCGTACGAAATCAGGTATCTTCAGGTCTTTTCCCCGTCCTACTACCCTATTCCTGTCAGCATTTTTCACGAATCACCTGCTGTATGCTTCTTCAAGTGGGGCATGGACAAATCATCTAATGCATATGTTTCCATGGTTTCATCCCTTGTTCTTCTAGTATACGGCTACCTTATTCGAGCTGCAAAGACTTTCAAAACTCCGAGTCGAGTAGTGTCACAAGGTATCCAAGGTACACTGGATCGGGGATACCGTGCTTGGATCAACAAATGGCGACAATCGCTCAGTCGCAGGAAGTCTGAATGGTTAATTGTACTTGGGATGGTTCTTCTCCCTTTCCAAGCAGCAATTTACTGCACACTCAGAGTGTTTCTACACCTGTATACATCAGTGCTTGCCGAGGTATTGCTCTGGGCTTCGGGGGGCATCCAAAAGAGATCCAAATGCTAATTTGAAGTCTTCGAGGTCTACTCTGTTTCAATTTCTGCCATATGGGGAACCCTAAGTATCATATCGCTTAAGGATCTCAGTAATGGGGATGCATTTGAAGAAGATGAATGGACATTTGGACAGATTATTTCTGTTGCTCTTTTGTCATCTTCACTACTTCCTATACTCGAGTTGTTCTTTAAATATCTCGTCGAGGGTGGGTAATGTTCTCAGTACATTCAGAAGACTCTCAAGCGCTGTACTGACCCTTGATTCGATAACGTAGGCCCCGGTACGAGGGATAGTGCTCCGACAACTATGTCTCCCTATCAGTCCTGTAAGTTAAACCCTCTTAATCAATAATTGTATTATATTCTTAGTAACCTACCAGCAGTGGATACCATCGTCCCGAGAGAGCCGTTGTTTGAATCGGAAAGACCAGAGAATGTCAGTCATGGAGGCGATGCAACTCTTACGCACAATACAGAGCTTCACCCCTTGCAACTGGACCCCCAGACTCAAAGCATGATTACCTCGTCACGTATGTGTAAGTGAAAACCCTAGAGCTTCATCGTGGAGGAATTTCTTTCCTTCTCAGAATACCCCCCATATAGCAAGAGAAAAAAGAAAGGCAAAAAAGAAAGGCAAATACAAAATGGAAGAAGACAAAGAAAAGGACAAGAAGACAAGTACTAGGCCAATTAAGTCATCGGAGTAGCAAATCACGTGTTAGGTCATTGCTTCCAGCAGGTGAAAATATCTCATGGGAACACAGTCACCTCACTAAAGTTGTTGATGTTTCAATAGGCCGCGAAAGTGTACTTGGACGTCGTCTCGAAGAAAGTGCCAGTGCTTTAACTGAAGCTTGGTCACCATTCATCTTCTTCATGATCAGCATCCTATCCGTGTTGGTCACGGTCGCTCTTTTGTTCTTCCGCGAGACATCAGGGATTACCAGTGTGTTGCAACCCGCTGAACTTCTGGCTTTGGTGCCAGGATACATCCAGCTGGGTATATACCTTCAATCTCACATAAATCACTGTTCAAATCTCGTCACACGGAGAGTTTTGTTGGTAACACTAAGCCTTGTGACAATGGGCGCAGGTACTGCAGCTTTCATCTTCCGTCCTTTTCACACTAGGGGCATGCCCTTAGTATGTGGTTTCGCTTTGCAGTTACTTGTAGCTCTTTTTGACTTCTTTTGGCTCAAAAAACAAATGTGTAGCCAAAGCCGGGAATAGAAAAGTAAAAGGGATTTGTTTTGCACACCATGCCTTCATACTGGCTAGTATTTCTGTACGGGAATGAATCAGTTGGCGGTAGAGTTCTAGGCAACTATAAAGAGCGATTAATAATAAGGAAATCGCAGTCGCCACACCACAGAGGAAGGGGAACGAAAGCATTATCGTCTTAGTCAGTCATTACAGCTACAATATAGAGAAAGTCATTGCTGTATCTTTACCTACCATCTACATGATCACCGTTATTTATACTCTTGTTTTTATAGCTTGTAGTTCGTGTTAAACTTACGCATTTATACTGTAGTAGTCTATACAAGGCCCATCATGGCGTAGAAAACACTTTGTCTTTATGCGAATCAGCCTAGCGTGTCTCTAATAATCAATGACCACCTAGCGACACATAACCTGACCAACGGAAATAATTATAGTAACTCAGTAAAAAACATGGTAATGGAAGGACCACAGCCGGATCTCAGGTTTCAAGGTACATGCTGACAACATGTGCCGTAGGCCTGAGACGTAGCAGGAAGAGTTGGTTGGCCGGTAGACCCGAGATTTGTGCATACACTTGATCCGGATGGCGTAGAGTAAATAAGTTCAAGATAGCACGGGGGTGGAATCCCGGAGCACATCGTCTGCCGGACGCCGCCTTGGCTCTTGGCATCGGCCGGCGGCGTCGCGAACAAATTTAGAGCACATACGCACAACATCTGGCCACATATCGAAATCCGGACTCGCCTTGTGTTTTTGCATGAAGCTGACTCGTGTTGGAAGCAGGACATCTAGTCACGCTGGAGACATGACACAGCTTGGAATACACTTGTACCTATTATACCCAATGCGTCGGCAGAGTGATAGGGTTCCCGGCGCTCATTTTGGGTAAGCCACGGCTGAGACTTTGGGCGCCACACTGCGCCCGCTGTCTCGCCCCGGCATGGTTATCAACTCTCACAAGCAGAGTTTCATTGCATGCGGAGAGGTCCCAGACATTGCATGTGCGACGCTGACTTCTTCTCGTATTTCCTTGCGAGTCTCCTACTCTTGAATTGCACCACTGATACTAATCCTTCAGACCCTGTCCCAAGAATTGGTCGAACAAATCGCCCCCAACCTCCGTCGACCTGCTCAAGAGCCTCTGGTTGCTGTCCCCGATACTCCGTATGGCGGGGGAAAAGTACTCTGAGGGGTTCGCCCATTGCAAACTGCACTACAACGACCTCGACAAATTCGTTGAAGAGTTCCGCGGCGCACGTTTTGGTCTGCTCCGGGAGCTGGAATTCGACTTGAGGTTGCCCAGAGATGCAGGCAACGAGGACGTTGACGCAGCCGACGACGCAGCCGGCGGTCAGGCTTCCGAGGACGACCCGTCGACTCAGATTCACGCGCTTTTCAACGCATTAAAAGCCCTCGAGGACATCGAAGGGCCAAAGGGAACCATACGGCTAAAGATCATTGGCCCAGAGCGACAGAAGCCCGAATCCACGACGCCGGCTGCGGGCTGGCATGCCCGGCTCCGTGATCTGGAGCGGATTCCCGTGCTTCAGAGCGTCGGGTCTCTTCATGTCGGCCCACCTGCATGCCGACAAGGGCCGGGCGCATACGGCCAGCTTGCCCTGCGAACGCCTCTGGATCTTTCGGCCAAGCTGCCGAATTTGGGGACGCTGAGGATCGATCTCCCGGACGAGCACAATTGCGACTCGGAGCACGAACGCGCCAGGGTCGAGGCGAGAGAAGAGTTTGCGCGTGTCGCCGAAACCGTGCCGCTCCAGGTGAAGCGGGCCGAGATTGTTCTACAAAGAAGAAGGGCCCATGAAGCTCTGGACCACGACGCGGCGATGCCAAATCTTGTCCGAGGGGGTCTCCAAGACCCGCTCAGCTCCAGTCTCCGAGTTCTCTGTCGCCATCTCACTCAGCTCCGAATCAGCGCCATCATCGACCCGTCGTTCTTCTGGCCCGACGACGGGGAGGGTGATGTCTGGCCCAACATGGAATCGCTGGAAGTCAAGTTTCACCCGGTCACCCCCTCGGGGTCTTGGTACTTTGCGGGGCCGCGTGGGGAAGGCCAAGGTGTCCAAGGGTACGCGGTTGACGGTATCGAATATTCCGGCCAGGGCCAGAACGCCGAAGGCGACACCATCGTAATGGGCCACGCTCCCTGCCGTCCGTCGGGGTGGCGTCTGCGGCCCAACCCGGAAACACTCCGTCCGCTGCTTTCTGCATATGCCAAAGCAGCCGCCAAGATGCCCCGTTTGAAAGAGGCCGTGATATGGTCGCCCATCTGGTGGTCTCCGGGAAGCCACGCTAGGCCGAGGTTCTCCTACAACAGCGCTTTCGACATGTTGAACAACAAGAGGTCCCTGGGCTGGGGAATCGGTTACATTGCGCCCGGACCGGAGTCTGATGGATCAGATGCGGCGTCATCTGATGGATCCGAAGGAGATGTTCGTATATTTGAGTGGAAGACTGGGGGCTGGGAGGCCGATGATGGGTTGAAGGACTTGTTCCATGAGATTGGCCGAGACAAGCACGGGGAGGAGTTTGAAGACGATTGGGACCCCGGCGCCAACCCGGAAGATCTGTTCTTTGAAGGGTTCTGCTTTGGAAATAAGGTTACATGATTGATTGCTGAGGTAGAGCATGGACAGATGCCTTGGTAATGCCTGCCTGTATCGTAGATTTAGATCGTCGTTTCGCTGATATTGGTCCGCCTCATACACTTCTGCCGCCGGCGGTTCTGTATTTCAGAAACAAGTCAACAGACTTCTTCAAAACAGCATATATGATCCGCACAGTCTTATCTTCCCTCTGTCTCTCATTGGAGAACGATAAGAGCTTCACTTCCAAGAAATGATAAAGCCTTGGCCGCCCACACTTGAGCCATTCAGAACTTGTTCGCTCCCTTCCAGCGCCTCGGCGCCGCTGCACGCAAGGAGTCAGACCTTGCAAGTGAGCAACGGGCAGACAGGGCCCCTGGATGGCCGGAATATTGAGTGTGGCGAGCGAATCTATGAACCTCCCACCTCCCTCGGGCTATTCACTCGCCCACGCCAAGGTACGGCGGCGCCTTCTACCGCCATCAAGGTCGCTTACCCCATTCCAATGGCCTTATCTCTTGACAAGTGCAAATTTCTCCGGGATCTCTTGGCGAAATGCCTTTATCAGCTTCTCTGGGTTTGCTATGGGTGGTCTAGAGTGTTACCAAGATTTGATGGGCATCGGACGCACGTCAGATACATGGGTCCGCCGTCCATGGCGGGAGCCCGGCGGCCCTAAGGCTTCTGTCACAGAGGAGTTGCATTTATATGGCCACTTTCTTGTTCTTTCTCAGCCTGACATACTCTTCTTTTGAGGAACATATTGAGGGACTCATTCGTGTGACCACTGAACTACAAGCTTCTGAACCGATATTCACGCGAGCTGTTCGACTATGGATTCAACACCCGTTCTCCACCAAGGCTGGGGGTTAGTCTTGCTCCAAATGTGATGAAAGCACGGAAATAATGCTAACCATTGAGGAAGATATGGCCTTATGATTGGACTCGGTGTCTTGTTCGCGTATGCTTCATGATCTACACGCACCCTAAACGCCAACCGGACTGACTATCCGCATAGCGTTTTCATGATCATCATCACATGGGCGCTCAAGAGGTACAACTTTGAGCTCCAAACGTCGGAAATGTTCACAACCGCCGGACGGTCTCTAAAGTCCGGACTGGTGGGTGCATCCGCATACACGCACTAATTCGTCAGACGGGGTTGCTCATTCAACACACAGGTCGCCTCTTCCGTCCTCTCGACGTGGACGTGGGCCGCGACGCTGCTCCAGAGCACGGCCGTTGCCTACAAATAGTGAGGGTTCCGCGGCCGCGTGGCTTCGAACGGGGTTGACGAGCGTACAGCGGCGTTTCCGGGCCTGTGTGGTACGCCTCTGGCGCGACAGTCCAGATCATCCTCTTCGCCACGCTGGCCATCGAGCTGAAAAGGCGGGCCCCGAATGCCCACACATGTGAAGCCCCGCGCCGCCCGCTCGCTGTTGCAGACTAACATGGTTTACATCAGTCTTGGAGGTTATCAGGGCCCGATACGGCCCCGTCACTCACGCTGTCTACATTGTCTTCTGCTGCTTCTGTAACATCCTCGGTACGCCGCGAACGCGCCGCGTGATCGACTCTGCATTGGGCGGCTCGCTGATTTCGAAATCCAGTCACTGCGATGCTTCTCACAGGCGGCTCGGCCGTGATCCAGAATCTGACGGGGGCGCCTGTTGCCGCTTCCGTGTTTCTTTTCCCAATCGGTGAGCGATGCGACAGAGGCGTGTGATCCGCCGAGTAGTATTAACGCGTATCGGCGATCCTTCCAGGCGTTGTCGTGTACACTCTCTTCGGCGGCATCAAGGCCACGTTCATCACCGACTACGTCAATGGGCTCGTCATCCTCGTCGTCATCTTTGTATTTGCCTTCACGGTCTACTCGACCAACGAGCTCTTGGGATCCCCGGGGAGGGTTTGGGAGATCCTGACCGAGTTGGCAGCCGAGCGGCCTCTGTCTGGGAATTCCGGCGGCAGCTACCTGACCATGCGTTCTCGGGGCGGCGGTAGGCCCGTTTTCCTTGCTGTCGAGGGGACGCAGCTTACAGAGTTCTGACGCGCGTCCAGCCGAATTCTTCATCATCAACCTCTGCGGAAATTTCGGGACTGTTTTCCTCGATAACGGATACTACAACAAGGCAATCGCGGCTTCGCCTGTTGACGCTTTGCCTGGATATGTCATGGGGTCGGTCGGCATCGCCAATGCTCCGTGGTGTCTCGGCGCTAACATGGCATAGTGGCATAAGCTGGTTCGCCGTACCGTGGCTGACTGCGACAACCATGGGCCTCGCCGGTCTCGCCCTCGAGAAGTACGACGTGTGGCCCACGTATCCGAACCGTTTGGCTCCGGCGGACGTCGATGCCGGGTTGGTGCTGCCCACGGCGGCCGTTGCGCTTCTGGGAAAGGGAGGTGCTGTCGCAACACTGATCTTGGCCGTGAGTTTTGACAATCAGCCATGAACGCGACAAGTAGCTGACGGCTTCAAGTTCATGGCCATCATGAGCACCTACTCGTCCGAGCTGATTGCTGTGTCGTCAATCTGCACCTACGATATCTACAAGACATACATAAACCCCGCAGCAACCGGCAAACAGCTCATGCGCATCAACTACATCGGCATGGGTGTCTTCGCTCTGTTGATGGCCGGCTTCGCCACAGGTCTGAACTATATCGGCATCTCCATGGGCTACCTTTACCTCATGATGGGCGTCATCATCTCGTCTGCCGTGCTGCCTGCCACCCTGACGCTTCTCTGGGACGGCCAATCCTGGGCCGCCGCGACCTTCAGCCCCATCGCCGGCTTCGCCCTCTCCATGACCGCGTGGCTGGTCACAACGAAGATACGGTACGGCGAGCTCAGCGTGGCCAACACAGGCGCCAACGAGCCGATGCTGGCCGGAAACCTAACCTCGCTGCTCTCGCCTCTTCTGTTCATCCCGCTTCTGACGTTCGTCCCGCCGTTCGAGCCGCAGAAGTACGACTGGCAAAGCATGCTCAGCATCCGCCGAGCTGACGATCGTGACCTCGCTGACGGCGCAAACGTTGATGTCGAGGCTGTTCCTACAGCCCAGACACCGGCGTTCGCCGACCCAGATGAGAAACCCAAGCTCGACAAAGCCGCCAAGACTGCCAGGTGGCTTACGGTCGGCGTCACACTGGTCCTGCTGATTCTTTGGCCAATGCCATTATACGGCAGTGGCTACGTCTTTGGGAAATCCGTGAGTGATGACCCGATCCCCGAGGAGGGTCAAGGGGTGACTGACGCGCCGTTTTCTGACCATGTGCAGTTCTTCACCGGTTGGGTCGTGGTGGGAATGACGTGGCTGTTTGCATCGGTGGTTATGGTTGTTTTCCTGCCGATCTTCGAGTCTCGAAGCACCATCGTCCGCACCACGGGAATGATGTTGACGGATTTATTCGGTACAGGAGGAAAGAGGAAGCCAGTCGGTGACGGCCAATCACCTGGCTCGGGGACGCCGCCAGAGATCGCCGAGAAAGTTGCGCCGAAGCCTTGAGCCGGCTCGGCCGGTTGTTTATGCCAACGCCGGTAGGTTTGATGGCTGTAAACATTGGACGTAGGTGCCTTTCAGTAATTTATAGGCTTTGCGAGAGGCAACCTTTTGTTCTAGAGCTTCATTGGTCCAAGATACTCGGCTTGATGGTTACGCAGCAAAGCCACAAATTCTGCATCAATACCGACATTCCACGCTGCCTCCAGTCACGAGCCTAGTTAGAACCATTGGTCTTTCTCACTATAAAAGAGTCGAAAAAGGTCGTTATGGCGTCTGTGTTTTCCAACGCACAGATTTCGGATACGTCTAGAAGCTTGAGTGAGCGTGTCAAGCACACACATTCGGGGTTCGCGAGACCTACACTGATCTGGTCGAATAAGAACCATGGCTCCCACCTCGGGATCCACGCCGTATTTGGCATATGCCCGACCGTGGCCCGCATGATAGCTTTCATCGTCCACAAAGATGTTCTGGAGACCTGTGGCCAAGTAAAAGTAAGCGGGTTGGGCTCGCGGTCCTTGATCCTCTCTGGGGAAGGGTCATTACATTTAACGCCCCATTTCCCTGCGTTGGGCGTGAAGACTTTGGGAATCTTGCCATCGTCTAGACTCTTGCGATCGCACTTTAGTACGAGTATTGGGTTCAAGAAGCCGTTTGGTTCCCTCTGGGGTTCGGTAAACCGTGGGAGAACAGCTTCGAGGTCGCTCGCGAGCTTTCCGTACGAGTTAGTAATCTTGGTCCCGTCTGGTCTGTACGAGGCTCGAGCAACTGGTGTTTACGTACCTTTGCTAGACGCTGTCCCGCGCGGCCCTTGGCGATATCACCCGGGAAGATGACCAGAGACCACCTCGAGTCGGCTTGTAGGGCTTTCGAAAGCTGCATGGCCTTGGCATCCGAGAAGCGAACGACCTGGGCGCTCGGAAACCTCATGCCAGCCGACAGGCCGCGCGCCAAGTCGTCACGCTCGCCGGGCTTCACCAGCATCGAGGGCTTGTACTTGGTCTCGAGCCCGGCGGTGTATCTGCCGGACTTGATGAAGTATTCCTGAAAGTCCTGGGTGGAAACGCCGTGCTCCTTCCGGTACGAGGACGAGAACATGTTGGCGAATTGCCGGTCAAAGTCGATCAGGTCCTTGGCGGTTTGGCGTCTCTCGGAGACGTAAGTCTCCAAGATGGACGGGTGGGCCTGGCCGCGGAGCACCGCAGCCAGCTTCCAGCCAATGTTGTAGCCGTCTTGAAGACTGACGTTCATGCCCTGACCGGCTTTGGGCGAGTGGGTGTGACACGCATCCCCGGTCAGAAAGACGCGGTGGTCTTTGGTGAAGTGGTCGGCGAGGCGCTGGCCTATCGAGTATGCCGAAAACCACGACGTGTGTGCGATTTCGACCTGGTAGGGCTTGAAGATGTTGACTAGCCGTTCCTTGACCCTTTCGGGGGTGACCTCGGCTGGCGTAGTGACGGGCATCTCCATGTAGAACCGGACCTTCTCATCGCCCTCTCGCGGGATGATGACGAGGTTGCCGGCATCGGACTGAAGGACGCACTTTTTCCGGATGTCGGGAAAGTCGGTTCTCGGATAGACGTCCATCACGGCCCAGATGACATCGGTGCTGTCCCCAATCATCTTGAATCCCAAAGCCTTCCTGACAGCGCTGTGAGCCCCGTCGCAGCCCTTCACCTCTGTTTTAGTTATGCTCGACGGGGGCGTCGGGGGGCACAGAACGACTAACCAAAGCATATTTTGCACGATAGGCACGCTCGACTCCGTTCTCCATCGACTTCACAGTTACACAATGGGCGTCTGGGTCCCGGGCCGTCTCGCTGTCGACGACGACTTGACAAACATCATTGCCGTATCGGATGTGCGATTCGCCCGAGGACTTTACAATGTCTCGAATCAGAAACTCGTTGATCCGCGCCTGGTTCAGGATGACGTGGGGGAGATGGCTGAGCCCGGGCTCCGTGTCCGGCTCGAGATGGGACCTCCGTATGCCGCCGTTTCCGTCCGG
Source organism: Colletotrichum falcatum (assembly GCA_019425465.1). Taxonomy (NCBI): domain Eukaryota; kingdom Fungi; phylum Ascomycota; class Sordariomycetes; order Glomerellales; family Glomerellaceae; genus Colletotrichum; species Colletotrichum falcatum. The sequence continues at coordinate 879,907 of SWKJ01000194.1, read as the reverse complement.
AGACCAAAAGGCGAGCTCGAGAAGGTGGCAGGCTTCCTTGAGCACGTCCTCGGACAGGCCGAGGTGCTCGAGGATCTCGACTGTGCGGACCTGGACGCCGTCGGCCTGGCCCTGGACGAGCATGCCGTCGCGCCGCTCGAGGATCTTGAAGTCGATGCCAGCTCGGGCCAGCCAAACGGCCGCGCAGAGGCCGGCCGAGCCGCTGCCGCAGATGAGAACATCGCAATATTCTTCAGACATGGTGTAAGGGGGGGATGACTTGTAGTGGTCGATGCAGGATACCGGGTCTCTGAGGCAAGGCAAAAAGGCTTCTTGTGCGTCCGACCACCGCGCTTATTGCATGTTCGGAATCAAGCCGAGTTCCCCGAGATGGTTTCCCGTAGTGCGGGGGATGACACTCTAATTCCCCGAGCAGGGGGGGGGGGGGGGGGCTCAGATCGTCCCCTGCATCGAGCGCGTTTGCTTCCGAAGAGAGGGATCCGACTTCCGTCCGGCATGCGAATCGGGCTACCAACCGGTCATGACATGGCCAAAGGCGTGTTATCCAAACGGGTGGATCGGGATCGGCGTGGGTCCCCTTTGCGCAACCGATGGGGCCGACAAATTTTCACAAAATCCGGGATCCCGGCCGAAAGTCAAGACTCGGTACCCTTGACTGAGATGGATTCTGCCGCTGTGTCACCAGGGGAAGGGGGGGGGGGGGGGGGAAGGGGTGTTCTAGGTATTGACGCATGCAGAGACAAGAGTACACTTTGACTACGGCATCATATGGCTCCGACTACCCCTCAGTCCATGCCTCATGATGACGCTTGCAGTCGAACAAGACGAGCAGAGACAGTAGGGCAAACGGACGGCAACCCGGCCAGTTAAAATTTGCGTCGGCGGATCTTATTTCCATTTCCACAATTTTACGTCATCAAATAAAGAAGAAAATAATTTCTCTACATTTCTTTTGGCAACTCACATCTGCCCCCCTTGGAATCCGGATTTCAAACGCCCGTAAATCATCACCATGTCTTCCTCTACCATTCCCACGTCCACCTCTGTCGTCGAGAGCGCCGTCATCAAGGCCCCTCTCAGCCATGTCTGGCACTTCATCAAGCGTGAGTGCAGCCATCGTATTGACCTGTATCTTGACGCAGGAAAGGAGGGGGGGGTGCTTGGTCAAAGTCCGAGGCCTGAGCAAACGCTGATTTCGTGTGTGACCCAACAGTCCAGAACTTCCAGAGCTTCTGGTCTGCCCTGAAGGGCAGCGAGTTCGTCAAGGCCCAGGAGGAGACGGACATCGTCCGCTGGACCTTCAACGACGGCACCGTCCTCGAGGTCAAGCAGGAGGAGCACAGCGTGAGTGTGCCGGACACCGTCGGGCGTCACCGTCACCCCCGGCGGGACGGGTTGAACACGTGAGGCGATGCTGACCCCGTTCGCGCCAGACCATCAACCACTACATCACCTACAGCGTCATCACCTCCCAGCCCGAGCTGTCCTACACCAGCGTCGTCAGCACCATCCGCTGCTACCCCGTGACCTCGGGCGAGCTCGAGAACAGCACCTTTGTCGAGTGGACCGGCAACTTCTCCAGCGACGCCGACGCCGGCGTCATCCAGGATGCCAAGTTCAAGCGCCGCGAGGCTCTCGCCGACCTCGCCAAGGCTGCCGCCAAGCTGTAAGGTAGTCGGTCAGTCATGAGACGTTGTGTCTTGGGGTGTGTCTGCTGCCGTCACTGAAGGCCATGCACGGCTTAGCAGAGCGACGGTCTCATAAAAAAGTAAAAGATACCAAAAGCATTTCATTCGTGCCACTCAATGACCCCCTTTGCTTAGGAATAATGAAACTATGATGAATGTGTGATGCACTTGACAAGGATATTTGAATTTGTATGCACATTGCAGCCCGCAAGGCATTTAGAATACATACTTGCGTGTGCCATCCGGCTATTTGGCTGCTAATCATCCACCACAACTATCATTTTGCTCAAAGGAACCCAGTATGTGTCAGATTTGAACTTCAGAACAACATATTCGTGGCATACGCAAATATATAGACAACTGCTGATGATATCAATCAACGTTTAGTCCGCGATACCTAAGCAACTAAGGTCTTGTTGCAATCCCAGACACAGAATAAGCGCTTCTTCTCAATAACAAATCCCAGCGCAAAAGGCGCATCGGTAGGCGTCTGGCAAGCATCATGTATTACTCAAGTCTCCTGACTAATTTCTCAAGGACTCCTTTTTGCAAGATTTGCAGCCCGACTCTCAATCGCTGCCAGTAGCGGCCACCGGCCAGAGGGTTACGGCTTAGTCCAAAGACGATGGACAGGATGTATCCCACGATGGCCACCACGGCAACCTTTGGGAAGGTGTGCCGCCTCCCTCTCCCTCGGTGGGTTGGCCCCTGTGTGCAATATCAACATCAAAAAGTCCACCACGCCCGAGGGGGGCCTGCGACTCACGCTGATTTGGAGGTCTCTGAAGTTGGGAAACAAGCAGCGGTACCAGAAATACGCCTGGGAATAGGGGTAGGTCGACCCGTTCCACTTTCCGCCGTCCTTGGTGTCTTTCAAGTACCAGTTCGTGCACCCGGTGAGCCAGACGGTCTTCTCCATGTCTCTCTGCATCCGGTCGACGTACCGCTGCTCGGCTTCCCGGGTGACCTCGACCGCCGTGCCTTTGCCGTCGAGGAGCGGCTCGATGATGCGGAGGGCAAAGTTGACAGAGTTCTCGGCCGCGATGATGGCCGAGTTGTGCCCCGTGAGCGAGTTGGGCCCTGGCCAGAGGTCAGTCTCGGCTGTTATCAGTGTCAAGTATGCCTACCAAGGAGGATGAAGAAGTTGGGGAAGCCGTTTGCAATGGTGCAATTGTACGCTTCCGGGCCGCCGAAGGACTCCCAGTGCTCCTCGATCGTTTCTCCTCCGCGGCCGATCACGTCCAACCCCCCGACGGGATTGTTCGTCACAAAGCCGTTGGCCATCACAATGACGTCCGCCTCAATGACCCCGTCCCGCGTACGGATGCCCCCCGGCACGATCTCCTGCACCGGCTCGTCCAGCAGAGTCAGCTTCTCCGAGTGCAGGCTCTCGAGGTAACCGCCGTCGAATATGCGCCGCTTGCACCCGAGCTCGAAGTCGGGGATCAGCTTGTCGTGGTACTTTGCAGGCGCCGTCTCCCTCATGTACCTCTCGGCCTCGGCCCTCGCCGCCCGGCGATACTCGCCGCCGGCCCTCGTCATGTAGAACCCCCGCAGGGCGCTCTCCGCCCTCGCGAAGACCAAGAACCGCTGCAGCGTCGCCGCCCAGGGGACGTATCTGAAAAGGCGCGCCGCGACGACGGCCCCGTTCTCGGAATCGACGGGCGGCGGCAGGACCCAGTGCTTGGAGCGGACGACCTGCGTCAGGTGCTCGGTCCGGGCGACGATGGCGGGCACGATCTGCGAGGCGGTGCACCCGTTGCCGAACACCACCACCCGCTTGCCCTCGACGTCGACGCTCCCGTCCCACCGCGACGAGTGGAGCATGCGGCCCTTGAAGCTGGCCGCGCCGGGGACGTCCGTCTCCCGGGGCTGCGTCAGCTGCCCGGTGGCCGCGAAGAGGAACTGGCACTCGTGGTGGGAGACCTCGCCCGCGCCGTCGCGCCGCCGGGCCGTCAGGCGCCATCGCCCGCGCTCCTCGGACCACTCGCAGCGTTCGACGTCGACCCCGAAGCGCATCTTTTCGGTCAGCGAGTACTTGTCCGCGACGTCGTGGAGGTACTGCCATATCTCCCCTCGGAGAGACATGACGCGGCTCCAGTCGGGGTTGGGCTCGAAGGAAAAGCTATACAACGCGCTGGGGATGTCGCACGCGCACCCTGGAGCAGCATGTTAGAGACCGTCTTGTCCAAAGCCCCCCCCCCCCCCCCCCCCCAGGTGTGCGACAGGGGTTCATACCTGGGTATTGATTGACGAACCAAGTGCCCCCAAGGTCGGCGTGTCGCTCAAAGAACCGGATGTCGTCGATGCCGTACCATCTCTTTAGCGTCGCCCCGAGCGCGATGCCCGAGAACCCGGTGCCCACGCACGCGAACTGGGTATAGCTGGCCGGTGCTGGTGTTGTCGACATGGCTGGTGCTGGTGTTGTCTTTACGGCGAGGGGCTGTCGTGCGATGTTGATTGCTCCTCGCAGCCCTTCGCTTCCACGTCCGTGGTTTGACGTCGTGCGGACGTAAATATCGGGGTCGGTTCGAACAGGTGGCCAGACGTTTGCGAGCCCCCCCCCCCCCCCCCGTTGAAATCGCCCAGGCCTCGGCTCGTCCCATGGTGGTGCAAGTCCGTGGGTGGCGAGTAGTAGAACACAGCGAGGCTATGCTGGTTTTGGGACTTTATGCTCATCCGAAGCTCAGTGTGCAAATCTCCGACGCCGATACGCCTGGGTACCCTGAACCTGCGGAGTGGAGGAGAGCCATGGATGGCCGGTCATATAGAACAGTTGGATGCTTTCGATATGGACTGTTGGCTACCAGTTCCAACATATGTAGCTTAGCTGAGAGGTGTCGAAGCTAAATCAGGAAGAATGTGCCGGGGAAAACGGACCGGGTGGTTGTTGTACCAGTTTACCTGCGTTCCCGGGACCCTAAAATAAGAATCCTCTCGTACGAATTTTTATGCAACCAGCAAGTTGACATTGCACAAGCATCACCTCATGTCATTAATCTCGCCCGAGGCTCAAGTAAGACTAATCCTAGCTGACATCATTTCACATCTGCCTTTACCGGCTCTATCGCTTCCAATCTACCAGTGGAATCATCGATTTTCTGCCGAGGAGTGAAGGTGACGTCCTTTGTGTTGACAGTGGTCTCCCGCGCAAGCCTCCAAAGCCATTCCGGGCCACCTCTCTGCGAGACGTTTTTAGCGTCGTCCCGGGGGCGCGCGGAGAAAAGGTCAGAGCACTCACCAAAGAGACCACGGATGACATGATGCCGGGCAGGTAGATGGTTCTTCCGAGGCCGCTGTACAGGCAGTCGACGATGGCCTCGCCTACAGTGTCGACGTGGAGCAGAGGCATCAAGAAGTGCGGCTGGCCGGGGTCAAAGGTGACGAGCGGCGTCCGAATGAAGCCGAATATCCCAAGCGTCTGGCGAACCTTGGGCGCTTTGTGGATGTACTTCAACTCGAGCTGCAGCGCCTGGTGGGAGAAGCTTTTTTTAGCCAAAGGGGGGGGGAGGGTCAGAGCGGGAGACGTTCCCGGCGTGGCGACTCACCTCGTGCATCGCGGTGAGCCCGGCCTTGGTGGCCGAGTAGTCGGCGATCCTCGCCGGGGGCACGACGGAGCTCATGGACCCGGTGCTGACGATGTGGCCGTGGTTTCTGCGAACCATGTACGGCAGGAACTCCTTGGCGAGGAGGAAGGGCGCGATGAGATTGGTCTTGACGGTGAGCTCGACGTCGGCGTACGAGCCCTCCATGACGGTGGAGCCCCGTGCGATTCCCGCATTGTTGACGAGGACGGTGGGATCCCCGACCTGGGCTCGGATGAGGGTGCACAGCGTCTTGAGCGCCTTGGTGTCGGTCAGGTCGCACTTGAAGTAGTGGATATTCGAGCCCTTGGGGGGCTCCCAGGACAACGGGGCGAGGTCGACGACGGCGATGGTGGCCCGAGGGGTCCTGGCCAGGATGTGCTTGATGATGCTGTGGCCGATGCCGCTGCTCCCTCCCGTGACGACAATGACCTCCCTGTCAAAGTCCCAGGTGTCGTCCGTCGTCCAGTTGTTGGCCGTCCACTTGTTGAGGTACTGCGTCGTGGAGATGACAAAGCTCGCCAGTGCGGCCAGGAACGCCACGCGCTGGGCGGCGTCGAGTCGGAGATCCGACACCCCGGCTGCTCCGTTCTGTCTTGCCGACATCAGCGCCAACCCGGCGGCGAACGGCACCGACAGGTACGGGTTGAGGACGGACTTTTGAAGCCATCTCACAACCACGTCTACCGTGAAGCCTTCATGCGATGTAAGCATTTTTGGGGGGGGAAAAAGGTCGATACAGCCGGGTGAGAACTATCGTGGGTTGTCAAGACTGGACAGAGTCATCAAGACGCCCACGTTCGGCCGCAAGATATACTCGAGGGCAGTCAGCCGAATAAACCCGTTTGTATCGAAACGGGCATGTTTCAACAGTGTGCCGAGGGCAAACCTCGGGGTTCCTTGGAATCTGCCCCTGATGCGAGGGGCCGAGGTCCCGGAGGGAGCGGGGACACCACACCACGGAAACGAAACCGACCAATCTGACACTTCAGATCTGCACCGGCATGAAGCTTCCAAACCCAGACGACATCCGCGGCACCTCGAGTGAGGGGCATCCAGCACGGCAGAACCAGGGACCAGCCTGGACGGGGGGGGGGGGGACGGGGAACGGAGAACTTGGTTGGAAGTGCTGCCCGCCAAGCTACATATGTACGAGTCCAAACGAGTGCGAATGCCCCCCCCCCTCCCCCTCCGTCTGCTTCGGATAAATGCTTCTCATCTTGTACCGCGTAAGCTGCCTCGGGGTCGGGGTATTCGCCTCGTTGCTGAGCGATCCCATTCAGCCCGTGCTGCCGCGGACGGACGTGCCACTGATACTCCTGAGCGGCGTCTTTGCGTTTCCCATCCGCGTCAAACCGCGCTGTCCGAACATCCGTCGGCAAACCGAGGCCGCTCTCCTCCCCCCCCCTCCTCCTCCTCCTCCTCCTCCATCCCGCGATGGTTGTCCCCCCCCTTTCCCCCGCAGCGAGAAGCTCTTTCACATTTAGGTCGGCCAACACGACGGGATCGTGGACTCTGTCGGGAACACCAGACGAACCTCGGCCACATCTTTTCCTTCTGGGCGACTATCGCGCGCGCGAGAGACTGAGGGAACGACGACTGGACTGGCAAGATGACGGCACCGAGACCGCAGCTTTCGCTGTGGGAGAAGCGGAATCTGGTGTTTCGCTTGCTCTTTCGCGGTACGTCTGGCTCTCCCTCTGTCCCCCCCCCCCCCTCCCCCCGTATCCCCGTATCCCGTAGCCGCCGCCCGCTGCTTGCTTCTTGTGCTGACGACGCTCTCAAAAACCCAAGCTCCCCTGCAGCTGATGTGGAACTTTGCGTACGGGATGCCGTTCGCCGCCGCGAGAGGCGTCTCGCTGCGGTTCTTCGCCATCTGCGCCTACTACCGCTTCGCGCTGGGGTGCATGCGGGCGCGCGAGCTGCAGTTCCTGCTCCCCCCGTCCATCAGGACGTACGAGAAGTGGATCGCCAAGAAGAGGAAGAGGCACCCGGAGCACGCGGGCAAGCTGAAGAAGAACGTCGAGATGCTCCCGGCCAACGACGGCTCGATAATGTGGATCGGCAACAGGCAGAGGGCGACAAAGTTCGTCCTCTTCTTCCACGGGGGCGGCTTCGTCGTGCCGCTGCTCCCCGGCCACCTCGAGTGGTGCTGGGAGGCCTACGTCGTCGGCGGGCCGGGAGAGCACGCCGAGGTGGCCGTCGCCGTGCTGCAGTACACCCTCGTGCCCGAGGCGCGGTACCCGACGCAGCTGCAGCAGGCCATCGCGGCCCTCAACCAGCTGATCCTGTCGGGCATCGAGCCGCGCGACCTCATCGTCGGCGGCGACTCGGCCGGCGGCAACCTGACGTGCTCCGTCCTCCGCCACATCTGCCAGCCGTGCCACCTCGAGATCCCGGCGCTGAGGCTCGGGGCCCGCCTCGCGGGCGTCTTCCTCGTGTCGCCCTGGCTCACCAGCAGGACGACGGCGCGCTCCTTCAGGGAGAACAACTACGTCGACATGGTCACGGCCGCGGCCATGTGCCAGGGCACCATGGGGCTCCTCCACCCGCGCTTCCCCGTCAGGAACAAGTCGGACGAGAGCGACCTCGCCATGGCGATGCCGATGGACGGCGACATGGCCTGGGTCGACGACATATCGACGGCGACGGCGAGCCTCTACATCACCGCCGGCCAGCAGGAGGCCTTCAGGGACGACATCAGGTCCTTCTCGGAGCACGTGAGCTGCGGCAACAACGAGCTCGACCTGCTGCTCGAGCTGCCGGAGCGCGAGGCCCACGACTTCATTCTGCTCGAGGGCCAGACTCGCAGGGTCGGGGACGCGACCGTCCGCATGAGGAACTGGGCGGCGGCGCAGCTCGGGACGGGCGGGACGGGGCGGAATCCGGTGTGAAGGTGTGCAATTCTTGGGGCTCCGAAGCCCATCATGACTTTTGCCATATTAATGAGAACCTCCTTCATTTCTCGCTGGAGCCGACTTGGGGGGAGGTCCATGTGTCATCATCATATCGGCGTCGTCTTGTGACTTTTTTTTCTTTCTTTTCACCTCAGCAGAACCCCTTCTTCGCTGGGCCCATCTCTGCGTGAGAAGCGGGATGGGTATGACCAACCGTCAGGATGAAGACGGCCGGAACGAGCCCATTATCTTGACAAGGAGACGCCAGCACATGGACGCATGTGGATTTAAACTGCTGACAGCATGAGAAGTGCCCTCGCCTGCAAACCCTTGCTGATTTAGTGCTGCATCCTGCAACCCCCCCCGGCTGGTATCCTGGTTAAATGGAACAGCCCGTTCAATCAGAAAACAATACTCGTCCATCTCTTCCCGGGGGCCGTCGAGTCATACCAAACCGTCTAACCAATCGAGACCGGCCTCGGTCATTGGATTGGAGCAAGCGGGGGTGTGACAGCAAGCAAACGCGTCGCGTCGGGCAGCTTGAACGCCTCAAAAACACCTCTGGCCGACTCTTTCTCGACGATAAAAGATCCCGGCTGTATCCCCTCCCTCGGCCGGTTCTGCTTGTGAGCTTCAAACCAGACTTTGTTCTCTAAAGAAAACCTGCCCCCGAACGCCGTCCGTCAAGATATCAGCCATCATGCCGCTTCCGGAACAAAGCCCCCTCGACTGCACCTACAGCCCCGGCGACGTCGTCGCGGGCCTCACGCAGTACTATCTGACCCTCACGCGCGCGGCATACATCCCGGCGTCGTACGTCGACTTCCCACCGCCTGGCGGCTGGACTGACGCCGACCTCGACGTAGGAGCCCTGCGCGCCCTGCGGCGCTCCGAGACGGTCATCGACCTGCTGCGCCATCTCCCCTACCCCAGGCCCATGCACGACGGACCGCGTCCGGGACCCTGGAACGTCGCACCACGGTCCAAGGCTGTGCGCTACCTCCGCCATATGGGCAGCTTCAGCCAGTGGTCCGACCGCGGAGACGCGGGCCTTTGCGAGCTGGCGGCCCTGCCCATGGGCGACACGCCCGCTGCGCCGATGGACCTGCCGCCCGACGTCGTCTGCCTCACGTTCGGCGAGCGCGCGGCCAGCGGCGGCAGCGGCGGCGGCGCCGCCGCCAAGCCGTACTGGTGGATCGTCGACTGCGCCAGGGGCGTCCTGACGCCCTTCCAGCAGGGCTCATACGGCGTCGCAAAGGTCCCGCGCAACAAGCCCTGGAGGACCGTCCAGTCATACTCGGTCCGGGACTTCTTCGCCGGGCTCGTGCCGGACCTGGGCCGGAACCTGCTGCCGGTGCCGCCCACCGAGGACCTCGACGCCGAGGTGCTCGACCCCTGTTCCCCGGGCGGCCTGGCGAGCGAGGCCGCCCGGGTTTACGCGGCGCACGGGTGGCCGGACGCCGCCGCCGGCGGCTTCCGGCACGGCGAGTGCATAACCGCCCTGCAGGCCTGGCGCCGCCGGGTGCAGGAGCTGGAGCGCCAGAACATGGCGCAGGACGTGGACGACGCCGACGACGAGGACTTTGAGATGGACGACAGCGACGACGACGACGACGACGGCGCGGACCACGGAGAGGTGGGCGAGCTGCTCGCCGAGGCCGTGGCGGACATGGAGGTGGACGATCTGAGCGCCGAGGCCGCCGCCCTGAGGGCCGACATGAGCCCGGAGGAACGCGCGAGGTTCGACCGGAGAGAGAACCGACTGCCCTTTGAGTGGGTCGATTCCGAATGATTAAAATACCCCGCCCGCAAAGACGAAGCTATGGAACTCGAGATATGATGAATGATGGATACCTGACAAGTGGGCTAGATAGATATAGGGCTCAGCATGGTCTCCAACCATGGGACGGCACGTTTCTCAGGGGGGGGGGGGGGGACGAGACAATGATGAATACGAAACCGCCCCGAAAGGGGTCTTCAAATGAACTACTTGCTCTCCCGCGTCCAGCACCCCCCTCTCCCAGTTCAAGCTCCCCGGTAAGGTTGCAGGAGTTCGATTCCCGAGAGGGTATGATTCATGCCACGAGTGCCCAGAAAAGCGTCCCAGCAATGCGTTGGGCTGGGCTGGGCTGGGATTGCCCGGTGGACAGTGTCCTGGGAGAGCCCAGCGCGTTTGGCTTCCACGGCTATCGAAACCACACGCCGAGGACGGGAACCTAGAGGTACATGAGGTACATGTCTCCTTCAACCCAACCTTGCTCGTCCGGCAGGGTCCCTCCAGTTGCAACAAGGGACGAGAGCCACGGCGGGAAATGCGCGGAGCGCCGTGCTCGCATGGAGGTGGAGAGACCGTCGCGGGAAGGGTCCAGGGGAGAGCCTATGCATGAAAGGGCAGGGAAGGGCCGAGTTCATGAGCTTGGGGATACCGTAAACTGGCCCCGGGAGATAAGATCACCGGAGCAGGGGTTCTGTCGATTGCTACGTAGTAGTAGTAGGAGGAGGAGGAGGAGGAGGAGGAGGAGGAGGAATAAAGGGGAGCACTTACGTGGTACCCTGGACGACTTGCCTACTGGAAGAGCTACAAAACAGCACAGCCTATTTTGAGAGCTTGCTGAGTGTTGGGTCTGAGGAGCCATTCGAAGTCCTGCTTGATTCCCCCTCCATGGCCCGCTTCCGCCGCTCTCTGCTCAACTGATGGACACACCTCGTGTTCTTTAAACCAAATTTTGGGGAAAGAAGTATCAGAGAGGTATAAAACCAAGGCACTGGTACAAGATTGCCCCCTCTCAAGGTCGCACAGGTACACAATATTGACCATACACAGGTAAAAGCAGTCAAGTATCATGCCCAATACCCAGCACAGCATTTTTATCAAAGAAAAGCATAGAGACATCCAGTCATCTACTCTGACAGTTCACCAGACCGTAGAGATCCAAAGTGAGTCTGAAGATGGAGGTACCATAAGCCGGATTGATAGATACGACAATACAAGTGCATCGATACCCAATGTTGTCCTTCACTTTGTGCAGACATCCGACACCCGTTCAGAAGGCGGGCCGCAAGACTCGTTCTCTGGCCCCAGAGGGCTCCCAAAACGCAGACGGGCATTGATTTGTAATAATCTGATCTAACGCGGTACAGCTGCAGCAATATCAGACACCTAATTCTGTCAAAGTTCGTACGAGGCCCCGAACTTGATTTATGCCACGCACTGGGGTGGTCAGGGCGTGTAGATGGTCTTCCGGCATCACCGCAGGAGTGACACGTAGTACATGACTAGCCAAGTTTGCGAGACCGAGCCAAGGCCGATGTTCAGATCTGAAAGTGATTTCAACATCGATCAACACGTGTGGGGGTTGCACTCGGGAATGCTACATACTGCGGCCTGCCGATCGTTCAGCGCGACCCCGCTTCTGCACGAAAATCTGTCCAAGTCGATCTGCCATCGGGGAGGCGCTAACAGTGCTGCTCTCTAACTTGCGAGCTGCCTTCAGAGATATGTGCCCAAAGGGCCATCGTGTAAAGGAAGTGGTTCAGTGGACCGAGACAGACGATACAGCTGCTCTGCTCGTCCGGGCTGAGGCATCTAAGAAGCTCCGAACAACATTGCCTGGGAAAGCCGAGACGACGTCGTACCCGTAAAGGTTGAAGCATGAACACAGCTAAAAGGATGCTCATCATCAGGTTATCCACGCTCAAAGAGCAGTCTATTCAGTCCATGATTCCCAGACGGCGTCTATGAGCAGACTAACCAGTCACGAGCGCATCACTGCCTTCCCATGTAAAACTTGCAGCCATCGCTTCGCGAATGGCCATCGCCCATCCCGACACTCGCTCAAACTCGTGGGGATATGGACTTTGTGTCACTGTACTCTGGTGGTCTTGTATTTGAGAAGACGCTACAGCAATATCAATCAGCAGGGGTAGTGACTGGTGTAATCCGTGTTGATTCCTCGCTAGGCTTATGGTGGAACTATCCGGCGCTGTATGAAGCACGAGATCCCACCAGGAACGACGACTCTGTTCCCATCACTAGAGAAGGCCACTTCATGAAGCCTCATTGGCTCTACAGTGTCCCGTATGACTAACACCGAAGATGCAAAAAAGTGCTTATTTCGGGGGTCCCGGGTTCTTTGCAACAGCCGCCGTGACAGCACCTTTGGCAACAGCTCCACGAGTAACGATGGACGAATTCCTCGCCCCCGCCCGTCGACCTCTGGAATTAACACGACGAAGGGCCTTGAGCCGGAGCCAAAAAAAAGAAAAAAGAAAAAAGATGGCGGCGATGCCGATCGACGTTTGGTAGCGCGCTGTTAGTTGCACGAGCAAGGGCTCGGCTTGTTGTTGCTATGCAGCCACGGCGGCCTACGTAGTACGCATCTGCTGTTAGGTAGCCAAAAAAGAAGGTTTGGCCCGATGTTTTTAAACCTTGCCAGCAAACTCAAAGTCATTCTATACGTAGTACGATGTATGAGAAGAGGCGTTGCAGAAGTCAAAGGCAAATGAGCTATGAGAAACCGCCCCTTACGTTAGCCATGCAAGTTGTTCAACCCCCCCGAAGCCGCGCTTTGAGGATCTGCGGCCGGTGGTGCAGTCGGGGAGTGTTCCCGACGTCAACTCGCCCCCTCCCGACAGTATATCGGGCATCGGTCATCAAACGATTCTACCACGCCAAGGGGGGAAACCTTGCCATGGCATCTCTGGCTGTGCTTTACGTCTTCCGTCTTTGGGCGACGCGCCTCTTACGCCCCCCCTCCTTGGGACATACGGGAGGGCTTTACTCGTGGGTGGGATCACGGCTCAACCTTTGGGCAAAAGTTACTTAGTACGCGCCAATGGTCCACGTCTCACATCAGCCCATCTCGAGCCCCCTCTAGTCTTTTGCCTGAGAACTATGCCAAACTCTTTCAGCTCCCGCCCAATCCAGCCGAAAGACTGGGCGTGACTCGGAGGCAGGGACAGGAGTCAGGCCAGAATGAAAAGCAACGCGGAATCAGCGTGCCGAAGGGGGAAAGAAAAAAAAAACATGATTCTGAGAAAGGGTTCGGATCAGATGGTCAGATATAGCAGTGCGAATGCTCGGTGTGTCCAGTGTACAGACTGATGTGGCGGCGGGTGGGGATTCACCCGGCCAATATAAATGGCGATTGTGTGATTGTGTGTAACGCACGATATATCATAGCATAGCTTCGAACGAGTCTCGCAGTACAGTACAATGAACTACTACATGGTAAATCTCGCGAGCGCCCAGTCCAGCACCCTGGCGCAGTCGCTGATGCCGCCTTCTTCAAATTCCCAACAGCTCGACAAGATCTCCTTTTGGGCCAGGATCGTCCTCTTCCAGTTGTTGGGGTAGACCATCCTGCTGGGCATGTTGAGCGAGGGTATCGTCTGGGCGCGCTCGGCGGCCGTCAGGATCAGGGAGCACGTCACGAAGCCGCGCAGGTGGAGCCAGAGGCCGTGGTGCGGCGCCGACGAGGTGGCCTGTATCCTGAACAGGCAGTACTGCAGCCCCCTGGACGTGATCTCGGCGACCCTCGCGAGGGTGCTGTCCGGCACCGTCACGGGGATGGAGATGGTCGTGGCCAGCCGCACAAACGGCCTGCAGAGCAGCTCCCGCATCGCCAGGTACCGCGAGCGCAGCATGTGGCACAGGTCGTCGGCCAGCGGGAATATCTCGTCGGCGGGGACCTGGAACGAGATTGCGGGGGGCAGCTGCTCGTACCAGTCCGTCAGCTGGGCCTCAAACACCTCAAAGACCTCGAGCATGCGGTCGATGCCGGCGTCCGTCAGGTTCAGGGACGACCTCTTCTGGGCCTGCTTTATGCGGCTGATGAGGTGCCTCGCCGACACCTCGGCCAGGTAGTAGTGCCAGGACCTCTGGTCCACGACGAGGGCCTTGCTGTCAAGATTCATGACCCCGGGACCGGGGGGTTGGGCAGGCTGTACGGGTAGTCCACCACCCCGGCCAAGATGGAGCCGGGGAGGGACAGCTCGAACGCGAGGTCGCTGCGACACGGGGTCAGCCGAATGAGGGGGGGGGGGTGGGAGGGAACCTGGCATACAGGCTTGCGAGGTCGAATGATTACATACCACTCAGACTTGAAGCAGGTGAAGTAGAGGATCTGCTCCAATGACAGCGACTGGGGAAAGTCGGACGGCGTCTCGGCTTTGCCGGATGACTTTGCCAGCCTGCGGGTGCGTGTGCTCGTCGTCAGCCAAGGGACACCCAAGCATTGCGTTGCCATGTAAAAGATGTGGGCTCATTTACTTGTTCATGAGCGAGGTGGTGTACCACGTGTTGCTCGCCATACTGAAACATTTCCATGCCTGTAGGGGATCCATGTTGTACATGTGCCAGATGCTATCCCAGTCAGCCCTGTCGAACCGGGACGGCCGAACCAAGTCACACAAGAACAAGAAACGAAACAAGAAACAGACGCGCGGGAGGGGCCGCCTTACCCTGCCAGGCACAAGCATTGGACAGATTCCCACCCGGGCGATCCCATGGAGAATCCCAGCCGCTTCTCCGCGACGGACCAGTATCTGGACGCCAGGTGGCGATTAGGTTCCACCGAGTACCCGCGAGGGGTCCCGCTGGGCGTCCTCTGCCCGGGTCTCTGGGATATGGCGCCGAGGGCACAGGCGAGCGCAACGATGCAGGTCGCGGCCGACCAGTCGGGGCCGTTCTCGGCGACCTGCTTCAACATCTGACGCAGCACTTGGGCATCTATTACGGGATTCATGGGATGAACGTTGGCAAGGAACAGGTCGACCAGCCGGGACAGCTCGTAGAACTCCATGGCTGGGGGCGACCTCGGGAGAAGACCTCGACCCGGGGAGAGGCATGGCTGAAGGGGTCTATCGCGAAGGGTACGGGCTTGGGGAATATGGGCCACTCGAGCACCGAGTCCAGGCCGGCCGAGTCCGACAGCGAGAGGTTTGCCGGGCCACCGCCGCCGCCGCCGTCGTGGCCGAGAACGCTGGGCTCATGGCGTCCGCCTTGGAAGGTCGGGCTGTCTGGGTAGTCGACAGAGTCACGGGAGAGATCGCGGCTGAGCTGCGGGATGGCGCGAAAGTTGTCCTCGTTGCGCTGGATGAGGTTGGCTAGATTCTCTATTGCCCCCAACAGGCGCGGCCCGACCCCTTGGCACCTAGTTTCGCTCGCCCACACCCATCAGTGTTCCGTCCGTCACATATTCCCACCGGTAAAACACCCGAAAAGGAAGAAAGTGTATCCCGACAAGAACTGATCTGCAAACGTGAAAGGGGGGGGGGGACAACTCACAACGACGTGGCGGGTGCCGAGTCCTCGATGTAGGTACAGGCCGCGCCGACTCTCCTACAGTAGCCGCAGATGGGCCTCTCATTGTCGCACTTGGTCTTGCGTCCGCGACAGGTCTGGCAGGCGGATGACGCGCGGGACCAAGTCCTCTGCTTCGGCATCCTGGGGTCGGCTTGCTGGGCCTGCGCATGATCTACCACGCCAAGGCGGCCGGGAGGTGGCGCGCTGGACATGGCCATGTCGGGGAAACCCCGATCCGCATCCATCCTCATCCTCTTCGGCGGTGGGTCCATGACGACGACCAAGAGTGAAAAATGGCTTTCGGGAGGGCCGTCGCTGACCGAGTATCATGTGTCGGGGAGAGCAGCGACAGGATGGTGAGAGGAGGATGGCGAGCCCACCGGTAATCGCGAGTTTAACCATGGCAGCACTGGTTTCCCATTCCTCCGCAGAACCGTTTCAGAACCAGCGCAATGGCCGTCAAGAGCTTCGTCCTCCCCCTCACTGACTGGTGTGTCGCGCGTCATAGAGCTTGCTCGGTCTCCAAACTCTTTTACGCTCGGGGACCGTCCCCGTGGGCCGCCCATTGGCCGTTCTCTCCGGAGGGGGGGGGGGGGCTTTTTTTGCCGCCGGTGTGAATATGGTGGCCCCTTTTGTCCTTGTGCTGACTTTCCGAAACCCTGGAGGCGATATGGGTTTAGCAGGCTTTAAGCTTACAACATGGATGGCGTTCGTCCTGTCCGAATCATCGACCTGCCATCCGATTCCCGGGCTCCGTGAAGACCTTCGCCAGGATCCACCTCCGTCCGGCAAGGAATCCATCTCCAAAGAAACGTCTGTTTTTCGGGAAGAATCCGTACGTACCCCGTGGGGAAAGGTCTCCATTTTGGGGGGGTTTGGGCCCGGGGATGAACCATTTGACAATTTGCACTCGAGTCCCAGTTCGGCCCGGCAGACACGCAGGATGAGCTCCCTTGAGCCGGACGGGGCAGGAAAGTCCGACTTTCTATATGAAGAGAAAGAAAAGATCAAACAATGGTGGCTCCCTGTTCACCAGATGGCCAAGTGTAAAAGATTAAATTATTCAAAGATTGTTGAAGGCGGCCATCGTTGCCTTCAACTCCATCCTGTCCTTATACCACAAGCAGTTCTCCAACCGAGCATCTCTCCTCGATGCATAGGCGGGAGTCCGTGTTTGAGACAAGACCACGCATCAGCAGATGAGCAGAAACCCCATGATGCGCACGATCCCTTTAGACGTGAGTAGGGATGCAAGCTCCCACATTGCTACAGGCCAACTGTGTTTCCGGGTTGACAAACGCCAGAAGCAACACTGGACTGCGGCATGGAACGGAAACCCGCATCAAACCCCAGCCCTCGCGGCAATTCCCAGATGAAATTGTTCAGCAAGGGGGCCGCTGGGAAAAGCTGGTCAAAAGCCAAGGATAGGAGAGACTGGAGAAACCGGGGGGTTGACAGGCCATGATTCGGGGAGAGTCCGTTTGGGCGAATCAAGTTTCGTTCCGCTCTCCGAGCCCCCCCCCCGCTGGGCTCTCCCCGATGTCTGGGGGAAGTTCCTCGAGCGACCTCGGAACTCGGCGCCATCCCCAGACTCTTGGTCCTTCACAACACGATACAAACATTTTCGCCCGCAAAACTGCAGCGTTTCTCCGCAGTCTCGCATTCCAAGGTTCGCGACCGGAAGCTCTCCGAGGTCCATGACGGGATCTTGGAACCCTCTGCGTTGGCGGTTCCGAGACTGACAACCGTCGTTCCGAGCTCTGTCCCCCCCGTTCCCGGCTACCCAGGGGAACGCCCCTAAAGACCAATAACCGCTGCGCCTGAGGGTTCTTCCGAGGGCCCGGCGGGGGAAGATGGAGCCAAAGCCGAAGCGAATCAAGATCGATGTGGCGTGCGAGGCATGCCGGAGGAGGAAGGTCAGGTGTGACGGCGCACGTCCAGGTGAGTCGTCTGTGAGCAGTCTTCTTCTTCTTCGCGGCAAATACCTTGTCTTTTTGGGTTCTTGACCCCCAATGCCGTGTAAGATGAAGATTGTCGCTTGGTTGATAACCCCCGTAATGGGTTTGTCCGTCATTCGACGATGCTTCGCGACATGCCAAAAGATGCGTCGGCGGTTTCGGCGCTAATATCAGGACACACAGCATGCGGAAACTGCTGGAAGAGGACCGACTTGAGGGGCGGGTGTACATACAGCCCCGAGGCCGCCGGCAAGTCTTTGTCCCGGGACAAGAGCGACGAGGTCAGCCCAAGGAATCCCGGGAGGGCGTTGCCGAAACCCATGCACACGCCGCCCGAGGCCAGCTCCGCGCAGCCTCCGACGGCGCCCACTGCTCGTCCACCCCCCGCGACAGCAGCGTCGGCGACGTCATCGGGGCCGCCGGACCTCGCGAGGAGGAACCGGGCGGAAATGCACCCGGCAACTCCGTCGGACGCCAGCCCCTCGGTCGTCGACTCGATGACCACGGTCCGCGAGGACGGGACGGTCACCGGCGAGTACTTTGGCGGCAGCAGCGCCGGCTCGTTCACGAACCAGATCAAGGACGCCATCGACGCGCGGCTGGGCTCGAGGACGGAAGCCAGGGGCGCAAAGAGCTCGCTCTTCCGCCCTGCGGCGCCCCTCGACGAGGGAGGCCCGGGGAGCCAGGCGGACTACGTCCTGCCGGCCCGGAAGCAAGCGGACCACCTGATGGGCCTCTATTGGCACTACGTCGACCCGTTGTACCCGTTCCTGGACCGGCCCAAGTTCGAGCATTCCTACAGGGCGCTCTTCGCCGGGACCTCGATCGACGCCGACGAACGCATCTTTGCGAGCACCCTCAACCTCGTCTTCGCGCTCTCCACGCAGCTGAGCGAGTCGATCCCCCCCGAGCAGCGGGTCTCGTCCAGCCAAGCGTACTTCAAACGGGCGCAGGATCTGCTCCAACTCAGCCTCTGGGACACCGGCTCCGTCGAGCTCATCCAGTGCCTGCTCATCATGAGCCAGTACCTGCAGAGCACCAACAACCCGCACCAGACGTGGATGGTTGTGGGATCGGTCGTGCGGATAGCCCAGGGCCTCGGGCTGCATCTGCCAGAGACGTCGTCGGGGCTCGCGAGCGAGTCGGAGAGGAATCTCGTCAAGCGCATCTGGCACGGGTGCCTTTTGATGGACCGGTGAGAATCCATCCCCCCCCCCCCCTTTCGGGCGCTTCGGCACCCCCGCGCGAGGCATGCTCATATTCATCTTCTTACTCGGGCCGGGGCAGGATGATCGCCATCACTCACGGGCGGCCGGCCATGATTTCCGATCAGCTCGCTTCGAGAGTGGTGCTGCCGTCGATACCAGACACGGGCGACGCCGCCGCCGACGACGGAACCCGAGCGGACGATGCCGCGCTGCACAGGCTCCGGTACCAAGGCTTCTTCCACAAGTCTCTGGAGCTCTACGAGGTGATCAACCATGCGGTCCTGGCCTTCTACTCCTCGACCTCGCCGTCGAGGTCGCCCATGCACCCCGACGTTGCAAGCCACGGCAGCCGGCGTTCCTCGGAACGACCCGAGCTGGACCTCGGCAAGGCCTTGCAGCTGGACCAGCGACTGACCAAATGGGAGAAGAGCCTCCCCAGCTTTCTGAAGACGAGCGAGCCCGAAACAACCCTGGGCGAGGTTTTCCAGAGACAAGCGGTAATCCTGAGGATCAGGTAAGCCGGGGGAGGGGGGAGGGGGGGGGGGGGGGGGTCGACGGGAACGTCCCGGTCCCCTCCACGCACACAGGCGCTTGTTGTTCTAACCCGTCTCTCCCAGACTTCTCCACGCCCGCATGCTGCTCCTCAGACCGATGCTCGCCCGCTTCTGCCTGTCGCCGTCCCCCGAGCCCTCCCAGGTCCACGACGACCTGTCCGCGCGCGTCGTGCAGCAGTGCGCGATGGTGTGCGTCGAGGCCGCGCAGGGCCTCGTCTCCTCCATCGTCCGGTTCCAGCGCCGCGACGGCTCCCTCGGCCTCCTCCCGGCCTGGTGGTACCGCGTCTTCTACGTCTACACGGCGGCGACCGTCCTCGTCGCGGCGAGGCTCCGGCCGGCCGTCTTCTCGTCGCCCGAGATATCCCGCTCGTGGAACCAGGCCATGGGCCTCCTGCACGACCACGAGAGCCTCGGCCCGTCGGCGAGGAGGTGCGCCGCCGCGCTGCAGATCCTCTCGGCAAAGGCGTTCCAGGAGGAGCAGCAGCAGCAGCAGCAGCAGCAGCAACAGTCGGCCGCTCTTCCGGACTCGGAGGCCAACGCCGCCGTGCCCAACGTCGCCAGTGACCAGCAAGAGGCCTTTGACGTGCCCTTTCCGTACCCGGCGCAGGATGATACTGCCTTTGACATGGGCGCGATATCGTTCGACATGAGCGACTTTTCCTGGCTCAACAGCATGCCGGGAAGCTTGTAGACGGCACGTGGTCAATCACCATGCATTCATGTACAGTGGCGTGCGAAATACCCGGCCTCGGAGCCACCTGATTCTTCGAGTCCATGACCGTCAAGTGTCCAAACCATGTGCTTTTCCGTCACCCACACACCGTGTTGTTCTTGACGCCGCCGAGCTTGTTGATCGTGACCTCCACCACGTCGTTGTCGCCGAGGTACTTTGACGGCCTCGTGTCCACGCCGACGCCCGACGGGGCGCCGGTCGGGACGACGGTGCCGGCCTGCAGCGTTGTGCTCCAGGGCCCGCTCCCTGGTGATGTTTTTGCCCGTCTTGCCAGTCACAAAGGCCTGCCGGCGTCAGTCTGAGACGAGGCGCCGGCCGGGGTGTTCTCTTGCCAGTTCGCCCTCGCAATCGACCGTGCCGTCTTGAGCGACCTTTGGGATCGGCGCGTCTTCGTTCCATGCAGCAGCCGACGTTGCGGGCTTAACGAAGAGAGAGGGGTAAGGGGGCGGTGTGCGGCCGCCTCCCTCTTGGGCTGTACTTGGAGTCGGATATATCCGAACAGGCTGTATACCGCTAACAACAATGATCGGGACGTCCACCGGCGTCAAAAAGAGGCTCGAGTTCTTTCACACGCACGCGCTCACCCTTGATCAGGGGCGCGACGGGACTCGCGCCGTCGTGGGCAACAGCCCACAGGTCGTCTTTGTCAAGAAGCGTCGCGAAGTCTGACTCGTCTCGGACCCGGGGTTCGCCGAAATGCTCTGCGCCGTCGTCGTCGTCGTCGACAAAAACGAACAAGATGGTTCCAAGACATGGCGACTGGGTATATTTAGCAATTGGAAAAAAGAGTTTTCAGTGATAGCAGGCCGTTCAAGTTTCTACATTAAGCCATCGGCGTTGTCATGTGTGTTTCTCAAGAGAGGACGGCACAATAACCCCCCGAGATGGCCACTCCGGCATTGGCCAATGCGACGCTGCTATCGTGGAACCGGTCGCGGAGCTGTGCGACATCTCGGAACTCGGAAGTGCATCGACATGCGTCCGTTTACCCACCAAACATGTTCCGCTTCGGCGCGTAAGGGGGGGGGGGGGGAGCGGCAGTCCGCTGGGTACGGGTGAAACGGGCGTCTCTGGAACTCGTGGCTTCATGTCGGTGGTCTCGCCGTCATCTCACGGGCAGAAATACAGTTATATCCAGTCGTATCCCACCCGCCTCCGCCAGACGCCGCAGACGCTGCTTCTTGCTCACCCCGTCACACAGCACCCACGCTCAGATTCCCGCTCGTCACCATGAGTTCCCCTCATAATGACGATAACAAGGCGAGCGCCATGGCAGAGTACCTCGATCAGCTCCCGCCACAGCACCTGGAGCCTCTGTGGTCACAGATGAACGCCATGGTCCCCCCGACGCCGGCGCCCGTCGCCAGGCCGCACATCTGGAAGTACGCGGAGAGCCTGCCCCTCCTGCGCAAGGCCGCCGAAATGGTCGGCGAGGAGCAGGCCGAGAGGCGAGTCCTCATGCTGGTCAACCCGAACCTCGGTACGTGGTGTGGAGCTCCCTCGGCCGAGCCCGCGCGTGTGGGATATGCGCAATTTACTCAACCCGTCACCAGAGCCCCCTTACACGACAGACACCATCTACGGCGGGCTTCAGATCGTCAACCCCGGCGAGACGGCCCCGGCGCACAGGCACATCGCCTTTGCCCTCCGGTTCATCATCGACGGCGAGGGCTTCACGGCCGTCGAGGGCAGCAAGATGCCCCTCAGGCGCGGCGACGTCGTCGTCACGCCGGCGTGGCACTGGCACGACCACGGGAACGAGAGCGGCGCCCCCGTCGTCTGGCTCGACGCCCTCAACCTGCCGCTCTTCAGGTTCGCCCCCGTCCACTTTGCGGAGCAGTACCACGAGAGCCGCTACCCCAGCGTGTAAGCCCCGGGCCCCCCCCCCCCCCGCGCACAATGCGAACGACCGACCCGGTAAAGGGAGACTTGGGGGGTGGATGCTGACGACTCGCCAGGCCGACAGACTCGTGCGAATGGCGGCACCCCTGGGACAAGGTCGAGGCCGCGCTCAAGGCCCGGGAGGGGCCGCACGCCGTCTACCACTACGAGAACGACGGCAAGCCCCTGTCGCCGATCCTCGGGGCCCAGGCCGAGCGCATCGACGGGAACCACACGACGGGGGAGGTCCGCGAGCAGGCCTCGTTCCTCTACCACTGCTACGAGGGACGGGGGCGGACGGTCGTCGAGCCCCCCGCGGGTCCCCGGGTCGTCTTCGAGTGGGCCGCGCGAGACACGTTCGCCGTGCCGGCGTGGTCCAGGATCCGGCACGTCAACGAGGACTCGGCCCCGGCCTACCTCGTTGCCGTCAGCGACAGGCCGCTTTTGAGCAGCATCGGCTTGATCAAGCCGCAGGCGTAGGCCCGGAGGCTCGCAACACTCCCCGAGATGGGGGGTTATCGATTTGGGATACGGAGCCGTTGGGCCCGTGACAGTGACGAGGGAACTTGCCTGCTTTTCTTCCCTTGGGCGAGGACACTGTATTCCGTGGCTCATCCACATACCATTGCGTATTATTTAGCCGAGAGGAATATCCAAGTGCTACATTCCATCATATCATGGCACTCTCTTTGAGCTTGACATCTACGTGGCAGTGCCTTGTCGTCCCGGACACGACTGGCCTCGCCCTTGTTGGCTTTTCGAAAGGGGACTTGTTCTCTTCCGAATGGTAATCTGCTACCCGACTCTGGCCGTCGTCACCTCGGGAGCGGGACCTGGTCCTCCTTATATATCTCCCCTGACCGCTCAATCAGGGTCACCTGACTGGCCCTGTGCAGTGCCTCCGTCGCCAGGCCATACCTCCACCGCCCCCCCCCCCTTGCCGTCCGGATCCCACATCCGCAGCCCCAAGAGCCTAAGTCTCGGGGAAGAAGCCTCTCGCAGCCCCAGATACAAGCTGCCAAGCCTCTCCTCGCCCACCGGACGTAGCGCCCTTCAACATCACACCGCGTGCGCCAGCCCACAGAGCCCCCTTCCCGCCCCGGCGCCATCGCCCATTCCTCATCCGGGTACCTCCTCCGTGCGGCCGAGATTACCGGGCCCGGGACCCCTGCAGCGCTCCGTCGTCCTCCAGGCCGCGGGGGGAGGGGGGGGGAAAGCATAGACCTGTCCCAGAGGAGCCTCGACAGCGTCCCATGCGGGAGCTGAGCGGGAAACTCCGCGGAGTCGGCACACCGTCGAAAGTGGAACGACGAGAGCGCCCCCGGTTTCCCGGCTGACGCCGTAAGGGGGGGGATGGCGTCTCCCCCCCCCCTCCCCCAATTCCTGATCTAATCTTACCGGGACTGGACCGTCGTCGTTCGAGGCTGCACGGCTTCATATCGCCCTCGACGAGCATGGTGCTGATGCCGTTGGGCAGGGTTTCCCATCTCTGGATGCTTCGCGGTGGTCCATGGAACCGTGACAACAAGGGTGGCTCAAGGCCTTGGTTCCGGCCTGGGAGAGACAACTTTGTGACCATCGCTTTCGCCCGAGAATCTCGAAGCATTCCACGAGGAACATGCCGTTCGCCGATTGCAGCGTCTGCCTTGCAACGGTACAGGCGTCATCACATGTGCCGCCTCGCCCGGAGAATGCTTCTAGGTCGTGCATGCCTGCCTGACCTTGGTGTTCATCTCCCTCAGTCACCATGAGTTGAGGCGTGCTGTGGCGGCAGAATCGCTGGCAGCAATCAGCTCATGATGGCAGCAATGCGGCTTTAGGGGGGGGGAGTCGTCGTAGAATCATGGCTCGTTCGTCTCCCGCACACCCACGATCCCGGACGTGAGGCTGAAGTCGCGGGCATCGAGATTCCAAGAACGGACTAACACATTGTCGTCTTCCCAGCTGAGTGGAAACCGACCCGGCAAGCCATCTTGGTTTCACATGCCACCCCCCCCCCCCCCCCCCTTCTCTCTTCTGGTTGTAAGTCGATAACCCTTGATGAGCAGTAGCGAGCGCCGTCCAGCGAGGCCACGGAAGACGTCTTTCTTGGAGCCCAAGACACGGCTGCCGTCACGGCTCTCGGCATTGCTGACAATGCAGACAAACACAAACGCACGGTAACGAGAGACACAGACGACCGTTCCCCTCACGGGCTGATAAGGCTGATGAGATGAACCTTGAGCCCCCCCCCCCTTTTTGTTTCTGTTGTCAACGACGGCGTCGAGGACGCTTGGGCTTGAACAAAAAGCACAACGCAGGGACGACGTCCAATCTCCATTACTCGCGTCTAGCAGACGTACAGAAGGACGGGCGCGCGCCGGGTACGGGTACGGGTACGGAGGCCGGGGGGGGGCGGGGGGGTTCCAATAAGTCTCCGGCGGACCCGGATGTTTGTTTTTGTGCGCTCTGGAATGTCATTCGTCTGAGACATTTGATCAGAAATCCAGACCGCCTGGTGGCTTGCGCAGAGAATTAGCGAGACCGCCATCGCCCCCCCCTAACTGCTTTCCCGCATCGCGATCGAACCAAGCGTGGCTTCCCCCCCCTTGGGAGAGAAGCCAAGTTTCCCGGCATCCTGGTCGAAGCGACCCAATAGTCCGGTACAGCCGTTCAGCTTCCCACGCGGCGTTTCCTCCAAGCGGGCGTGGCGGTCAGCCCGGAGCCAGGGTGGGTGTTGGGGGGGGGGGGGGGTGAGGTTGAAGGGGGGGATGGCCTCGAGGGAGGGAGATGGTGAGGAAATGGGGAGATTACTCTCTCTCTCTCGCGCGCGCGCGCGCGCACGGGGGAGTGTCACAAGCAAGCATGAGATCTGATGTGAGGCGTCCGCTGTTGGTCTGGTTTTTGGACATGGATAAGGAAACATGCCTAGCCCCGGCCCCCCCGATGCTAGCTGGATAAAATTAGCGAGATTCGAAAAGCCAGCAAACAACGCGCGTGAGAGAGAGAGAGAGAAAACCAGGCCGTCTATTCGCGGTCTGTCTGGGGTATTAGGCCGAGTGAAGTGAGACGGAGCTAGAGCCTAGGGCAGAGGGGGGGGGGGGGGGGGGGGGGGGGGGGGG
The DNA here is from genome assembly GCA_019425465.1 of Colletotrichum falcatum. NCBI lineage: Eukaryota > Fungi > Ascomycota > Sordariomycetes > Glomerellales > Glomerellaceae > Colletotrichum > Colletotrichum falcatum. The sequence continues at coordinate 854,997 of SWKJ01000194.1, read as the reverse complement.
CAGAACGGGGTCCTTTTTACCCCACCCCTCTCCACGTGCCGGTGCCACGTTTTCCTTGGGCATGGAAGGGGAAAAAGAAATGAGGGCTGGAAATAATAGAGGCTGGATGGAGCCGGGCTGCCTTTGGGTTCGTGGCCTCGGTTCGTGGCCTCGGTTCGTGGGGCCTCGCTCCGCGGAAATGTCCGCCCCCCTCTCGACGGTCTCTGGAGCCGTGGTACGGCGCCAATGCGCATGAGAAAGCTCAATGTGGGAGAGGAGACACACACGCACATGCAAAAAGCGGACAAGGGCGAAATGGTGTTTCTTGATATGTTCTTGTTTGATTCTCTGATTGTTCATCAAGATGTACATCTGAAGGTTGAAGAGAGGAAAAGGAAAAAAAAAAGAAACAAGAGTTTGAAAATGAAGAAGAAAAAAAATGGCGGTTTGTGAAACCGCTGGGTATCCCTATAGAATCGAACGCTCATCTAGGCCCTCAAATGCGGATGAGCTCAGCTCCCCCTTGCTAACAGCAAAGTGATCATGACGTGCCGCGCCATGCAGACTCTTGGCCGGCTTTCCCTCCCGAACTCTACACCATCCGCCAACGTATCCCTCCCCCCCCCCCCCCCCCCCCCCCGACCGCGGCTTCGTTTCTCACAGTGTGATGGAAAAAATGGTATTCGTAAACGTCGTCATGAAAGATGGCAGTAAAAGAGGGTCATCGAACCCCGCTCCCCCCTCTCCCCCCCTTACGCCGCGACGATCTCGGGCCTCAGGTGCTGGCCGATGGCCGCCATGGGCGCGGCGTCGACGGCGGGCGAGCGCCTCGTGCGCAGCTCGACGTAGTGGCCGACGACGCTCCTGACCTGGTCCTCGAAGCCGCGCAGGCGGAAGCCGAAGACGGCCTCGGTGGCGGAGGCGTCAAAGTCGATGGCGACGGTGCCGACGGAGCCGCTGCTGCAGACGAGCTTGCGCTCGACGGCCTCGGGGAAGGCGCGCTTGGCGATGAGCTTGGCGTCGTTCCAGCGCGCGCGGGTGCTGAGCACGTAGCTGCGGTTGCCCGGGACGGAGGGCAGCAGGGCGCGGACGTGGGCGCGGGCGACGTCGTCGACGTGGACGGTGGCGCCGGCGAAGCTGCAACCCCACTTCTTGCCGAGTAGGGTCGCGAGGATGACGGCGTTGGTGCCCCTCATGGCCTCGGCCGTCGTCGTCGCGACGTCGTTGCGGCCGATGACGAAGGACGGGTGCAGGTGGACGACCTCGAAGGACGGGCGCTCGCGCGCGATCCAGGCCTCGGCGCCGACGAGGGCGGCGACCTTTGACGCGGCGTAGGCGGCGAACTCGCTCTCGTAGGGCTCGGGCCTGAAGCCGGCGCGCTCGTGGGGCAGGACGGGGCCGGCGCGGCGCTCGCGGCCCTCGAGCTGGTCGACAGGGGCGAGGGCGACGATGGAGCTGGTGACGACGACGCGGCGGACGGTGCCGGCGCGCCTGGCGGCCTCGAGCATGCCGAGGGTGCCGCGGACGGCGGGCTGGATAAAGTACTCCTGGTGCAGCTCGCGGGGCACCGAGTCGGCGGTGGCGAGGGGCGAGGCGACGTGGATGACGGAGGAGACGCCGCGGATGGCCTCGTCGTAGGCGCCGTCGGCGGTGATGTCCGGCACGATGGCGAAGTTGAGGCGGGCGCGGGCGAGACGCAGGGCGCGGATCTGCGGGTGCGAGCGGACGAAGGAGGCCTTGGCCTCGGAGCGGACGGCGCAGCGGACGGTGTAGCCGGCCCTCAGCGCGTGGACGAGGACGGCGAAGCCGACGTGGCCGGTGACGCCCGTGATGAGCAGCAGCTCGTCTGGGAGGATGCACAGCATGGTGGCGAGTGGTGAGAGCTGGCTTTTATATATATGTGTCGTGGGAGAGGGTTTCTTGTTGGGTTTGTCGGTTGGATGGAACCGGACGTCCTTGTGAGCAAAGGTGAAGTAGGGTCGTCCAGTAAGGGGTGGCGGGCAGGGCGATGTAAAAAAAAGTTTTCGTTTGTCTGTAAGGTATGGTATTAGACCTTGTCATAGATAGCGAACCTCTCTCAGTCGGGAAGCTGGTGCGAAGCGGGGGGGATGGGTTGATATATCTGTTCCCGGCATGGTTGTCCTGCTTGTTCTTTTGGCCTGCTTGAACCTTACTACTAGTCTCTCGAGTCACATTGCTGGCCACCACCACCACCACCACCAAGGAGGCTCAGATAGACGAACGCCACGTGAAGAGGGGAGGGGGTGAGACAAAGAAGGGGTTCTCTGGACTCAATCTTGCACACACTTACACCCCCCCCCCCCCCAGGCCTCATCCTTGGCATACGCACGCCCCTCTACCCTTGACACACTCAACACGGCTTGGACGGGCAGGTTCGGGTAACACCCGCAATAACAATCCGACATTGGTTTAGGGGTGTGAGTGAGAGGGGTGAGAGCCAATCAAGGCGGTGGCTTGCGTGGTTCTGGCGTCAGCCAGCACTTCATTTCGCCAACAAATGCACACACCAAGCGCTCTCCCCGCGCCGTCGTCGCTGCTCCTCGGCTAGCCGCCTCCCTAGTGTGCTATTCCATCACTCGAACTCGTCCAGTCCTGCGCGACCAAGGTAACGCGGAGAGGCGGCTGGCTGGCTGGCTGGCTGGCATGCTGCTAACACCTGCTACAAGCCCTGCCCAAGATTCCAAGGTCCAAGATGCACATGTAGGGCTGGCGTGGTCACCCTTCCGGCTAGCTGCTGTCGCTCACGCAGTCTTCACGTATCACGTTAATGCTCCATGTATATCCCCTCCCCCCGGTTAGCTCAACGAGCGTGATACCCGATTGGTTGGGCATATAGGGTGTGTGCTGCTTGGTGGTGGCGTGCCCATTTGTCCTCCCGCCTCCCCCCCCCCCCCCCCCCCCGTCTCCCAGCGAGCCGCACTGACGCGTCAATCCAGCATCATCCCCCCTTGGGCCACCCAGCATTGGGTCCTGCGGGGGCGGGACCCAGGAAAACCCTGATTGGGGGTCGAGGACTATTTGGGAGGGGGATATGCAACGTACGAAACCGCCGAGGCAATGAAGAAGGGGAAATAGGGGGACGAGATGCGCAGAACGAGGCCCTGGCAGCAGCATAGCCTTGGCCTTGGCTCAAGGCAATGCCGCTTACAATGAATGCTCCATTCGTGCATGCTCCGTCGTCCCCTCCCATACACGTCGTCCAAGGACAAGAAGAAGGAGAATGAGAAGAAGAAGAAGAAGGGCTATGGCATGCGTGGTGTTGATCAGTAGGCCAGCCTCACACAAAGATTGCTCTTGGCCCGCATGAAACACGGCCATGAAGTGGGTTCATGCGCATCGACGATGAACTCGACGGTTCGTTCTGCGGTCCAACCGCCCCCTCCAAAAGCTGTGTCCATCCAGCACCAAGGACAGCATCGGCAAACTCCGGCCTGGCCACTCACTCATGCTCCTCCCACGACAGACATGACAAAGGTGACGCAAAGTTCGAGGCTATCCAGTTCTAGGCCGGTAGCAGAACAGGCTAGCCAAGCACACACGAGGGGGGAAAAGAGTCCACCACTCCCAGAAACAATTCAAGCATAGCATAGCGCCCAGCCATCAAGCCAAGCTGAAGGCGAGCCAATGCCGCGGGTGGTGGAGGACGACGAAAAGGAAGGAAATGGGGCCGCCATCCAAGCGAGAAATCAAAGCATGATCCAATAATCCAGCTGCGCCCTGCACCACCTATCCGACGCGATGTTTGTCGACATGGGCCCACCACTCAGAACCCCCCGTCTCTGGCCGGCATGATCAATGTGAAAAATGTTGATGTGGCGCAACGTACAAGTGTATTTTTTGATTGGCAACGAACGGGACCGGGGGGGGATGCGGAGCGGGCGGGCGTCTTGTCATTGACGGGTTCACCGCGGTGATGGCGGCAAAAGCTGAAAGCTGGGTTTGCCCATTTCTTTTTCTTCCCCCCCCACGCTCTGCCACTTTTGTTTGGCTCAATCCAATGGAATGCAGAGGACACATACATACCTAGTATGGTAGGTAGTGTGGAGAGCCATTGGAAAAAGTTGAGACGGTGGTTGTGGCAACGATGGTTGCTGATGCGATGCCAAACCATGTGTGTGAATTAAGCGAGTTCGGAACACCTTTCCCGCCCATGAACTCTTTTTCGTCTTTCTTTTCTCTTCGCTTGTCGCTTTCTGCTTGTTTTTTCTCAAACCTTTGCTTTCTTCTTACCCCCCCCCCCCCCCCCCCCCCCCCCCCCCCTTTTTTAAAAAAAAAAAAAAAACGCTGTCCAATAACCCAATATCTCGGGCCCGACTCAATAGTCTCTCCCCATTGCCGAGAGGACGACGCTTGGGGTTCTGATCACCTGTCGAGCTTGTATAGCCTCCTGCGCGCGCGTCGACGCTATTGCACTCTTGATTCGACCGGCCACTTTTTTTGCCCTTCTGGCGTCGTCATTGTCAGCCGACCAACCGTTCTGCTCACAATGATTCGCTCTCTCTCTCTCTCTCTCTCTCTCTCTCTCTCTCTCTCTCTCTCTCTCTCTCTCTCTCTCTCTCTCTCTCTCTGTGTGTGTGTGTGTTTGTGTGTGTGTTTGTGTGTGTGTTTGTGTGAGTGTGTGTGCCCCTCTCCTAGGTAGGTGACATTGTTCACGCCGGGAGATCGGCGGGGGCCTGCCGGGCCACTCGAATCGTCGGTACCGACTGGTTGGGCCGTCATGAGACGCCTCCCTGCCAGTGCATCTCCCTGGCGCATCCTTCGCGCCCCCCCCCCTCCTCTCTCCCTTTTCTCTCACCTCGCATAGCGTCCTGGAGAGGGGGCAGCCAAGGGAGATTGAGAGAGAGAGAGAGAGAGAGAGAGTCAGGGACTGAGAGACATACCGCAAGATACGCCGCGCAAACGAAAATAAACAGTCTCCCGGGTGGGAACCGTTGTAATAGAGGTTCGGCTTGCTGAGCTGCGGCCACGTCTGAGACAACGAACGAACCCTGGGCGAGACGACGGCAGCACGCCACTCCGTCTCATCATGAACGCCTCGGTTCCCGAATAGAAGGGCATGAGCATTAGGCATTGGCCCACTACTGCCTTGTTCGCAACGTACAACAGAGCAAGAAAAACCGAGAGCTAGTCGCCCAGTGAAACCATGCGCAGAGGTGTCATTCTTGTCAACTCATCAACGGTGCGTGTGCGGGCGCGCGCCCGCGAGCGAGAGCGCCTAGGCGTAGTGCATCGTACATACCACTACTTACTGGTAGTAAATAGGCTATTAGGGGCCTGGGGGTGTGAGGGGGGGAGGGGAGTGTGGAAGTGTGGAAGCACGACCAAAGCCTACGTGGGACCGCCGTCACCGCCGCCGTCGCCTCCGACCGATTCCCCGACATGTCGAGAATCTGGATGGACGTGGCACAGAGGGAGGCGGGAATGGAGAGGAATGGAAGGGGAATGGAGGGAAATGGAGGACGGTCGGACGGGCGGATAGCCGCGTCACGGGCCCCCCGCCTCATGGCCACACTGTTCTCGCGCTCCGGCCACCGCTGAATGGTCCAAACCTGTGCACCTACATAAGCCTTCGTCTCAACTTGTTTGAGTTCTATTAGGGACTGGGGTCAGACATTGAGGGGAGGAGGAAGACAAACGAGAAAAACAGGCTTCCGGGAGGATGAGGAGGAATACATCGGAAAACGACCCAGAATGGCTCGACCCCTCATTCGGAATTGCTCTCCCGGTCCTGCGACGAGCACCAAACAACGACGACGACGACGACAACAACAACAACAACAAACCCCTCCTTCACGTCGCTCCTTCGGCTCGTTTGGCAATGAGATGGGTCAGGAGCCCTGACTCATTCCCGAGCGCGGCGGACAGGCATGTGAGGAGGAGGACAAGAGCCTAGAACTCATTCGTGCGGGCGGGCAAGTCTTCGGATCGTCCTTCTCGTTGGGCTACCCATCGAGATGAAAGGCAGACTTGGGACGGTCAGACGAGTAGTCTTCATCATTATCATCACCACGGGACATGCAAGCCTTGGCAACCTCGACGACCTCTGCGTGCAATCGTCCCTTGTGCCACTGCAGAGCGAGTACCTGTAGATCGGACTGCAGGGTGATGCATGGCTTGATGGCTGACCGTCTCTCATTTTCGCTTCGATGCCTGGGGTTGGCCTTCGAGATGCATGTGGCCGTGGCCTGAGCGGCATGAGAGGAACTAATGCAATCCAAAGACATGCAGTCAGTCGAATGCCGCGGGAGGATTTCTGCCGCTTCCAGTCGGAAGCCGTTGGTTGCCCTTTGGCAAAGACGTGTCAACAAACTCGCTCGTCTCTTGACATGGAGGGGCAGGTAGCCCGACAAGGATCCACGACCCGAGGTAGATGGGTTTTCATTTTTTCCCCTCCCTTCGTGCTCGTCTTTCCTTTCTCTTCCCCTCGCCGACGACTCTTGTGACAGACACTTTTTCGGGTAGCCCAACCCAGTACAGTAGTACCCTTGTGTCGCCTCGTGTCGCCTCGTGTCACCCACCCCCTTGCCTTTTTTTTCTTTTTTTTCTTTTCTTCTTTTTCCCGTTGTCTGTGGTGTTTGTCTTTCTTCCTTGACAAACATGTTGCTACCAGGGTCGAGGATTTGTCGCGAAAAAGGAGAGACCCAGAAAGGTTCGGATTCCCATTCGTGCCCAACTCGTCTTCCTTGCTTATTCCCAATCCATTTGTTCCTCCCGCCACACACCTTGTTTCCTTCTCCCGTCATCCCGTCACAGTCCCGACTGAGCGCACAGCCGGCCGTTTTGAAGGGACCCTTGCTTGTCTCCCTCCCCTGATCGGCGCACTGGTGAGGGAAGCCCTTCGGGACGCGTGTTAGAATCTTCGCCAATCGCGCCGCATGGCGGGAGATGAACACTGTGGCGAGGGCGACCCCAAACGACCGAGCCCACGACAGAGGGCTGCGGAAAGGGCTTGTCTAGGTATTTCCTCTCTCTCTCTCGAACCGCCAGGGTCCGACTATTGCGTAGTGATCGGCGCGTGTCGCATATTGGGGCCGGCGCTGCTCCCCGCCAAGCAATGATGGGCAGACTCGATCATGCTATTCGTAGGTAAACTACCTACCGCCATCTCTTGGCTCTCCACCACCGACAAGGTTGGAGCTGGTCCTCATTCTCAACTGCCGGGAGTGGAGCCCCCGTGGGAAGAGCCCGGTCCCGTCCGTGGTCCGGCCCCTTGTTCCGGTAATCCTTCTCCGTCGACGCCCCTCGGGGAAGACCCTGGGATGTGAAGGTGCGCTGACGGAAGAAGCCGGTGCAGATCATCTGAATGGAGCGCAAAGGTCGGTCCGAACTAGAAGCATGCGGTCTGCTGCATAGGCATCAGTAGACTCGCGGGGTCCCTTTCCAAGGCAATCATGTCTCGTTTGTCGAACCCGCCGGGCCCGAGAAAGAATAGCGATGGATGCATGCAGCTTTGTGACATCACCCCTTGTGGCTGGGGCGAAGTTGGGGGAGGGGAAGGCGTGGGCTTGCCGTTTGGCTCAGCAATGCTGGACTGACACGACGATCATATTGGGGTTCGTCATGGCCCTTTTCAGACGATTATTTTTGGTCAATGGCCTGCAGGCTTCAGAAGCCAATTCTACGTTTCGATTAAACGGTTGCCTGGCTGTCGATGGGATGATTCGGGGAGCCAAAGGCCTCCTCAAATCGAGTGCTGCCTCGCGTCATTGTCGCCGACGTACGTCAGGAAACGGGACGACAAAGAGGTGACTGTGACGACGTTTGCCGCCGTCCGCAGCAGCTCGCTCGGCCACGCACCTGCTGGGCTGGTTGATTGATGGCGCATGCACAAGACAGCCTTGATACCCGAAAGGCAACAGCAGCGTGGCCTGTCTTGGTCTTCTGTCCACTCGGGGGTCGGTCCACGGCGCACTCGATTCCGTGGGGCCTCGAGACCCCCACGAGCCACGACTGTCGACCATCAAGGCGATGCGTTGGCGCTCAACCCCAAATGTCGAGTGAATAGTCAAACGACGATGTCATGACCCTTGAGCCTGACGCAGTGCTAATTGATCAACCCTTGTCGACAACAGCAACGGCCCTAGCCGGGCAGCGTGAATGTTGTCCGCGCCATGCTAGCTCGATCGGCATCTCGAGTGAATCTTGTCCCCAGCGCTGCGCTGCGTTGAACGGCGTCGTGCACTTGCAAGTGTACCCTGTTCTTTTTGCATGTAGGTATTGATGGCTTGGTTCGATGGCGAGTTTGACCATGCTCGGGGGTCATGGCGTTGGTTTTGATTTTGATTTTGACAGACACCCCATTGTGGCATCAACCATCGTCATCTCGGGCAAGAGCAGCGCTGTTCGGTCCCGGGGACGAGATGGGCCGGGCGCACGGAGGCTTGTTGCGGTTCCACCAAACCACATGATGAACGATCTTCATCGCGCGGTGCGACGATCACGCGGCGCCGTGACGCCGACCTGTCGACTGCTCCCCCCTTGTTTTTCCCACACCCCAACCATCGCCCCAGCCTCTCCCGACCGCGTTGCCGCCGGGGCGACGTTTGAGCCATCCAGGGGACCAACACCTTGGGTGGGTACGAATAGGTAGGTAGGAATCGCGCCACCCCCAGAGTTGAGATGTCGGCGGGCAGGACCCTTGGTGCTTAGTGTGCTGTAGGAGAGATCGCATTGGCTGCTCGCCTTAGTCAGCGGGCAGAAATGAGATTTGACCAGTGTCTGTTCTCTCTGCTTGCGTCCCGCCACGGCCGGAAACGTCGAGGGCGCAGCCGGCCAAGAGCAAGAGCGGCCCCAGCCGGCGATCGGGCGGTCGGTTCGAGGGATTCGCCACCCAGCTTGTCAAACTGCACCGCCTCAACATGGTCGCGGATGAGGACGAGACGACAATTAAAACCTTTTCAAGACAAGAGGCCGAAACGGGCGAACAAGGCTGAGTAGCAAGAGCGATGTGGAAGGAGATGGGAAAACGAAGTCTTTCAACGGTAGAGAAGAGCATCGGATGGGTGTGTCCTGTGGGATGTTTGCTTAGCCCACGCCGACAACGCGAAGATCTTGGCCGCCTCAACTGACCGTCGATAGTAGAAGCAATTACTTGGGATATGATAATCCCGAAACGATGGCGACATCTGGATCTGTGTTGGGCGTCGGTAGTTGAAACAGTTTGTTTTGTTGTCTTGCCCATGGAAATGGGTACAAGCAAAGTACCCATACATAGATACCTAGGTATGTAACTGGAGAGCGATCGCTTTCACGGGCCAAGGGGTGAGGTGATGAAAGCATGAACAGAGGGGATCGAGGAAGAATGGAAAAGTGTGCGTGTTTGCAATGCGATGTGACGGAAGAGAAAATGTTGACCTGCCCCTTCTCTTCCTCGTTATCCGTCGATATCAACTTGGTAGGTACTACTCACCAACACCTTCCTCCCCCCTCAGCCAGACTCGGGAGGAAGGGAGGGGAGCACCACGAGGTGGATGGATGCACGTGACGGGTGGCGACACGAAGGCAGGTAGGTACCTTGAGTTTAAGGTATCTACCTAGGTAGGTACTGTATCTGGGGTAAACAGGCAAGATCGAGTAGCTAGTCTAGCTAGCGCCTTGGTCTGGACTGGTCGATCCCATCCCATGATATCCCTAGACGGAGAAAGTCCCTGGGTGGTTGGTTGCACAATCCGACCCGGCACTCGACCACGAGAGGAGAAGGAAATGTGCACCCAATCACACACGCCAGCTTACCTAGCAGGCAAGTACATAGGTATCGTGGTATCTCCATGTGTTGGTGGCGGCAAGGGCCAGAAACAAGCACGGCATCCGGAGAATTGGCCGTCGAGCCCCGTAGTTCCGCGTGGCGCGTGCGGGTTTCGTCGCTGGCTACCCGGAGATTTTCCCGGCTTCGGGAAGAGGCATCTTGTACGGCAATGGCATGCCATCTCACAAACCCTGCAATGGGTACAGATACGCCGGGAGAGTGCACACGTACATACATGTGTTTTGTATTCGTGTCCATGTAGCTCACGGTGCAGACCACGTGCCACGCTCTAGGGCTCAGTGCCGGGTGTGGTGGCATCGCGAGACAGCGACCGCGGCGCCGCTTATCTACATCGAGGCATTTCACGTAGACCAGACATGGTGGGTTCACAGCGACCCTGATGATGGATTCTACTTTGTCCTCGCCGTGGCCACTGCCTAGAAGACGGCTTGTTCCTCTGTCCTGTCTCTCTCTCTCTTCCGCATTCCAAGATGCTGACATAAGAAGATGGTTTTTTCGTCCATCGTACCCGCAGTACGTACCAGGGTAGGTACCCAGGCAGCCAGGTGGAGACGAAAGGAACACTGTGCCGCGCACCGTCATGCCCAGAGACCCATTTCTCTGCCAAGTACGGCGTAATGTTCAGGCTGGCAGGACGGCAAAGCAAGGCGGAAACCCACCTTCGCCATCTAAAAATTTCCATGGGCCCAACATGCCAAACTAATCGACAAGTAGGCTGCTGGGGTATCCCTGTCACCATCCTCGCACTGTCTGGCTCAACTATCTCTGACCAATGGATAAGTGAAAAAGATATGTCGAGTGGGTCCAGCCGTCCAGCCCACCCACAGTCGGCCCCCATCCCATCGCATCCCATGGCAGAGTCTGGAGCCTGGGCCTGGAATAGGCTGGTGCACCTGCCTGCTGCTGCTGCTGCTGTTTGCCCCTCGCCTCTCGCCCCCTCGCCCTTGCTCCTGCTCCTGCTCCTGCTCCTGCTCCTGCTCCTGCTCTTTCTCTCAGGCTGTTTGTTGCTGCTTGTTTGCATACCTACCTACCCTAGGTACCTACCTAGATGGTAATCATACCTATATTAGGTAATCGCGATACTGAGCAGGTAGAAGCGAACGGTATTCAACATCGCCACATGCAGTTTTTGCGAATTGCATCACCAACTTCTCACCACTTTTCCCCGCCGCCCAGCACCTACCTACCTACCTTACCTTACTAGGCTGCCTACCTAGTGCATAATTCCCGCCCGTCCGCCCGCCCGCAGCCGGAGCCGCCACCATTGTCCTCGTGCTCCTCCTCCTCGGGTTACCAACCGACCTCCAAGTACAATACACACATCCTCTTCTTTCATCGTCCATCTCCTTTTTGTCGTCTCCTTCGTCATTCGCTCTCCCCTTCTCTCGCCTCTGCCGCCATGGCCTACCCAACTACCTAAGCCCAACATTCTTCTCCTCCGAGACCTCGTTTGCCACCAGTGGGTGAGTACACCCGATCCTGTGCCCTACCTATGCTCTCCCTTTGCCAGTCGTCATAGCCTTGGCATCTCCTCTCGCATTTCGTTTGCTTCTTGTCTACCCACCGCCACCTCGCCCCTCTCAGCTCGGCCGGCCCCTTCGCCGCGACCGAATTGCCCTGCCTGGTGTCAACGGCAATCCGATGCGGCCTACCCGCCCCATGCCACATCTGGATATACCGTTGTGACGACGACCTCTGAATGGTGGCTTCTCCAATCACCCATATTCTCAGCACCCCCCCTCGCATCCGGTACTAGGTACTGCCCCAATACGATATCGGACCTGCCACCAGCCAGCCCGTCGTCTTCGCCATCGTCGCCCTCATTATCATCATCATCATGCCTGCTGCTAACCTACTGCCCATCGTAGCTTGACATCTCCCCTATCGCGCCACTGTTTAAGCCTCGGTCAAGCATCTCCGACTCGGTCGGGACATCCCCCCAACACGCCCGTCGTGGCCTTTCACGCCAAAGGGGGTCCTTCTCCGCCCATGGATGCCCATCCCACTGCCCGGGCCGTCACGGAAAACCGCCGTGAGCGGGAGACCTTTAGGTTGGCAATCCCTCCTTCCCCCTTTCTTGCCTGTCCGAACTTGCCATCCACCTCCTCCTGGCCCCGCCCGGCCTCGTCCCGTTTCCACTGTCTCGAATTGCCATGCCCACCGCCGCCGCCGCCGCCGCCGCTGCCGCCATGCTCGGACCTGCGCCCCTCTCAACATCCCCGACACTGACCAGTCATCAGATATGCCTCCTCTCTCATTTCACAGTCTACCTACAACGATGCCACCAACTTGATTCCCTCATCAGAGCTGCGCTCCTGCTCGGACCCGGCTCTGACAGCCTTTGCAGAGCTCGCCGTCCTACGCCTCAATGCCACCCGTGCCCTCATCTCGCTGTTTGACACCAAGTATCAGTACATCGTTGCCGAGGCTACACCGTCTCTGCCACTGACGCCCAAGATCAAGACCACAGACCTTGGTCCTGGGGACCATCTGCTGCTCTCTGGTACCGCTCTGCTGCGCTCCTCTGCCATGTGCGAGCTTGTTCTCTTCACCCCAGAGCCCTCCGACGACGCGTCTTGGGAAACGACCGAGCTACCAGTGACTGTGATCCCCGATCTCTCGAGCGATCCCAGGACGGCACAAAGGCATCTATGCCTCAACTCACCAGCAAACCGCTTCTATGCTGGCGTGCCCCTCCGTTCACCAAAGGGCATCAACATTGGCGTCTTTTCCGTCCTTGATGATAACTCTCGCGAGGGCCTCGACAACGTGTCGATGCGCCTCATGCAAGACATATCCCTCGCCATTGTCGACTACCTCGACGCTAAACGTAACAGAGAAGACCATCGCCGTGCCGACAGGATGGTCCGCGGCATTGGTAGTTTCATCGAAGGCAAGACCACCATGTCTGGTTGGAGGCTGGTGAATGATCCGACCTCATTCTACGACCACCCCTCCTTCGAAGGCGGTCTCAACATGAAGCAGCAGCACATCCTGCAGAGAGACGAACTGGCCGCGGCCGCAGCCGAATCGTCTCTTCCTCAACAACAAGGGCAAGAAGAAACATCTTTGAATGTTTGGAAGGAATCGAGTCATCGGTCGACGGAAAACCGTCAGCGGGCGGGCGATCAAGCTCGTGTGCCCTCTGTTTCCGGGGAGTCCTTGAAAAGCATTCGGATGGAGCCAGACGGCATGGCGCCCGAAAACCAAGATTCACACGATGCCCAGATGCGACACATCTTCTCAAAGGCATCAAACGTCGTTCGCGAGGCCATCGAGGTCGAGAGCGTCCTATTCTTGGACGCCACCATTGGTTCGTTTGGCGGGCTGGCCAACTCCACGCCTGTCCATGTCGCGTCGACAGGTGCCGAATCGCCATCTTCGTCAAGCGACGAGAGGAGCAGCTCGGGCACTAGCAGCAGTGCCAACAGTTTCGCCAGCCATGAGAAAGCCCCCTGTCGCGTGTTGGGCTTCTCGAGCTCGGCCATATCCAGCATTGACGGCGACTTACCCTCCCAAAGCCAGTCCTCCATATCCGAAAAGTTTCTCACCAAGCTGTTACGACGCTATCCCGAGGGTAAGATCTTCAACTTTGACGAGAACGGCTCCATGCAGTCCAGCGACTTTTCTGGCGACGATCACAGCTTGGTCGTGCAGACCCCCGTCGGCGAGATACCCGAGCCTCCAATGACGCCGACTGAAAGCGAACGCAAAAGTCGGAGGCGACCCAAGAACCCGTTTTCAAGGCGCAACGAAGGGAAACTCCTCGGTAACATCTTCTCGGGTGCGCGAAGCATTGCTCTGGTCCCCCTTTGGAACGCCCAGAAGCAACGCTGGCACGCCGGTTGCTTCGTCTGCACGAAAACCCCCACGCGGGTTCTCACCATCGAGGGCGAGCTCAGCTATCTGCGGGCATTCGCAGCGGTCATAATGTCCGAGGTTCATCGTCTCGACTCAATGCTGGTGGACAAGGCCAAGACGGATCTCCTGAGCTCGCTTTCTCACGAACTTCGGTCGCCGCTTCACGGCATCATCCTCGGCTCCGAACTGCTCCACGATACTCCCCTGGATGCGTTCCAGGGCGAAACGCTAGTTTCGATCGAGAACTGCGGACGCACGCTCCTGGAGACCATTGATCACCTTCTGGACTGGAGCAAGATCAATAACTTCATTAACCCTTCGAAGCGTCGAAACAGTGCTGCTGATGTCGGCCCCAGAGGTCTCAGGAACCGTGACAAAAAGATTAGTATCGAGGCCGGCATGATGAGCATTACATCCAATGTGGACGTCGATGTGCTAGCCGAAGAGGTTGTTGAGAGCATCTGCGCCGGGTTCAGCTACCAACGGGTATCTATTGCCCAGCTGGCCAACAACCGGCCAGGCCAGCACGCGGATTCGAGTGCGATACGCAGGCTTGACAGCATGCAGGCGATGGAAGACATGACTTCGGGGTCAAGCAGGCTTGGGGACTTGGAGCTCACCCTAGGCGACGTGTCTGTGACGTTCGATATCAGTCCTGCGGTATCGTGGCTCTACCACACTCAGCCCGGCGCAATCCGGCGGATCATTATGAATCTACTGGGCAACTCACTCAAGTACACGAGCGAGGGATTCGTCAATGTCCACGTGTCTCAGATCGTGCAGGCAAAGGACACCTCCTCGGGCACCGCCAAGATCCAGATTGACGTGGTGGATTCTGGGCGAGGCATCAGCGAGGACTACCTCCGCAATCATCTCTTTTCTCCTTTTGCTCAGGAAGACAACCTTTCTGCCGGGGCTGGCCTAGGCCTGAGTTTGGTTAACCGGATCGTCTCTAAGCTGCGCGGGTCCATCCAAGTTTGGAGCAAGGTCGGCCGCGGAACCAAAGTAACGGTGCAGCTCCCACTACAGGCCGCCATCCCGGCATCGCCAACAATCAGCCATTCGGCCGCCGTTGGTTTCGACGACTTCCAGGCATCAGTGAGCGAACTCAGAGGCCTTCGGGTTAAGCTCTTGGGTTTCCCCGAGGACTACGGAGTCCAGTCGGTTGACGGCTTGTCGAGTCACACGCCAAGCGAGGGCGAACTGGTGGCGAACATGTGCGCGGACTGGCTCAGAATGCACGTCATTAAACAATCTGACGAGGAAGAGCTCCTCCCCGACTTGGTCTTATCCAATGAACGACATCTGGATCTGCTCCTGTCTGATCGGCGTCAAGGCGCGATATCCACACCCGTCGTCGTCATTTGTCGCAACGCTCTTATCGCGAGGCAGCTAGCAACGTCGCCGCGGTTCACTGGCAAGCGCGTCATTTTCGAGTTCATCTCGCAGCCGTAAGTTTTTCTGCACCCTCGAAACGTTATGCTGGACTGACATTTCGTCCAGCATTGGCCCAAGAAAGCTCGCCAAGGTATTGCTGCTGAGCTTCAGGCGATGGACCCGAACACAGGCCGGTGCCATTCAGACAGCGACGCAGTTGTCTCTTACGAACGCAAGTCAGTCAAACTTGACTGATGATACACATACTGGTCAAAGTCCTGAGGCCCTTGCCGGTGCAGAAAGCACGGAAGCTCTGCCGGAGATCCCCAACGAGGGCTATTTCAAGGAAGGCAAACACGACAAGCACAAAGAAGTTGGCCAAGAAAAGGCGTCGGGGCTCGGGGAGGACAGCCAACCAGAGGGATTCAAGGAGAGCCACGGGTCGAGCGCTGCCGACGATATTGCGCTTCCAGATCGACCGAAGCGGGAACAAACACCACTCGCGCGCGGCTCCAAAATCGGCGAGGGATCCAAAAAGGTCGGTCAAAGTCGGCAAAAGTTCCTGTTGGTGGACGACAACCCACTCAACCTGAAGATACTGGCATCCTACTTGAGGAAACTGGGGCACGATTTTCACAATGCCATGGATGGACAAGAAGCCCTGGATATATTTCGCAAGGCTGGCGGGGAGTTTCGGTTCATTCTCATGGACATCTCTATGCCTGTCATGGACGGATTCGAGGCGACGCGCCGTATCCGCGCCATCGAGACGGAGCAGGGCCTCATGCGTTGTCACATCTTTGCGCTCACGGGTCTGGCGTCCGCGAGCGCGCAGCAAGAGGCGTTTGCCAGCGGCATCGACTTGTTCCTCACCAAACCGGTGCGGCTGAAGGAGCTTAGCAAGATCTTGGAGACGAAGGGGGTCGCATAACCCCGTGAGCGAACGGCATGGTGCGACGGTGGTGTAGGTAAGTGAAGGCGTGGGAAGGTATACTACACGTTGGAATCGCGTATATTTGGAACATGATGAAATTGATACCCATTCTGCCGGACTGTGGGGGACAGCCGGCCAGAGTTATTAGACTTGTTTTGGGTTGGTCGGTGCATGGGGTGGACGGATGGTCAACAAGCGTTGTTATTTGCTGTGTTCAATCATGTATAGACGTTGATGAGGCAGATGGTTGATAATTTTGCATAAATGAAGAAGGGGAGGGGCTATTATTAGCAGCTCGGCAGCGTCTGCAAGTCTGCACACATTCCGACGTTGAGAAGCCGGCGGCACGCGCGCGTAAAGTCAGCCCGCGCCTCATGAAGCCTCTTGTCCCATTACTCCGAGGCTCGAAATCCTTGATCGTCGGCGACGGGGACTGATGGGGGGTTGCTGATGGGGGGTTGGTTGGGTTGGATGAGAACGAGCCGTGCAATCCACCGGGTGTTGGTATTCCCGCTCGTAAGGGTCTGGTGCTATCAATCTATCGAGACGAAACCCGTGGCCGAGCTCGGTCGTCAACATCCCCGAACACTTCCAAGCCCTGACGACCATGATCCTATGAGCAAAACAGTATCCCCGTCCCATCCAATCCGGCTTGCCTTTCCAACAAGTCCCGCCGTCCAGAGCTCGAGCGATACACCCTCATAGGATGGCCCTGATGTGAGAAGCATGGCCGATACAATTCCGAGAAACTAGGGGTAACGTGGCGTACGTTGGTCAGGTTCCATTGCGCGCGGAGGGGAGGTTTTGGGGGGGGGGGGGGTTAAATGGAGCTCACCAGGTCCGTTGATTCGCAGCATCTTGTTGGGTGAATGCGGTGATTCAACTACTCCTCTCCCCAGCACAAGAGCAGGGGGGTTGTCTGCGCGCGCACACACACACACACACACGGACCAGACGATCAGGACCACCAGTCAAAGACGTCGTCCCGCTCGCCCCTCTTGACCTTGCTGCGCAGGGCGGCGAGCTTCTTGCTGATCATGCGGCGGGCGGCGGCCTGGGCCCTGGCGCGGCCGTCGGGGTCGGCGTCGGCGTCCCAGACGTAGCGGTGGTCGCGGAACCAGGCGAGGTGGGGGCCGGGGCGGAGGCGGCCGGCCTTGGCGGCGGCGTCGAAGCGGGAGCGGATGCGGTCGCCGACGCGCTTGAGGTCCTTTCCTCCTCCGCCGCCGCCGGCGAGCCACTTGTTGAGCTCGTTGGGCCGGACGCCGAGTTCGATCATGAGGGCGGCGTAGACCATGGAGAGGTGGGCGCGGTCGGGGCCGGAGAAGCAGCGGTCGAAGCCGAAGTCGGCGAGGACGCGGGGGTCGGTGGGGATCTCGTCGTTGCGGAGGGCGGCGGAGAGGGCGTGGGCGGTGGTGTCTCTGGGGGCGGGGGCGTCGTCTTTGGAAGACGGGGTTCCGGCCGTCGTCTGTCTGGCAGTGGTCTTTCTGGCCGTCTTTCCGGTCGTCTTTCTGGTCGTCTTTCCGGCCGTCGTCTTTCTGGCCGTCGTCTTTCTGGCCGTCGTCTTTCTGGCCGTCGTCTTTCTGGCCGTCGTCTTTCTGGCCGTCGTCTTTCTGGCCGTCGTCTTTCTGGCCGCCATGTTTCCGTTGGCGGCAGAGGAGGATGGGGGGTCGTGTATGACTTTACAAGTAAGACTGGAAGATGGGGGTGTTGGGGGTGCGTGGGATCGCAAAAAAAAGGGCTGGTTTCTTCCCTGCAAAGCCCGCCGCGCGAGGTTTGGTTTTGCTCTGATGGAGGAGAGGAAGGGAGGAGAGAAGAAGAGGAAATGGTGCTTCTCTACCTTTTTTTTTTTCTTTTTGGTTTTTGCTTTTCTAAAAAAGGAGGCACAGAGGAAGGAGGAAGGAGGGGGGGGGAGGGGGGTGTTGTTTTCCTCTTCTTCTTCTGAAAATGATCAGGAGCTGCCCGGTCCAAACCAGAACCAGACGGGCTTTGCAAGAGGCAATGAGTAGACGACGTACGTTGCCCCCAGGGGCTGGACTGAGACCGAGGGGAGTCGGGCACATCATGTCACAACTGCGCCCGAGTAAGCAGGGCGGACGTTATCGTCGTGAAGCCGCGGGGAGGTGGCGTCGACTTGGTGATGCGGGCGTGAGAACAGGGGCCCAAAGCCGGTTGAGGTGCGTGGGCATCTATCTATTCAGGAGTGTTCTTTTTTGTTTTTGTTTTTCACATGAGCAGGTGAAGGTGAAAAGGGGGGCCTTTGGGCAAAGGGGGGAAACGCCGAGAAGCAGCGCGAACGCGACGCGTGTTTGTGTTTGTTGGTATCGGGTGAGGAGGAGGCTTGTGGTAAACATGCAAAAAAGGGGGGAATCGGGCTTGCTTCCTCTCACTTGCACGGAGGCCACGGGCAGAAGGATGACGCCGCATGAACCCAGACAAATGTTGGCAGGTTGTCAAAGGACTTGTTGATAGGCAGCGCCATCTATATATGTGTCTACCAAGGAGAGCGACTAGAGCTTGCCACCTCGTTTCGCGGCCCATCAGACGGGACTCGGGTGGGTGGACACTTGCAACAACTTCCTCGCAGGCTTTTCCTCGGAACAAAGGGGACCTTTTCCGTCCCGCAGCTTCGCTCTCTACGGCGGCCCGGGGACGGGCTCACTCGGAGGGATGCACGTAGTCCCGGCCGCTCCGCCAGCGGCGCGCCATCTCGACGAGCCAGACCTCGCGCTCGGCCTCGTCGCGGAAGCCGGTCTCGTGGCAGCCCTCGGTGGCGTCGACGGCGAGCTCGATGTCGGCCCTGCGCAGGCCGCGCCACTCGGCCGGCCACTTCTTGCGGTCGGCGTCGACGGCGCCGAAGCGGAAGACGGGGGTGTCGCGGCCGAAGCGGTCGCAGCGGAAGACGGCGGCGCGGCCACGCTCGGCGAACCAGCGGCGGCGCGCAGCGGGGACGCGCTCGGGCTCGGCGTCGAAGAGGCGCCGCACGTTGGCGTGCAGCTCGAGGTTCGCGAGCCACAGGCGCACCGTGTGCCGGTCGACGCCGAGGTCCGCGACGAGGCTGCCGTAGACGCCGAGCAGGGCGAGGCGGTCGGCGGCCGAGGCGAGGCGCGTGAAGTACCACGTCTTGAGGGTGTCGAGGTCGTCCGGCAGCCGGGCGGCGTCCTGCATGAGCGCGAGGAACTTGGGGTCCGCGAGGACGGCCGAGTGGTAGTCCATCTCGGCGGGCTGCTGGCGCGGGTCGGTCGTGGGCGGCTGTTGCGGCGGGCTGTTGCGGCGGGCTGTTGCGGCTCGGCTGCTGTTGTTGTTGCAGATCTATCGGATGGATGGACGGAGGGGGGCTGAGGTTCGGGAGAGACCAGGCGATATCTATGTTCGGGACCTGCTTGTTCATGACGATTGAAATAACACGAGGGCTCGCCGGCTCCCGCTGTTGTGGTTTCGGATGTTGACAAAGGCCACGGCTCGGGGGGGGGGGGGGGGGGGGGGGCCTTGGTCCAAAAGCTGCGAATGCTTCACGGTCAATTGGACTCGGTTATTAACAACAATGCTGGTCACAAACGATTTTGGGTCAATACTTGAATACACCTTTTGCGTCCTTTGGCCACGGCTCCCTGGCTTACCGCTGCGTGACCCGGAAAGGAGAAGGAAGCTGCAGGGGGTAAATATGCAGGATTGCCCCCTTTGCGAAGCAACTGCGTCGTTTGGGCACGTTCAAGGAGAGAGAAAGAGGGGGGGCTCAGAGAAGAGTCTTGTTCCGTTTCTCCCATCCTTTGTGCCCTCGAGTGAGATACCTCGTCCGGCTAATTCGAGCCGTCCCTTGTTTGAGTTTTCAATGAAGACATTGTATAAAAAGCGGCCGGATGCGGGAAGGTCAACAGGGTTTTTAATGCCGAGTTGAATTTGTGGTTACTGTATCGCGGTCGAGTCGGGTTGGCAAAAGGACGACTTGCGTAATCCCTGGGCATTGCTGGCGACGGACGTCTTTAGCTTTGAGTTTCCGCACATCTTTGTCCCCAGGGCCCAGCCTGGCCGTCATGAATGTACTTGATGCGTGTCAGCGAGTTGTTGCATAATAATGGTCTCGTTCCCAATGTCTGCTGAATTTGAAACCAATGCCACGTTGTCAATCTTGCACATGTCGGGCCTTCTTGGACCGCTATCCTACGTGCTGATTAAATATCCATCCAGCCTCGTTCCTCGGTTCCATTTTCCTAGGCCGCTATTCTTCCGCGGCGCTCTCGCCGTATATACCACCAGGTGTCGGTGATCCAGTCCCAAAGTCCAGTAGGACGTCGCCCTATCAGATTGCCCCGAGTGACGTTCCCACTGCTTCGTCATGTGAGCAGCACTGGTGCAAAGCTGGGGCTTCGGGTGGCCTAATCAGCCCTCGCGAACCAGGAGGCAAGGGTGGCAAAAGATTGTGTGCCGTTGTATATGCCGGGTGCTGTGGCAGCAGGAGATGGGCCATCACTTGCGTGGCTCAAGACGCCTCTCCCTCTTGGAAGACGAGCCTTGATGGATTCTAGACAGTTTCGGTGAGCTCAGATACCGCTCTTGACCCGTTGTGAGTTGGAGCTTACCTGGACGAGAACTTGCCCAGCGGGCTCGGGCCGATCCCTGCAGTTTTCTTGCTCATGAACTTGACGTGTCGGCCGTGAGCCCCGGGCGCATTCGGGGTGTCGTCAACCGTGATTCTCTTTCGCTTTTTGCGGGGCTCGGGAGTCTCACGGGGCGGAGACGACGAAGCCCCGTCGGCGGCAGGGCCGGGAACGCCTTCCTCCTTGGCTCCTCGCTCGCCGTCCTCGGGACGCGCGTTCTCGCGCCTGAGCATGCGGTCGTAGGACTGGCCGGCCCTGGCCCAGGCGTCTCCCTTGCCGAGGCGCCAGATGTAGGGGTGGTCGAGGGCGAAGCGGAGCTCGTCCGGGGCGGCGTCCTTGCGCTCCTCGAGGCGGGCGATGACCTTCTCGCCGAGCCTCTTGGGGCCCCTGAAGGCCCACTTGCGGAGGACGGCGGAGGGCAGGGCGAGGGCGGCGTAGACGCGGAGCAGCTTGTGCTCGTCGCCGGGCAGGAAGCTGAGGAGCCTGTCGAAGCAGAAGTCGGACCTGGTCTGCGGGTCGGCGGGGGGCTTGCCGCGGGAGATGGCGGTCGAGAGGACGTTGATTGTGGCGACCCCGTGGGCGGATCGGCCGGGGGCGGACCGGTCTTTTGAGGGATGGGAGCCGGGTCTGGCGACGGGTTCGCCGTTGGGCTGGGGGCAAGTATCGACTGGTTGGGCCATGATGCTGTCTGGCAGGTCTTGTTAGTAGAAGATCAGAGGTTGCCAAGTGCGTGAGGGCGGGATGTGCTTACTTGAACTTTAGTGTTTGAAGGTGAAGATTGGAGATTCGGAAGACGCGCAGTGATTTATCGACCATCTATTATTGAACATATGTATATGTGTGTGTGTGTGGGAGAGAGAGAGAGAGAGAGAATTGGATTAAATAACGACTTTCCACAACCACAAGAAAGAGCGGAAGGAGCTGCTCCAAACATGACCACCAGGCAGGAACGAGGCAAGTGGGTGTCGAGAAGGCGGTGATGCGGCAGCTCCTGCCTCGAGGAAGTGGGCGTCGTGAGCCAAGGCCCAGGGCAGGCGACAAACCAGAGAGCAAGTGCAGAAAAGACCATGATGATAGGCACCTATCGATGCATATATATATTACGGTACTGCCAATGTTCACCCAAGAAAACGGTCAAGGTCTCGATGATGGTACAGTTCAAGCCGGATTGTTGGCATTGTGGTTGTGCCGCTTCTCGGCGTGCCGGAGCCGAGCGGCACATGGCTGTAGAGCCCGGCCGAGTCGCACCGCATCGCCCGGCCGAGTGGTTGGAATGGAAAGCGAGAACGAAAGGGGTCACCGGATTCGCCCTCTCGCACACGGGAGCCGCAATTGCCACGCTGGTCCCTCCGGTGATTGATTGGCCGAGCAGATGTGATGAGGCTCGACGCGGTAGGCGAATCAGGCGAACGCCCCCCCTCGGGACCGTGGTACGAGTTTGGCAACCCTCGCGTCTGAAAGTTGGTCTTCCCGGAATGCCGTGTTTAGTCCGTCCAAGCAATCCCTTCCCAAGATGTGTAGGACATTGTATACCCAAGTGAGCACGGGCATGTTAGATGCAATGTCCACGCGTGTACATCTATATATACATGCTTGTATATGCACTCCGATATATATAAAGATACCTGTGTATGCACTCATACCTGTGGATACACGTTATATATAACCCGAGATTACTTTCCAGCTGGTGCTCGAGTCCGCCTCATTCCGTGCCCAACACCGACCTTGGCTCGCCGTCGGTTGAACATCACGTCAACCGATGATGTGGGCACAAACAGGTCGTCTGCCGCGACGAGAGCCAATCAGGAGAGGAGCACAGCTCGGCCCAGACGCGATTGGGCAGCCGATCACAACCTCTGTCAAAAGTCTACTGCTGACTGAGATACGTACCTCGCCTCTACGATTACTGCCTACCTACATGGTAGTGGATATTCGTACCTACCTAGGTAGGTAGTAGTATGAATACCAATATGTCGTGCATTTACAGAAAGAGCACGGGTACGTACCTTTTGGAGCCATGCAGGGTCCAAGTTCCCCTCTTTTTAATCCCCTTAAAAGCCCGGTGCCCTTCCCTCCTCAGCGCCCGATCCCTCACGGAATTCTCGATCTCTACACCACATTCCCCCAGCACCGATCGCCCCCCCCGCTTATTCTCCTGGCTGGCAAGCGTACCTAGCTTATTCCTCTTTTCGCCCCCACCAACGGACTCTACTCCGTCCCTTCTCTTTTCTCCTTCGTCTTGACTCGGCCGAGTCGCTCCATTCCTAATTAATGGCTTGCTCCGGACCACGCAGCGTCGTCCGAACCACGACCGACCACCTCACCATCCCCATTCGGCCGCCGCCCACCGACAAGCTCCCCGTTGGGCCGTGTCTTTCTGGCGATGCCGAAAGCCCTCCCGCCTTCCTGTTGCCCCTGTCCCTGAGCCAACTGAAAGCCGGCGAGATCATTCAACGAGCGAGTCCTTCCCTCCTCCGCCTGCATCCTCGGGCCATATTTGTGCTACCAGTGCTGACACTTTCCTCGGCCAGGTGCACAGCGACGCCAGCAGCCTCCTCTGCAGCATCGAGGGCCTGCTCCAGCCCCGCGCCCCGACCGCCGCCGGCCGCCGCGTCGCCGTCCCCAAGACGGTCCTCGGCAACCCCGCCCTGGTCACCGCCCAGCGCCTGTCGCGGGGCATTTCCGGCGACGTGGGCGAGCTGATTGCCCTCTCGCGCCGCGAGGCCACCCTCGCCGTGCGCGATGCCGAACAGTTCCGCAGGATGCGGCACCACCGCCGCGTCATCGAGAAGCGCTGCCGCGCCGCCGCCGCCGTCGCCGCCCAGCACAAGCATCAGCAACCGCACCAGCAGCACCCCGACACGGACGGCCTCGTCCAGCTCGTCTGCCACAGCTGCAGCACCCGGCGCACGCCCCAGTGGCGCAGCGGCCCCGCCGGTCCCTGCACCCTGTGCAACGTGTGCGGCCTGGTCCACGCCCTGAGGATGCGGAAAAGGGGACGCGCCTCCAGGAGCAAAAAGGCTTCGGCGTCGTGCTATTCTTCGTGAGGCCAAGGGCGTGCCTGCGTATGATGAGATGACTTGTTTTTTCAATTTTCCTTCTTCTTTTTTCTTTCGTCCTTCTTCTTTTTTTCTTGCCGTCATGTTATTTCCTTACCCCTCTCGGTCTGTTTCTCCGGGCCACGGGTATCATTTTGGGTATGACTTATCCGACCATTTTGGGTCGATTTTTTTGGGAGGGGGGGGGGGGGGGGGGGATTTTCTTTTTGGGATAAAGATGATACCACATGATACCACTGCTTGCGTGCGGGTTAGCATCGGCGTCCGAGGAGTTGAGGGAAGAAGAAGAAAAAAAAAGGGGGGCGAAGTCGAGACTCCGATACCACAGCGTATAACGGACAGCCGAGGGATGGTTGGGTTCGGAGACGCAGTAATAAGATGGCATATTGACTCGACAGAGTTGCGTTTCGTGACTGGAGTGGTGGATACCCCTCGTCGTGGTTGTGTGGACTGCCATCCCTGGTGATTGGCAAGAGACATGTCGGAATGGCCTCCGGAATGCTTGCCCTCGCCAATCAGCGTCTTTTTCCTGCGGCAGCGGCGAGGCGAACTGCCCAAACCTAAATCGAGGTGTGCACTCCTACCTAGGACGGTGTACGATGTACCCTTGTGTGTCTGTAGTCTGTGTGTCTGTACACGACAAAAGCTTGGTTGGGGCCCCCGAAAAATCAGACGAATCCCAGCTTTCGCTTTGGCAGCCCGCTCGGCATCTCGTCAAACCCTTGTACTACGTAGTAGGTAGCTCAATGCGCTCCCTCTCGGCATGTCGGTCTCGTCACAGCGAAATCATTGGGGGGTTTTTTTTTTCTCTTCATCTTTTTTCTTTGCCCCCCTTTACGTGATATACGCGTAACATGGTACGAATGGGGGCGCGTCCCCCACGGGGGCGTTTTGAGCGTCCGGAATCTTTTTTCTGCATCTCTTGCTCGTACATGATGCGGGGTAAAAGAAAACCTGCCAGGAAACGGCATGCCAAACCCTCATCGTGAGAAAATGGTTGCCACCCTTGTGGTGGTGGTGGTGGTGGCAGCCTACAGTCCCCGAGGTGAATATGCACTGGGTTGCGACCCTGACTCCTGCGGCCGGGGAGGGAGGGGCTTTTGATAAAACGATAAAACCGATCCACCTGCGCCACACGACGACGCTTTGCTTTGCTTGCTTGCCGCTATTCCTACAATCGGAACCAGAACCAGAACCAGAACCTCTCTTTCCCCGATAACACGAGCCCGTATTCGGCAAAGGGGCGAACCCGATACTTGTGCCAACTTTGCTGCTGCTGCTGTCTTTGGGCTGAAACCATTCCCCCCCCCCCCGGCCGATTCCAAAGCTTGCACCGTCCTCTATCGTCTTTTTCTCTCTCTTCTTCTTCCTTTTACTGTCCCGTCTCCCCGAAAAAAAAAGAAGAAGAAAAAAAGCCCAGGGCCCTTGCCTTCATGGAGACGTCAGACTCGGAAGCCGAAAAGACGACTCCCAGACCTCCCGACCCCGCCTTGGCCGGGACTTCAGACACGGGCCCGGCGCCCCCGTCAACGCCGGGCGGCGGCGGCGGCGGCGGGAGCAGCCGCGCCAACGCACCGACGCTGCTGACCCTGAACCAGCTCAAGGCGGGAGAGCTCATCCAGAGGGTAACCGCGCACCCTCGCCCCCGCCACGAACCTGGCTCTCCCCTTCCAAAAGTACCGGGCAGAAAACTGACGGGTGTGCCGGGACGACAGATAGAGGCCGACACGAGCCGGCTGCTCGACACCGTCCAGAGCCTGGTGCGGTCCGATTTCCTGCTGGGCGACGGGAGAGCGACGGTGCCCGGCGTCATCGCTGGCCACCCGGGCCTGCTCGTCGCGCAGACGCTGTCCCGGCACCTCGCCGTCGGCGTCGACGAGCTCGTGACGCTGTGCCACGACAGCGCCGCCGACGCCGAGCAGCGGCTGCAGGACCTGGCCGCCGCCGCCGCCGCCTCCGCTCACTTCCGGGACCGCGAGCGGCGGAAGAGGCGGCGGCGGCACAGGACGGACTCTGCGGCGTCGCATTGCCATCCGCCAAAGGTATCTTCTTTTTTTTTTCTTTTTCTTTTTTTCCCCCCCCTGGCCCGTCCCCTCCACCACCCTCCCACCCCCCTTTGCCCATCGACGACGACCGAAACCCAAAATGCAACCAACCACCCCCGGGTCGAGTTCCGACTGGGAACGCGAAAAAAAAAAAAGTTTGTGCCAGTTGGGGTCGACTGAAAAAATGACAATAACAACCGATAGGCCCTGAAACCGAGCCGCGCGCCCGGGCTCGTCTGCCAGTCGTGCCGGGCGACGAGCACCCCGCAGTGGCGGAACGGGCCCGGCGGGCTCTGGACCCTGTGCAATGTCTGCGGGCTGGTGTACGCGAGGCAGGTGCGCAGGAGCGGGCTCGTCAGGAGGCGGACGAGCCCCCCCGGGGCTTCGCGGGATAGCGAGTGCTAGGCAGACGGGGTGCGAGCAGGGTTCCAACTTTTTTATATATAAAAAAGTGTCATCTTTTTTAATATATGTATAAAAAAACGGAACACGATGAAGGGAATACGATGATGGTGGCTCGTCATATATCATATAATGCAAGCCATGGCGGGGTTTTCTATCATATTCAACTCTTCTTTTTTAAACATTTTTTTGTTTCTTGTTTTTTTGCTTTACATTTTTCTCTTCAAATTTGTTTCAGGCGCGGAGACAGAAGCGGCATCAGTAAAGGTGACATGTGCTTGGGTGGAAATGGCGGAAGCGTAGCCGGCGGGCGCATGGAGATTGGGGAGATGCCCATTATTGGTGTGACGGCATTTGCAATGGCATTTGCGACGGCGGACGGAACTCTATCGTGTACGAAGTACATGCCGAGGTACCTACCTTAGGTACCTACCCAAGGTATCAAGGTGTCGATGAGACGAGGTACGTACCTGCTTAGATAACACTCTGTCCGTAGGCAGGTACGTGCCCACGCACAAAGTGCCTTCCTCCCTGGGCCGTTTCAGGAACGTCACTCGGCGCTCGGACCCTCACCCGCGCTGACGGTGGTGGCTCACGCCTCCATATCCCTGCCCGACGACTCACACCTCGTACAAACATCATCTCCCCTTCCAATTCGGCCAGTCGAGCGAGAGACCAGCAACGATGGCGTCCGACACCGATCCCGAAGACGCCCAGCAGCAGAGGCCCCTCCTGGCCGACACACACCACGAGTACGGCGGGACCGACGGGCCGGCGCCCCCCGTGCTCATCGCCGAGGAGCGCGGCGCCGGCACCTTCACGCGCACCCTCGGCGCCGTCGAGGCCTTCGCCATCGTCATCAGCATCGTCATCGGCAGCGGCGTCTTCACCTCCCCCGGCTCCATCGACACCAACGTGCCCTCCCCCGGCGCCGCCCTGCTCGTCTGGCTCGTCGGCGGCCTCCTGGCCTGGACCGGCGCCGCCACCATGGCCGAGCTGGGCACCGCCATCCCGGGCGAGGGTGAGGCCACACCCCCTGATCGAAATCACTCTGCCATTACTGTTTGAGCTGACTACCCCCACAGGCGGCGTCCAGCCCTTCCTGCAGCACATTTACGGCGACGTCTTTGGCTTCCTCGCCGCCTGGACCTGGATCGTCGCCGTCATGCCCGCCACCCTCGCCATCCTCAGCATCGTCTTCGTCGAGAGCATCTACTCGGCCCGCGGCGTCACCGACCAGGCCGCCGCCCCCTCCCACAAGGCCCTCTCCGTCCTCGTCCTCGTCGTCATGAACGCCGCAAACTCCATCAGCACGAGGGCCAGCACCCGCCTCAACAACCTCTTCGTCGTGACAAAGTTCGCCGCCGTCCTCGCCGTCGTCCTCGCCGGCCTCGTCGTCGTCGTCCTCCAGCTCTCCCACCCCGACCGCCGCGACGTCGGCGGCCGCGACTGGTTCGACAAGCCCTGGTTCGCGAGCCGCGGGTCCGAGGGTGGGGTCGACTGGGACAGGGTCGGCGCCTGGGACATGCTCGGCTACTACTCGGCCGCGCTCTACGGCGCGCTGTGGGCGTACTCGGGATGGGACAAGGCGCGCTCAAACCCTGACCGTGGCATTTTGTTTGCTTGTTCTTGTTTCGGCTAACAAATGACAGGCCATCTACGTCACGGCCGAGCTCCGGCACCCCGCCCGCCAGCTCCCCCTGGCCATCAACACGGCCGTCCCGACCATCATCCTTTGCTTCATCGCCGCCAACGCCGCCTACTACATCCTCCTCCCCTGGGACGTCGTCTCCAAGACCGACAGCGTGGCAGTGGTGAGTTGCGGCGGCCGCCTCTCTTCTCGGCCCTTGAACCTTGGCTAGTTGCGCTGACCTTGGCCCCCCCTCTCACAGACCGCCATCAACCGCCTCCTCGGCTCCGGCTTCGGCATCGTCGCCGCAGTCCTCATCTGCCTCGTCGTCGCCGGCTCCCTGCTGGGGAACTCGTTCGTCGCCGGCCGCATGACGGTGGCCGCGGCCAACTTCAACTGGCTCCCCGCTTTCCTCGGCTTCGTCGGCCGCGTCGGCTTCAAGTCCGAGGACGAAGACGACAACGCCGGCAGCAACGATGACGACGACGACGACGACGACGAGCCGTTCTCGTCTCGCCCCCGCAAGGACAAGTCGGACGCGCCGCTCAACGCGCTCCTGCTGACGACGGCGCTCTCGGCGCTGTACATCCTGCTTGGCAACTTCCGCGCGCTGCTGACCTTCAACGGGCTGGGCGAGTACACCTTCTTCTTCCTGACGGTGCTGGGCGCCGTCGTCCTGCGCGTGCGTGAGCCGAAGCTGCGACGGCCGTACAAGCCGCCGGTGCTGGTGCCCGCCGCGTTCGCGCTCGTGAGCGGCTTCGTCGTCGTCCGCGGCGCCATCTTCGCCCCCGTGCAGGCGCTCGTCCTCGTC
This sequence comes from Colletotrichum falcatum, assembly GCA_019425465.1. Classification (NCBI taxonomy): domain Eukaryota; kingdom Fungi; phylum Ascomycota; class Sordariomycetes; order Glomerellales; family Glomerellaceae; genus Colletotrichum; species Colletotrichum falcatum. Next base: position 826,517 of record SWKJ01000194.1, on the reverse strand, counting down.
GGCCTCTGGCTCGTCGGCCTCGGCTTCTACTGGGCCAGGAGGAAGTACTACGCGCGCCGCACCCGGGTCGAGTGACGGCGGCGGCGAGGGTTTTGACCCCTCCCCCCCGCAAGCGACAGGGTCATCAAGAATGCAAGGGGGGCTTTCAGGGGACCAGCCATGCTCAACGATGGCTGCCCGAGGTATTTCAAAGACGAAGGAAGAAGTGTGACGATTGTATGTGTCATGATCGTGTCATGATTAGACTAGGTAGGCAGAAAAAAGAAGAAAAAAAAACTAGAGCTCGCGAAATTCTTGACCCGTGTCCCGCGATCCGCGCACCACCCGCTCAAAGCTCCTCGCTCGCCTCCCCGAGCCCGGTGGGATCGTCGAGGTCGGCAAACAGGTCGACGCCCCACTTCCTGCCCGGGTTGCTCAGCCTGTGCTTCCTGTCCTGCCTGGCGACGTCGCGGAGCTCGTCGTCGGAGAAGACGACGTCGAGGGCGGCGCGGTTGGCGACGATGTGCGACTCCCTTGTGCTCTTGGGGATGACGACGGTGCCGCGCTGGACGCCCCACGCGAGGACGGCCTGGAAGACGGAGACGTTTTTTTTCGCGGCGAGGTCGACCCAGAAAGGGTCCTCGTGGATGGCGGGGAGCCCGTCGCCGTAGACGGGGTTGGTGTTGGCGAGGGGCGAGTAGGCGATGACGCGGACGCCGCGGTCGCGGTGCCAGTCGACAAAGGCCTGCTGCTGGAGGTAGGGGTGGGCCTCGAGCTCGTGGGCGTAGGGGGGGATCTCGGCGGCGGCGAGGACGGCCTCGAGGTCGGCGCGGGCGAAGTTGGAGACGCCGATGTGGCGGGTGAGGTTGGCGCGGACGAAGCCCTCGAGGGCGCGCCAGGTGTCGACGAGGGAGACGCCGCGGTCGACGACGGGGGCGCCGCCGTCGCCGGGGACGAAGGCGACGGGCCAGTGGACGAGGTAGAGGTCGAGGTAGTCGACGCCGAGGTCGGCGATGGACTTGCGTATGGCGGCCTCGGCGCGCTCGGGGCGGTGGTCCGTGTTCCAGAGCTTGCTGGTGATCCAGAGCTTCTCGCGCGCGACGCCCGAGCGGGCGATGCCCTTGCCGGTCTCGTCCTCGTTTCCTGGGAGTGGGTGAGCGAGCGAGTGGGGGAGCAGAGAAGGTAGGTGGTGGTCGGGGGTGAGCGAGTTGAGCGGAAGAGGGACATTGAGGGGGGGGGGCCGACGCGGACAGACTTACGGTAGATGAGGGCGGCGTCGATGTGGTCGTAGCCGGCCTCGCCGACGGCAAAGGACACGGCGTGGGCCACCTTGCTCTTGTCCGAGAGCCAGGTCCCCAGGCCCAGAGGCGGGATCTCGTCCAGCCCGGGCAGGGAAGCTTGGGCCAGGCCCGCGGCGGCGGCGGCGGCGGAGAGGAGAGCGACCAGGTGCCCCATTTCTTCTTCTTGTTTTTTTCTCTTTGCTTGTTTTTGTTTTGAAGCTATTCGGAACCTCTCGATGGTGTTTCGAGCCACGGGAGGAGGGACAGGCAGACAGACAGTCCCAACAACAACAACAGAAACAGCAACGACAATCGACGGGGAACCGTCTTGATAACGGGTTCCCCCCCCGGCTGCTGCTTAAATTGTGGAGGTTGGCCGCGGACATGACATCATCCACCTCCTCACTCACACCACCGCTTTTGACACGCTCAACGTCGCAGACCCGGGGGGGTGCGAGCTCTTGATTACAAATTTCCTCGTCTCTTTTCCTTTCTACACGTGTAGTCCCCTTTTCCCAAGCCTTTGCATTACCCCCGGCGGGCGGGCCTAATAAGATTTACTGAATTATTTGTACAGAGAAAAATGGCTGCACACACACACACACACAGATACTGCCCATTCACAACGCCAGCCACGCCGCGAGCGCCCAGCTGGCCAATAACGCCGCGGCGCCGCTTCTGATGCCCGACAGGGGGCCGATCGGCGCTGCTACCGAAGCGGAGGGTGGCTGGGAGACCGCCGCAGCCGACACTCCGCCATCGGCGCCGGTCCCGGCCTGGGCACCACCCACCGGGGGCGACGCGGCCTTGGTCATGTTGTTGGCGTTCCCCGCCGCCGCCGCTGCAGCCGCTTCCGCTGCCGCCACGGCCTTCTTCAGCACCCCGGCCACGGCCGCGTACGCCGGCTTGGGCTGCATCGCGTCGTCGTACAGGCACGCGTCCCCCGTGCCGGGGAACGTGCCGGGCACCCAGCTGTACTTGTCCGTGAACTGCCACACGACGACGCCGACGCAGCCGTCGACGTCGACGCACGCCTGCACGACGCCCGCGTAGTCCCTCGCCTGCTGCTGCAGCGCGTCGTTGTCGGCGGGGACCCGCGCGTGGCGGATGTCGAGCTCCGTCAGCGCCACCTCGAGCCCCATGCCCGTGAAGCGGCCGAGGACGGCCGACAGCAGCCGCCGCGAGGGCGCCCTGCCGACCTCGAGGTGCGCCTGGAAGCCGAGCCCGTCGATGCGCGCGCCGGCGGCCCGCAGGTCGCGCGCGATGCCGGCGGCGCCGTCCGTCTTGGCCGAGCCGAACTCGAGGCCGAAGTCGTTGTAGTACAGCTTGGCGCCCGGGTCGGCGGCGGCCGCCGCGCGGAACGAGAGGGCGATGAAGTCGCGCCCGAGAACCCGCGAGAAGACGCTGTCGCGGAGCGACCCGTCGTCGGCGAGCGCCTCGTTGACCACGTCCCACGAGTAGCAGGCGCCCTTGAAGTGGCCCACGACGTGCGATATGTGCGTCTCGATGACGGCCGAGAGCGTCTCCCGCGTCCACGAGCCGGCCGAGACTGTGTGGCATGTCAGCAAAAAACAAAAAAAAAAAAAACCCCGGCTCGGCTGGCTGTTGTGCGCAAGGCCATCAGGCCGGTAGAGGGAGAGAGGAACATCGAGAGACTCACCAAACTCGGGCAGCTGAGAGTGCCACGTGAGCGTGTGGCAGCGCAGCATCTGGCCGTTGGCCTTGGCGTTGGCCGCGACGGCGTCGGCGTCGGCGAGCGTGAACTGGCCCTGCCTGGGCTCCGTCTGCGCCCACTTCATGCTGTTCTCGGGCACGACGATGCCGAACTCGCCCGTCGCGTTGAGCACCGCCGTGTACTCGAGGTCGTCGAGCGTGCCCGTGTCCGTCGCCGTGCCGAAGAACCGCAGCCGCCCGCTCTTGACCGCCAGCTCGTGGAGGCCCTGCCCCGAGACGACGACGACGCCGGCGCCGGCGTCCCACGCCGCCAGGGCGAGCCAGCCGGCCAGATTGACCATTTTGTTTGCGCGCGCGTGTGGGTATGTGTGTGTGTGTGTTTGTTTGCGTGTGCCTGTGCGCGCGCAAAGAGTTGTTTTATGCGAAGAGAACGCGACCAGGGGGTCACAAGGTTAGAGATTGGGCGCCCGAGATGCGACGGAATAGAAAATGGGGGCGGTTACGCAGTTATCATTCGACGTCGCGTCTCAAGAAAGGGGGAGAGGGGGAGGAGGCGGTAGAGAGATCGGACAAGGCTGGCCATTTATTCAACACCTCTACCTCATCCTCCTTTTTCCCGAGCCATGCGGAGTTGTGCGAGGAGAGCGGACAGAGGCATCGACCGTATGTTTCAATACCGCATCCCGAGAGCGGAGGGAGGGGGGGGGGGGGCGGGCGACGACATCATGAAATGGCCCCCCGTTCTGACTCTGTGATTCACCATTGTGCGCACCTGCGTGAATTCTGAGAGGGGGGACCGCCTTGGCAGAAAAGTACCTACGACTAAGAAGTCGGTCCGGGTGCCCGCGATGTGTGGTGTTTTTTTTTTTGCTTCACTTGGGGTTTCAAGTCCGACCGAACCGCACGTTTTGCAAACTCGGTGCGGCCGGGAATGGCTTGTCGAGCGAAACGAAACCCGCTGGTCTGAGTGCCCCCCCCCCCTTCCCTCCCTCCTCCTCTCCCGAGCCGCATGACACGGATTGGGTTCGCAGTGACTGAACCCCCTCCCCCCTCCCGGGAATCAAACATGTTTTGCAGGTTTCAACGGCGCGTGGCATGGAGTGGCCCAACACCTGGGCTATCGGTAGTGTAGTCCTCCCTGCCCGACGCCACGTGCGGTGCGTGAATAATGCTTACTCATACATAACGATCCCATCTGAGAGACGGGGCGGATTCCACCTTGGAGCTCAGGGAAAAGAGGGGAAGAGAAAGGGGGGGGGGGGCATGGGAGATGGAAACAAGATCAAAAGAGTCTATTCTACGAGCGACTCGCACAAGTTACCAAAGCATGAGTCAAAGAGGGAGCGGCCCGCCGCTGTTGGCCATCTCGAGCACAGCGCCCGTCGCCCCAGACTCGACACTTCCTCTCTCCCTCTGCGAGGCGGCCATGTCATGTCTCTCTCCTCACCCGACTCGGGAATACATCAGCGGCCGGCATCTGACACAACGCACCGTGCCCCCCCCCCCCCCCCCCCCCCCCTTCTTCATGCACACATCGCGCCCAGCCCGGCTAGGCGGCCTCAAACGTCTCCGGACCCCACCCGAAATGGTCTCTGAATCGCGCCGACGCCCTCAGCAGACGGTACCCCTCGATCTTGTTCGTCGTCCCGTGCGGGCGGTGGAGCGTGATGGGCTGCCCGCCCAGCCATTCCGGGGGACGAACTTGGTCGCCGAGCCGACGCCGCCCTGCGAGTCGACCTCGAAGCCCAGCTCCGCCATGGCCGCCTCGAGGGCCGCAAACGCCAGCGGCCGGCGGTTCTGCGCCCGGTCGAACAGCACGTCGAAGACGGCCGCCGTGGTCGCCGAGACTTTGATCTTTTCCGGCTCCGGCTCGGTGGCCGGCGGCGGCGGCGGCGGAGGAGGATGGTCGGCTGCCGGCCCCACTCCGGCCTCCGCCTCCGCCCCCTCCGCAGGCCGGGTCTTCACCTTCTCTTTCCTCTCCGGTCTCTCCCCTCGTCGTCTTTTTCCTGGGGCTTGTTGATGAACGAGGACGGCCCGCCGGCCGGCGCCTTCTCCTTCCCCTTTCCCTTTTCCTTCTCCTTCTCCTTCTGCCGGGCCCGCGCCTGCGCGCACCGCCTCTTCAGCTCCGACAGGCTCTCGGCGACGGCCTCGTGGTAGTGGCCCTCGACGTTGGACCCCGTCTCCTGCTCGCAGAACTTGTTGAGCGCCCGCACGGCCTCCTCGGCGACCTCGGGCTTCTCGAGCCTGACCAGCGGCACGGTGAAGAGGGTCAAGTCGATCCTGCCCCGCAGGGCCACGAGGTCCCTGTCGACGCGCTGGCACCTCGACGCGAAGAGGCCCTTTATCCTCTTCCTGCCGTTGACGGGCGGCATGGCCGCCGCCACCGTCAGGCCGCCGACGAAGTTGAGGATCGCGACCAGCTCCGCGAGCGCGTCCGCCTCGTGCGCCCTGAGCTGCCGCGCCAGGCCCCCGGGGTCCCTCCCGCACAGGTCCCGCAGCGCCTCGAGCCACTCGGAGGCGTCCTCGGCCGTCGTCTCCGGCTGGCAGAGCCGCACGACGTGCCGCATCCCGGGGTCGACGGGCGGCCGCACGTCGTCCAGCCCGTCCATGGCGACGGCGAGGGTCACCAGGGCGTCGCCGTCGCCGTCGTACTCGCCGTCGCGCTTGGCGAACAGGAACCGGCGCCGGTCGATCATCAGCCTGATCTGCAGGAACCTCTTGAGGACGCCCTGGGCGCGCTGGAAGCCCATGTGGCACACGCTCGCCATCTCCTGGAGGACGACCTCCCGGCGCTCGTCCTCCGCCCCGAGGCCGCGCAGCAGCGGCATCACGGTGGAGAGGTAGTCCCAGAACGCAAAGTGCCTGCGCGCGTCGTGAACGACCTGTAAGAGGGCGACGCCGAGGTCCTTGTCGCTGGGCAGGTTGTTCCTCTTCTGGGACTCGTTGAGGACCTGGCCGGGGTCGCTAAAGACCCAGTGGGAGACCTTGCCCTTGAGCGCGCCGGCCTCGAGGCTCAGGAAGTCGTACTTCCAGAAGGTCTCCTGCTGGTAGTCGCGCGCCTTGCGCAGCGCCGACTCAAAGGTGGCCGCCGTCGGCGCCTGGAGGGAGTCGACCAGGTCGAGGAAGCTCTCCTCCGGGACCACGGGGTCCGCGGGCGGGTCCGCCTGCTCCTCCGGGTCGGTGTGCCAGACGACCATGACGACGCCGCTGAGCAGCTCGAAGACGCAGCTCTGCCTCAGGAGGAGCAGGTCCCCCGTGACGAGGTGCACGCACAGGCGCGGGTCCCTGCCGGGCGGCACCAGCGCCGCCTCCGCCGCGGACCGGGAGGCGGCCTTGTACGCGGCGCCGTAGCCGTCCCCGTCGCAGAGGGACATGTACGACTTGGGGAACCGGACGGCCCGGGCGATCTCGTCCTCGTTCTCCCGCTCGGTGATGTCCAGGTCGCCGGGGCCGTCGCCGGGGCCCTCGAGGGCCTGCTCCGAGAGCTTCGCCGTCGCCCTGTGTCTGAGCATGGCGAGGACGACGTCGGGGTCCTCCGCCATCTTGTCCAGGTCCCATTCCGGGACGTAGTTTCGGTTCTCCTTGTCCTTCCACGGCGGCATGGTTTTCGCCAGTACCTCGGCACGATACTCTCTGGTGAACGAGCGCCACCGCGGCTCGAACTTGGCGCCGTACCGCGCCCACCTCGCGCTGTGGTCTCCCGACAGCTGCCTCACGTCGAGGGCGATGTCGAACGATAGAAGGAGTCGTTCCGCAGGTTGAAGCTGCGGCGTCTGCTTCTGCTTCTGCTTCTGCTTCTTGTTCTTGCCCATCCTGCAAATACGTCGGTGGGCCGGGTGTGAATGGGATTGCGAGTTTCAGGTGTACGGTGTCTCTACGGCCTAGAGTAATGGGGAATGAGATGGGTTCTCGGGGATGCCGAATGAATGTCTGTAGCCACGGGGATTCGAGTTATTCTGGCTGGCCAGTATATAGTCGGGAAGGCTTGTTGTCACTGTCACGTCCAAGTGCCGCGGCGAGCCGAGGATATATATACATATATACGAGGACCACGCTCGCGAGTCCAAGATGTGCTGTTTGATAACATCGGGTCCAGTCTTGGTTGAGTGGTTGACACTTCTATGTAGTCCGACTGTTCGCTCTTTGTGGATAACAATGGGTTTGTATCGTGGACCCGGCCGCGTGTGGTGGACCTGGGCCCTGGCCCTGGCCGCCGAGCGACTTGTTCGCATCTTCAAAGGCACCGCAAGGGTGTGTGTTAGTGTAAGAGGTATCAAGGGTATCGGCTTGGTGAAAGGTGATTGCATTATATGGACAGAATGAACTAAGTAAAGTGAAGTGGCATTGGGAAAGTCGACCAGGAAACCCGGGGCACAAATGGACGAAGTATTTTGATTTGAAATCTAACGATTTTCTTTGAGCTGTAATAATTGTCTTGATCTGTAATGGTATCCTTGATCTGTAATGGTATCCTTGATCTGTAATGATATCCTTGATCTGTAATGGTATCCTTGATCTGTGATAATTTGCCTCGAATCGCAATCACATCCCAAGAGCCCCTCAATCTTCCATTTCTCCTCCTTCATGCTCGACGCGCGACATCTAAGCGCCCAGAACTTCGTGGGGGAACTCTCTGCGGCGCTTTCGGTCGGGCGAAAGACCCTCTTGACACTGCGCGCGCCGTCGTACCGCCACTCCGCCCCTTGGTTCGTACGTGACGTTGTAAAGGACGAGGCGGTTGCCCAGCTCGTTCTCAGCCTCGACCTCCCGGGGAATATCAGGACGTCACGTGTCCAAACTGGTACAAGCCTCGAGCGACTCGGAGTATTCCGCGACGGACCAAGCCTTGCCGCCGTTCTTCGTAGCGCGCGTCACTCGAGACTTGTGATTAGCTATACTGAGGTTGTGCGAGTAGGCGGATAGCAGATGGTGCTCCGTGATCGAAACAGGGACGGGTCATTCCGAGATGCCGACTTTTTCGGGAAATTAATCGTCACCTACTGATCTCGTCTGATGACGGATGGAGAAGATTGATGCGATGTATGCGCTGCAGGCCCGTTGCTCGACGTACTGTTTAACGTACTGCTTGAGGGCATCGGCGGGCGTCACGTAGGCTGCAAGACCGGCGTGTCGTTGTCGAGGTTCAGATGGCGGCTATACTGACCCATCCGCGCGGGCAGCCAAAACCAGAAAGGGCGTCTGGTACCATCTTCCAAGGACTTTTCGGACGGTCCCCCATTGAGGAGGGACTGGAAGCTGCTATGCTATCGTTGGCTGACATCCAGTCGGGGATGATCGCGAGCTTTCCCAGGCTTTCCATGCCTGCCGGCGTCTTGCCAGGCTTGTTTGCCTCTGTTGCTTCCCTTGGGCCTTCTCTGCCGCCTGGTCCTTGCCGCAGGCGGCCGTCCGCATCTTCGGGGTGGGCGATCGGCCACTGCGCCACGGCCGAGAACAGGTGAGCCCTCCTTCTCCGTCCGACGTACATGTAACTAAAATCCGTCCGATTTCCAGTCTGGTGCACCAGACCTTCCATCCTGCTTCGAAGCAGGGCCGGCATACCCTTGTTGTACACTCGTGCCCTGTCTCCAAACAGCATGGAGAGCGAGGCAGAAGAAGTATGGACCGAGCCGGAACGGTGCTTCTGAAAGCAAGCCATTGGATGGAGACAAGCTCCTAAGGAGCTTGTTATCGTACACAACGTCATGACCTGAGTTCTCCCGCATACTGCGTAGCTCTGCGTCCGGCGTCGGAGGGCTGTTCTGGAGCCCGCTGGCTGGCACGTTGGATGATTGGCGACTGGGTGAGAACAGCCTCCTTGCCGTCGTCTGCGTAGCCTTGGATGACGAGACGGGACTTCTCGTAGGGGACTTCGTTCTTGACTTAGTCAACCATTCGCGACTCCAAGATCCGTATCCCGCCGTGGAGGGTCTCGTCGAATTCCAACCTCGTCTTCTTTAGCCATTGGAACCGGAGTTTGATTCCGTAAATCACATTTTCCTTGGCTACAGACTCGGTAAGTCTTCGGGCATAAGGTCGATGTATTCATCAACCTGGAGACTTTGTGTTACTGATGCGTCTGAATATGGATCTGGAAGCTCAGAGTAATCATGCTTGCGGGAACGTTGATATGTTCGACTTGCATGTGCTGCATGAACCACAACAACTGTACGAAGGAATATCCCCCATAAATTGCCCGTGTAAAACCAACAGAGCCACAAGGAGAGAGCGGCCGTTCGTGACGAGAAATATCTATACCCCGTCGGGTCAGCTTCCCCCAAGGCCGACGACTTGGTTGTCGGAGAGTGCAGTGAGCGTCCGGCCAGGTAGTTTCGATCGGCGTTGACGCCTCCATGTAGAGATCCTCTACATGGTGGCGACTGTGGATGGTCCCTCCACGTACAATTCAAGCCTCGTATCTGAGCCGGGAGGCACGCGAGGATAGTCCTGGCTAGCCGTGTGGTGGACTGCGGGTATGCATTCGAGTTCGTCCCCTGCCGGCGTTGGCTCCTCTTCAGGGCCTCCCTTGGGCTCTTGATCTAGCGGTATTATATGTCCTTTTGTCCCCTTTCCGTCCTTTCTTTGGACGAGGCTTCGTACGGGAGAATCGTGCGAAACAGGGGCGCAGGGACGACCCAGTCTACCTGGGACCGCGCAGAGACAAGATGCCAGACATCTCCACGAACACTAAGGCCAAGGCCGCTGATACAGTCTTCTGCCCGATAGCACGATTCGGCTCGTTGTCCAAGAGAAGAGCGTCGACCTTTGTCGTGATATAAACCGGAACTGCGCATTGGCAATTACGGATCCGCTTTTGTCACCACAGCCTTCTTGAACCCCTTGCAGTGCCTTGAGCCGCACAAGCTGATTAGCTCGTGCCCATGGTCCGGACAGAACACTGGTGACTGGTCCCAAGGCAGCCCTCCCGGCTGTTATTGACCTGGGAAGGCTCGGCGACGAGATGATACGGGTTGAAGCAGCTGCGATTGGTCGCAGACGTGACTGGCTCGATTTCCGGCCGGTATAGGGCCATTCTGGTGATTGGGCTGCGATGCGATAATGCGTAGTAGGAACGCAGCCTTTGATAAGCGTCCTCGCATCCCCGAGAGGACCAGTAGTGGCAGGCTGAGCAATGCTGTCTCGGATTGCCAGTTGCGAGGCTCATTGGTAGGCCCAGTACAATTGAGGAAGCCGAGTTCTGGCAGCCAGCGCGGCATATTGCTAGAAACGTCGTCTAGGCAGTGTTGCCGCCGGGTTCAACTCGACTTCCCGCCCAACTTGATGTTGGACATGCCCTCTCGCAACGTTAAGAGACGCCGAGGCGGTTTCCAAGCACAAATCTGCAAGTCGCACGGCGGTCGCTGCACGCGGTACGTGTTCCATGGTCGGTAGTGGCAGGTTGCGAGATAAATATCCTCCCCGGGATTAGGTTGGTGATAGTCGGGGTGCCTTTACAAGCCACAGAGGGTAAGGGTCGGGGAGCTGGGGGGGCTGTCGTCGTCCGTGGTCTCATGCTCTCTGGGGGTGCCCAAATGGCTTCTGCGAGTGTCGCCGGAAGGGTCTGGCATCGATCCCATCAGGTCGGTGACCTCCGGTTAGGGTGGCTCAGGGTTAGGGTTAGGGGTAGCCGCGTAAGAGAAATGACATGGTATTGCATGACCCGCACTACTCTGGCGGGCATGATGAGTAACTTTGTTCCAAGAGTCGTGTGCCGTATCTCCTTCATCTATACATGTACAGTCGGAGTTGGGGTCGGGATCTTGCTTATCCCGAAGCAACAAGCGCGTTTTTGTGTTGATACGAAGATCTGTTGTTTGGGATCGCGCAACTCTCCAAGCAGCTTCTCACATCCCCGGCACCGAGTGCGCTGGAAGCCGCCAGCAACAAAATTCCGCCTCTGTTGAGAATTCGCAAGACCCCTTGCTCTTCATTCGACGGCTTCAGATCGATGTTGCGATCTACTAGCGATCCCCGACCGCCCACGGATATCAGGTCGATGCTCCGGTTCGTCGCGTGGATTGCCCCATAAGGTCGTCATGGAAAGCAATGCCTTATTTGTCCTTTCCCTATGCTTCAGAGAGGCGAAGGGAAATATGTGACAGACTTCGGGATGAAGAGCGCCTGTGATGACGCATCTCTTTCCATCCCGTTCCAGAGCCTGAAAACACACCAATGTCGGTCAAGACGAAATCAAATCGATACAGAAGTTCGGTACTGACAATCTTTGACATGTTCCTGTTTCGTTTATAGACAGTCCTTCCCTCATAAGCATCGTCGCCTTTGGGATCCAAGCCGCGGACTCCATTCAGCTTAGCCTTTGGCCTGAAGCCGAGGGTCGGCTGGAGGGTGTTTGCCGAGATGCTCGAGAGCTCGCTTTTGGTTGGAGCTCGTATTCCGGCGTTCCAGTCGACCCGAGAGGTTTGCCATTATTCCGGCGTTGAGCCTCTTCGGATCTTCCCATATCTCCCGGGGGCAAGAGGTGCACCTATATGATGCAACAATCCGTGTACCCGAGCGCGACCCTGGACCTGGTTATGTAGGAACTGTTGATGGGGTCGCAGTGTTTGAGTCAAGAGCCCAGAAGACCCGGAAGCCCGTCTCGTCGACCTTGTTGTCTGTTGTGATGTTCTTTAAACAACGCTTTCCGGCAGACCCACAGGTATGTTCGCATTCGTCGAAGTCTTCAATCTGCTCTCTTGACTCTGACTTGCCTGGAGACCGGTACGAGAGGTTTCCCCCGCGGCGATGGATGCCGGGGAACATTCCAGCGGCAAGCTTTTGAGGCGTCTTTGCGGATAGTAGCGTGTGGGCCCGTCTGTTGCGGCGCACGATGTTGGCCACCATAGCTAGAACGAGGATGAGATGAGACAGGGCGATGAGCTTTTAGGGTCAAGGTGACCCAAGTTCGAGAAGTCGGACGGAAGGACGCCGCGACGTCGAACATAGACGATGTCCGGTCGTCCGCTCAGCTGCACAAGCTTCCAGCAGCCGCATCTTGCCAGCCACAACCAACCCGGCTGAGTGACGATTCCCAGGTCGCCCTTTTGACTCTGGGGGTGTTGCCGGCCGGGAAGGGGAAGAAGCCCCGCATACGTGGGATGCCGAATACAATTGGTGTTCCTCTCTGGGAGGCACCTGATGCGGCAGAGTAATAATACGAGTTGCGTTGCCGGTTGGGGGGGTGTTGGCGACGGTGCCATCTGCCTCTCTCCGGTTTCCGGCATGCCCTCTAAAACGACATGTTCCGGCCGATAGTCCACGTCGGAAGTATACGGTGACACGGTTGTAACACCGGCCCGGTTGGCTTTGTCGGCGAGGACGAAGTCGGACCACACGCCCAGTGCAACGGAGGTCTCGGGCGACTTGTAATTGTCTCGTCTCAGAGCCTGTAGAGAAGCCAAGGTTAGACAAGAGTCAAGAGCCGAGACGGAGTAAAAGTCGTGTTGGAAATCAAGCGCTTACTGAGTCGACCTCTCTCTGACACCGCGAGTACTTCCGATTGTCTCCGTTTGGAGTTCCTGGAATCCGGGATCCCAGTCGCGCGAGGAGACCCTTCCGTTTGAATTCCATTACGGAGACCGGACGGCTGTAACCAAGCGGCTCGTTGCGGATAAAGTCTAGGTTGACGCTTGCTCCAAGGCTTCGGTGGCCGTCGACCGCCGTCGGGTGGTAGACGTTGTGATGCATGTAGCATTGCTATAATGCCAGTGGTGGCGAGGTTGTCCAGTATCCTCGGGGTTGTAGCATCACCAACCGAGTTGATCTTCTTCGCCGGGGTTCTGTGCGCTTGCATGTAAGGCCTCCTCTGGGCCTGCAAGGCGACGCCCGCGGTTCCCCTCGGTGGCCATCCGTCATACGTCGGGACAATTGATACGCTTCTGCTCGGCCGGCACGAGACCATTATCATGCCACCCGGGCCACCCGGGCCAGTCACTGGCTCAAAGGTTCCGGAAAGATTGGAGTAAACCGTATCCTTCGCCTGGATCTGTTCTTGGAAGCGACTGGCTCTCTTTGGAAGAGACTGGGTTTTGTGGTAGCCAAACGATCTGAATGACTCTCCTATATTCGTCATATGGACCGAAGGATGCTCATACTTTCTGATCATCACTCTTGACGCGGCGCTGGAGTTATCTTTCGCTCAGCCGTGGTCCTGTCAATTCGAGGACCAAGTTGTGGGTGTGAGGCAGAGCATCGGGATACCCAGTCCAAGTCCCGTCGTTGATGGCCAGAGTGAGGGAGGATGACCAGGACATGGTTGTTCGGATCGGAGCCTTGTTGCCGCAGAGCGTCACGAGGAACCATAGAATCTCATAATCTGGCAGCTGGTGGAGGTCCGGGCGGTCATCGAACTCGTGGGACCTCGAATTGTGTACGGGGCATTACACCACTCGGAGGATTTCACATACCTCCTGCGCCGCCCGATGGATCACCACCTCCGCTGCCTCCTTCGTGATCCTTGTAGTCCTTCAATCTTCACGCCCGTGTAACCCATCCTTCCATCCGTATCTCCGCCTTTTTGTTTGAGTTTCTCGAGTGCTCGGTTCGGGGAGCTCTTGGTGAATCCGTCGGCAGGATTATCGTCACCATGGATCCAGCGGATCTCTGTCAACCCGCGACGTTCGTAGGAATCCGAATAGGAAGCCCGAATCGTCCGGGAACGCGCAGCCATAGGCCGAGATACCGGGGGCAGAGGGTTGACGTCTCGCTTGAGAACCTCTAACCAGCGAAACATTCCTCGATCGCCCTCTCGGTGATGCAGGACGCTGTGGAGATGGGCGCCAGCCTGTGGCTCCGATCCCGGACGAGAGCCCGATAAGGGGGATACGGTTCCCAGCAAGGGAGTCGGCTCGAGGACGAGTGGCGAACCAGAAGTCGGGGCCGTCGTTTTTGATGTAGTTGGCGCCAAAGGCGGTTGGGATTTCCGACGTCGAGGGTATGATTTCCCGCATATGGGTCGTCGAGGCGAGATGGCTGATGAGGGCGAGGGTGACGCCACGGATTCTGCAAAGAGTTGGTCACTGTTCGCGAAGGTTGAATCTTCACAGCCATGGATGGAAGGCGGCCATGGAAGAATCGAGCCTACAGTCGTAGGGGATAGGGGCTAGTAGAACTTACCGTTGTGTCACTGGGGTTCGCGGAGGATGGGCAGGTAGCCTCTCTCTTTCCAGCGGAACTTATAAACCAGGTCGATAACCACGAGGATCGGGCTTTGTGATGATAGCCGCTCGGTGCGTATTAAACGTGTCGCTTTTTCCGTCCCAATTTCCCTCGTCAACAGTTCCGTCGTCGTCGCTTCCGTTGCAGTCGTTATCCTCGTCATCGGAGGAAGACTCGTCCGGGGCTACGGTTCCGGAAGAGCGTCCAAACCAAGCTTGCGCTTCATCGTCATCTTGCCGATGCTAGAGGATATCGCGTAGAATGAAGTAGCGATCCGCCTTCTCAACTCTCGGGGTATTTCCCGAGGTTGACTCGGCTCCCTCGCCGCGCGAACTGTCAAGATGTACTTGTTGTTCAACCCGCGGTTAGTCGGCCTTTTACTGATGTAGTCGCCACCGTAATGATCGTTGCAACACTCATCGATAGTGTAGTAGCCCGATCTAGGGTGCTGACCGTAATGGGAGTCACGGTGGCCGGGGTTGGAGTGGCAGTCGTCTGAGCGGCTGTAGACTCATGACCGGGTGAGAACAGGAAGCCTCGGGCCGCAAGTGTCAACCGGTCTGTCCAGATGTTCTGCGCGCCTGAGCTCCGTTGGGATCAAGGCTCTCCGGGAAGCACCATGTCGTAGGACCATGCCTGGCCCTGGCAATACATGACCCGTTGGGTTCGTCTGTCCTTTGACTGGATTTTCAAGTGCTTGCAGGGGATTTGGGCGAGTAGTTGTCCGTGGTCAGAATACCATGGCATATGCGTCCGAGGTAGGCTGAAGTCGATTGGAGAGAGCGATGAAACGTCCTTTATCGCATCAAGTTGCGAGGCGTAAGCGGCAGCAGTAGGTCGGAAGGGTCGGGTATACCCAAGCGCCCGAAGACCTATGAACAGTCGTGCTGGCGTCGATGAGCTTTAGAAGGCTTGCTTATTGTGTTGAATCTCTGTTGTGTAGATTCCAGTGCCGGCCTCACTGGTGCTATCCCATATGTCCTGCAAGCCCCTATGCGGTGGGATGCAGCAGCAGCAGGTCTACGGCCCCATGCCGGCCGTCTCGTCTCCGGGAAGAGAGAGCCTCTCTGGCCCGAAACGCCGGGGAGGCCATCAACGGCCCTATTGGGAGGGCAAATGAAGACACAGCTAGAGGCTGCTATGCTGATATATAGCCTGTCGATGGGAACTATCCCGTATTGAGAAAATGGCTGTATAAGAGACTGAATCGATGGGTAACCGGGTTCGCGCCGGGCAGCTGGAACCGCATCTGGCTGATTGGGACCCTCCCGGCGTTCACCCGGTTGCCGGCGTCGAATCGGGCCAGGCGGTGGAGGAGGAAATCGAGACGGTCTGTCCCTAAAATCATCCTTCATCTGCATGGCTTCAAAGGATACACAGCCAAACGGGTTGCCGACGAAAGATTCCTTGAGGAAGCACCCGAACTAGTCGTCGTCGGCAGTGCCCAGCCTCGGGCCCGCCGGCGTAGTAGGTGAAGTGTCAGGTTATCAGTCTTCCGTCGCACGACGCTGCCATCGGCGGAATACCCGGTGTCGGTCTCCATCTCGGCCATCGGTTCCTCCGATGTAGCGTTGACTCGAAGAGACATGACAGGACCGGGACAGAAGAGTGTCTTCTTGGAGGTCGTGACGAACCCACCAGGCGCAGCATTCGGGCTGTCGAAAGCCGAGCCCATGGAGTGCTGTCACCGACACCTGACCTCCTGGGTGATGTAGGCCACCTCGGCGCTCGCTCTGCCGCTGCTCGGTGTGGACTTGGATGTCCTTGCGGTAGGGCTCATCCGACTTCTCCCGGATCATCAGGGTCCTCTTGCGCTTCCTGGCGTAGTCCGCTCGCTGGGTCTCCTTCATCTTCCAGTCTTGCAGCGGACCCGGGCCGGTACCACCATTGCGGGCTTCCCGCCCTGGAGATCCATCCTATATCGCGGATGTGCCCTCGCCGTCTGTTCGGCCCTGTCCTCGCCGATGCTCGTAGATGGTCTGGCGATGTACTCGTCAACCTGGCTTCCGCTCGAAACTGGCAGTGGAACAATCAAGAATAGATTGCCCCGAACATTGCCACGTTCCTTGGGGTTCGGAAGCCGATAGCTGCTCCATCTCGGCTCCGTGCGAGAAGGTGTTCAAGAGGCTCCCATCGTTGTCCCTCTCACCTCCCTTCAGCGCTACGGCCGTGATGTGATGGGTAAATATCCCCACCACTTGCAAGTCGTGTCGTGGGCGGTTGGCCTTCGTCAAAGTGCACGCCCGCGGGCAAGGCCATTTGCTCAAGAGGTTGCTCGTGGCGCTTGGCCTCCCTCGCCTCTACAAGCCTCGGATACGGAGGTCGGCGGAGGCGTGTGTGGGGTTCACGCGGGTTTTCAAAAGCCCGGCGGAGTCTCTACCTGGCGACGGACAACTTGTTGATTTGTGGCGTGGCAACTCCGTCTGCTTCTGCATCTTTGAGCATAGGTGAGTGGTGACTGTGGGTTGCTGTAAAGCCCCTGAGCTTGTCGGAAGGCCGCCGTGATCGATGATAAAGCAATAGAAACTTGCCCCTGTATCTTGGTCATCTTTTCTCGCCATCTGTACGTCCTCATGTAAATGAAGACGGCAATCTTGCTTACTTCTCCTCTACGGTGAAGAAGTTGAACAAAGGGTGTCCGTTTGGACATCTCGTTGACGAGATGTTCCGTTCGCGACTTGAAGATTCGGAGTCTTTTGTTATTCCTGACAAAACAGACGATAGGGCCATCAATCTTGGCCTTGTTGGCGTGCTTGGGGGCGGTCCTAGGGTTATACCGCCCTTCTCCCATAACTTTGTCGGCCAACAATCGGTCGTCTTCCTCCTACTCCGTCACAGAAGCGGCAGTGAAGGCGAGGTATGTGGTGACGAGAGACGCGCTGGCCGCTGCTCGCCAGATCCATCGGGGCGCCCGAAATGCATTGCCACTTCCACAGGGGCGTCGTCGTCCCTGCGAAGGGCTCGTCGCACTCTGAAGCCCAAATCGTGTGCGGAAAGTATGCCCTGCCCGATTCTTCATCGACAACAAGAACAATCTCCCGTAGCTGACCGTGGAGATCGACCTATCGTCACCCGCAACCTCCGTGGTTGTGCGGTGAATGTTGCGGAAGGATTAGTGCTATTGCCGTCTCCGTCGTTGAATGACCTCATGCTAGGGGCCATGGTGACCCCTTTGTCGAACGCCACGAGTTCCCGTATTCCGAGCCTTCCAGAATTCCTCCGCTACCTAGGCCTTCTGCAAGGCCTTGGCGTCGACGTTGAAATGGCGGTTGTCAGGCTTGTTACGGCGTGCGACGTTGTTGCCTCGGTGGGCAGGCGTTTGGTTGGGCCATGCTCGTCGGCCTCTCGATGGTGCTGCTGAAGGCCGAGATGGATGGGGAACCCTCCAGGTTGGACGAGGGTTGTCCAGTGCTTGGGAAAAGGTTCTTGGTGGCCGCGTGCTTATGGTTACGAAGAGCCGCAGCAGACGCTCTCAGAGTCGCTCAGATACCCTGAATTGCCGAGAGCCGCCGAATGCGCAGGCGGGCGAGAGGAGCTTTTCTGGGAGCTTGGTAGAAAGCGCAGGTCGTCATCCAGCGTGCCCTAGCAGAGCAGGAGTTGTAGCTGGTCCAGCCCTGGCGCGGTCACGGTGTAGCCTTGGATGTGTCCGACCCAGATCCCGGCGTCCTACCAGAGTTGTCAGGGCTGGAGCTCAAGGTCGGGAGGGAACCAAGGGGAAACGAACCTTACCACATGTGATGGAGCCCAGTGACAGCAGACCATGCCCGGCAAGCTTGACTTCACCGTCCTACGTCCATCCCGTGTCAGCCTGAAATCGCCATAGAACTTGTTCCAAATCACTTGCCTTGCTCAATTCAAACGTACGAGGGTCTCCCATACGTTAGTCCCGTAGTGCGTAGACGCTGATGACGGGGTGCGGCCTGGCCAGCCTCACAAACCCACCGGAGATTGTTTGGTCTATTGTAGAGCCTGCAACATGTCAGCGCTGGGAAGGGAGGGTTGAATAACGGAATGAGCATACCGAAAGGTCTGACATATCGCAGAACTCGGCGATAAAGCACCCCGTGGCCTATCTGGCGACGACCTCAGAACGAATGCCAAGTCTGCTTGGGTCGTCTGCACAGTTCAGGTGGTGGTGGTCCGGCTCCCAAACCAAGTCTCTATACAGTGTGAATGTCTAGGTCGCTCCTATCAGGTCTTTGACGGCCGGCGTTCTGACTCCTTTGCAGCAGCCTGTTGCTGGGCGTAAATATCCGCGTAGTCGGTTCATTGTATGCAGCCGCTATCATGTCCCGAGCCGGAAGCGAACACGCGCAGCGCCACTTTACGGAGGTGTACTGACGGGATCGAAACGGCCGCCTTGCCCTTGCCAGAAAAGGGGCGTCGTGTTTGACCGCGCCAGGTAGCAGTGGAGTTTCGTGTTCGGTTTCTCGTCCCAGGTATGGTGTTGGGCGAGCTGTTGAATGAATTGTCAGATGAACTGTCGGATGGGTCGCCGGATGAGTCGCCGGATGAACCTCCGGATGGATCACCGGACGGGCGGCCGGATGAGTCGGAGGGTGGTTTTCATGCGGAGACTCTCCAACGACACCCAGAAACATCCGAGATTGCCCACGTCGCCGGGAGGCTTGAGTCTTTGAGGTGTCGTACACGGACAACAAGCTCGTTCTTGGTTGAGATGTCCTCCAGAGGCTCGAGCGCGGTCTTTGTATTGATGTACCGGCTGCGTGCGATCATATTCTCAGGAATATCAACGGGGTTTACGTCGATCTGCCGCAGAAACTCTGGCCTGGGTACCCCGCAGCCCTACCAAGGGGGCTGCTTCGTTGAAATAATCTCTTGTTGGCTTTAAGGACGGACGCACTAGGGTAGATGTGCGCTACCTGCGGATCCTGCCCACGGGCGTCTTGCCTCTGTCGTCTTGAAGGGTTGAAGAGGAAGAGAGGAGGCGTCTTATCTCTGTGCGTCTTGATGGTTTAAAGAGGGAGTGAGGTGGCCTCTGGCAGGGCGGCTTTATATACCCGACGGTACGGTGTATTCATTCGATTCGTTATTTCGTCGCTCATTCAATCCGTTCAGGTCAGGGCCCAACCAGAAGCCCATTTCGAATGGGTCTCCCGACGGGTCTCAAGACGGGGCTCCAGACGGGTGGCCGGACGAGTCTTCGGAGGGGTCTCCGGATGGCGGGTCTCCCAACAGCCGGTCTCCGGATGGCGTTTATGCAAGCCTTCCGTCGACGCCCAGAAACATCCGAGGTTGCCCGCGTCGCAGTCGGCACTAGAGGCCTCCAGAAAAGGTCAGAAACTGACCAAGAGTCTCGCGAGGCCCCTCGGGTCCCCGTCCCGACAGAGTATCGCAGGAGTCACTTACACATCATGCGCCATCTGGGCGGCCTCATGGGATTCGCTCCCAGCCCACCCCAGGTACCAGCTTGGGCACGGAGACTAGTTGTCCACGGGCGCCCGGCTTGTCTTTCTCGTCGAAAGAAACGGAGAATGCCCTTTCTGACGCGGCAGGGATAGTAGCAGGAATCAAGTCGGAAACGAACCGGACGTCTGGATCAAATCAGCCGCGTTGACGAGTGCTGAGGACCCGTTGTATAAGGATCTTCCGTGTCAGCATCGGTGTCGTCAACTCCAAGCTGTCCCAGCACATCTAGGAGTCGGTCTCGAAGAGGGCCGCGGCTTCCCCCCTCCCGAGACCGTGAATGCGCCCGTGAACAAGACTTGACGGGGTTACTCTGATCGGGTGCCGAGGTCACACCATTATTGGGGTTTTGCTTGGTGTCCTTACGAGGCACGTTATTCATGTCCTCAGCGTCCCTGCGCGCCGGCCCGCTTAACTTGGCGACAGCGTGATGTATTGAATGGGGTTTCGGGAATCGGGGTGTGCTCGTTTGCTGTTCTCGACATCGTCGATCAATCATCCCACCCAGAACCCCAACAATCCCGGTTTCAATCTTGAGAGAATCAGCCGAGCTGAACCAAGATGGGGGAAGGACAGAGCGCAAAAACATACCTTGCGGCGATCCTCGCCGTTAGCCGAGAACTTCCTTCGCTTCCCGGTATCTCATGTTCTCCCACACCTTTTCGTTCTGGATCTAGATGAACGCAGAACTGAGTTTATCAAAGAAGGAATCGGCGTCTTCAAAGATTAGCCAGTCAGGGAAGGCGATCGGGGTAGGAACAATTCGGGGGTAGTTCGCTCTCGGTAGGGCCCTGTGCTGATGTGGAGGAGTTCTTCTTCGAAAGCGTTCCTCGGCCAATGGATTGAAGAATCGCGACTTTTTGACGTCTCCGATCACCTGAGGTGGCGTCGAATTGCGGTTGATAGTTCGGCGATGGTTCCACTGACCGAATCGTCCGACGCTGTCTTTCTTGAGGTCGTCGAAACCGTAGGGTCTCCAAATGCGAGGTCTCGGAGGGGCGGCGGTCGAGGCAGGAAGATGGGGAGTCTGATTAGCCATCTTGGGTGTGTAATCGAGTGTGTAGAAGAGAGAAAGAAAGAAGATTGAGTTGTTGGGTTATGGGTAGGGTAAAATAGTCAAAGAAGTTGGAGTGGGGTGTTCTGGTGCAGAGCACGGCCGGCGGCATCGCGTGGCTCCCTCTTCATCAAGCCATGTCTGGACTCGTTCCACGAGCTTCTCAAGCTGACGAGCTCGTCGTCTTTCCCAGGGTTGAAGTCTCGACGACGTCCTCCACGCTGTGGAAACCCTTCTTCCGGGTTCTCGGTTGACCCGGCCATTGCCCGCTTCTCTAGCCTGGGCTTCGACTCCGTATCTCTGTCTCGTGTACCAGCACAGAGCGTGTAGGAGAGCCGGGGGTCCGGATGTGCCTTGCCCAGTTCAGAGCGGATGTAGTGATCCAGGCGTTTGCGACGGCATTCGGTGGCCGTTCTCGGTCGCCGCCGCAGCTGACCTTGCGAGCCTCGCCTTCCTTGCAGAGAGGAGACGTAATATACGGTTCAATATACGCGTCTGCGAGCCGGGCGTATGCGTGGCGTACCGTCTGTCGGCACGTGAGGCCTGGGTGTGCCGCCGGCGAGCTGCCGAGCTGTGCGAGTCATCGGCATCGTCCGGCGTTACCCTTGTTGGCGCTTCCAACAACAAGTCGCTATCGGGATCCGAGATGCGTCAAAGGTAGATGTTGGTATCACAAGGAATCCAATTGGATGTGGGCGATCAAACGTAGTATTGTATTGTTGCTTTGATGATGCTCCAAGCGGTGCTGGATATGATGCTCCGGTCGAGGGGGTCACGTGCTGGCATTCTTCGTTTATTCGTGGGATGCATCACATCGCAACAGTCCATCATCGACCATCAGACTCGAGGACCCCTCCCACGAGGAGAATGAGGGTGATGAATCAGGGTGATGAAGCAGAGAGATGAGGCCGCCAGTGAGGTCAGATGCCTCCTTACGCGAGGTGAGAGCCCGCATGGCAACGCTGAGCTCGGCCTGTTGGCGCCGTCACAGGATCCGGCAAGGGTGTGTGTCGGGACTTGCGCGTCCGTCCGTGTCGGCGTGCTACTGGGCCCCGGGAAGAAATGGGGCCCGACGAACAATAGATATTCAGCACCTTGTCACGCGGTCCCGGGTACTTGCGGGGACGATCGCGTCCTCGATCCGGGGTCTCTGTCCATGCTGAAGCTCGCGGGCGTTCGGTCGTTTTGATAGGGACCGAACTCTGCCAGCAAACGGACCACCCTTTGCTCCCCGTCTCCGCGTGTCTTGCGCCCGGGCTTGACGATATTTCGCCAGGCGTTCGGCGTCTCTTGCATCTCTGCGGATCCGCTCGGCCCGCTTGGCGGCAGCGATCACGTCCGCGGCACTCGGCGTACGGGACATTGCGTCGAAAGCGCAGCGAGTATTCTCGCATCCTGCGTCCAAGGTCTTGGGCTTTGCCGACTTGGTCATTGGTGTGTGAATCGATGCCTACTTCAGGCGCAACCAGCCTCTATTATTTCGTGCCGTTGGGGTCTGGCGAAGTCGATTCATCCGTCTTCTTCTCGAGCAAGGCAGGTCGGTAGCGCACAATGCGCGCGACGAACCATGCCACTTACACGCGCCGTCGCGGGAGGCAATATAGGCCTATCTAGAAGTAATATCTGGCACATACGACCATACCCACCGGAGAACTCGGGATCCCGTCCGCTCTCCCATAGATAAGCCGGTGAGGGCCAGACTAGTAGTTGGGTCGGTGACGACCAGCGAATCCCTGGTGTTGTATGTTTTTTGCCTCTTTTGCGCATTTGGGTCGGTTTAGGACACGCACGCTGTATGCCACGCCCTGCGACTCGTACTTGCAACGCCAGCGACGTGGCGTGATGAACTGGCCGTATCGTCGCGGCCGTGTCGAAGCATGCGCGCATGTGTGAGTGACTTGAGGATCGCGAGGTCTAATGAATGCGCGACGATATCCATCGCCTTCTCCTCGCTGGGCGGACACGACGTTCTCGCTAACAACTAGTGACTCTTCCGAGTGTCGACTCTTCTCTCGCCTAGTGATGTTATGTTGCTTGACTTGCCACCCGCGTAACAAGTTCCAGCAACTCTGATGCCAGAGCTCCCCTGCGCCTCCGATGATTCGGCGGCGCCAACCCACAAGTCAGCGTTGGAAGCGGGATCCGTTGGCAGGTGGTCGTCAACCAAGACCGGGGCAATGAGGCTGTTAGCAAACAGTATTCGTGCCGGGAGGACCCCGCGCAGTGGCTGGGTGGTCATCTCACGCGGGGCGCCCATGTCTTGCTGTTCGGAACAATGGGGGCATTCAGGGCTTAATCCGTCGGCAACGGCGTTGTTGCAGGCCTCACGCAGCATGGAAAGCCTGTTCATTCCGTGAGCGGCTCCGTCGGCGGCTCCATCGGCGATCCTGCTTCTCGGCTCCGCGGCCGCCGCGGGCATCGGGCGGGCTCGGTTCAGAGCCGGCGGTGCATGATGATGTGCATCGGCCTCGAGCAGGAACGAGGCCTGGTCGAACACGACAGCCATGTGTGTATGGGTCGGGGTCGGCCGGTGGGCGATACGGCCGCGGCACATGGACGAGGCAGTTGGCGACCTTGGGGGTGCCTGGGCTGGTGCTCCCCAGCCGGCACGCGCCGATGCCTTCTGAGCATGGTGGCCGGTGTGATTCTTGGGACAGGATGACTGGCGACTGGAGAGCTTTCGTCTTGCGGGTGGTGTGCCCATCCGCGTGCTGCTTGGACAAGATGCGGAGACACCTCGCCAAAGCCCCGGGCCTGGCGAAGGCAGCGGTGTGCTCCGTCAATGTGTGTAAACGGAGTATGAGTTTCAAACATGTGTGGACAGACGGTATAGGAGCTGGACCCGGCGGCCTCGACACGATCCCATCATCCTGCACGGGCTACCAGGCATCCAAAACAGCAGTCAAGAAGAACATGAACTATTAGATCAGAGTCGAAGGGCGGGAAGCAGAAGGAGCGTTGTATAATCTTCCCGGCGGACGTCGTCTGAAAACTCGGCCATGCGAACATGGACATCCCGACTGGGGAGATTGGCGGCGGGCATGGATAGTCTGCCCTCGAGTGCGCCACGCCCGTGGTAATGCTTTCTTTCCCCAACCGTGTAACCGCCCAACACGTCGAGAACATCCCAGAGCATCGTGCTCGAAGGAGGAGGGGGGAGCCCGCTCGGCGCAGTCGGCCAGAAGACGCCCGTCGGACATCCGTACGCCACGGCAGACTTGTTCGGCGAAGTCGGGGTCCTCCACGGCCAGTTCGACGAGTGCGAGGGGGGGGGGGGCACAAAGGTCCCGGTATGGCGAGGAACGTCACGCCTTCACTCCCGGATCCGAACACCCCATCGTCCTCCATCTTCTTGTGTGTTGCAGACAGAGTAAGTGGTCGTGGGCAGTGAACGAGGTAGGGAAGATGTGACATGCGTCTGGGCTGAGGACATGTAGGAGAGACCAGCGATAATTCAGACGGAATGACGCAAAGGGGGGGATGGGCCGTTGAAAGGTGTACGGATTGAAGCGGCGAGCCGGCGGCGCTCCGTCCCGAACCGGAGGCTCTTTCGGATTGAAGAGGCCGCGAGTGACGGGCTCCCGGAACCGTCCGGCGCAGGAGACGATCCCGCTATTTTCCTCCTGCTCTGGGAGGATAGCACAGCGGAAGGCTCCTCTGTGGCCATGCTGCCAGACATTGGCCCGAGTCATGTCCGGAGCGGTGGTCATGCCGAAAAAGTGAATCAAGACAAGATGCCCACCGTCGCTTAGGACGGCGAACCGGGTGCGCAGAGACATGGAATACATTCCCACTTGCTTCAGCAAGCAGTTAAAGTTGGGGAAGAAACCGGGCGTCTCTCTGACGGGCACGCCCAGAGGCCCCGGCCGGTTGAATTCGGTTACTGCTATTGCGCCCCTGCTCACAGCATCCTCAGGAGACCCCACTGCAAGGGCAGACCGTTATCGGGGAGTTCATCGGGGTCTTTGGCCGTTATGTCGAAGATTTGCCCGTTCTCGATCGGTCGCCAGGTTCCCATAGCCACGGCTGCATCCTGCTCGTTGGCGCTGGGATCCGGGCGTCTACGCGTGCGAAGGCGAGACTGCGATGAGGAGGAGAAAGCGGGATGAAAGGCATCACACGCTCCTCTGTCGTCCCTATCATCCCCATCCCCATCTTCATCTTCATCCTCATCCAATAAGCCCCCCGCGGAAGCCGTCCCTGGTTACACGGCCACCGCGGTCTCCCCGACAGCGCTCGCGGCCCGGAATCGCCGTCCGTAGGTCCGTATCGAGGCTTGCCAGGATCGCCAGGTTTCGGCTGTCATGCCTGTATGCGTGCTTTGAGATTCCCATCCGGACTTCCCTAGGCTGATGCCACGCAGGCGACGACGTATTTTGTACCGCCTCCTCGTCGATGGATCGCGGCTTCTGCTTTACTAGCTCGCCGCCGACAACCTCGCCCGTCTCGCACGCTCCTAATGGCGGGAGAAGGGACGAGGGCTCCACACGGGGAGGGGGAGCCCTGACGTAAGTATCTCCGGACGATGGAACGGAGAAGTAGAGAGATGGGGCGATGAAGAAGGCGAGACTCGGTATCGCCTCGTCGTCTCCCTTTGAGCGATGCCAAAGCCGTTGGACGACTATACGTAGGCCGGCTTCACGGGCCTGGACGCAAGCCTCTGAATCATGCTTGCTCCGTGGCCGAGCTCCTCGACAGAGAACATGAACAGGGGAGGCCGGGTCTGGCGTCGGACCACGCCCAAACCGGGTGGGAAGCAACCTTGCCGGCATCCTCGAGCGGCCAAGCGGACTTTGTTACGGTGTCCTGCGGTCGAAGTACGAGGTTTTAAGCGTTCGGCCCGCAGCCGATGGGGAGGTGACCGAGTCCCAGGCGCCGTAGGCGGGCGAGCTCAAGGGTTCCTCATGTTCCCTTGTCAACGTGCGTCTTCAGCACCTCGCTGACCATCTGACCCAGCATGGAGTCGGAGGAGAATAGCCCCCCTCCCCACATGATTCAATCCCGCGGTTTGCTTCGAGGATGGCTTCGGCGTTCGCGGTGGAGTCCGGCAGCCCCCGTAGATAGACATCCGAAGACCGCCGCCGTCGAACGGATAAAGCCACCCTGTGCTGCCAAGATGGATCGTGTGCACCAGCGGGAGGTCGTCAAAGTCGACGACAGGATCGATGTCGGGCTCGCGTTGACGAGCGGAGGCGGAGGCTCGTTATCCGGGTAAAAAGCCAGCACGCCGCAGCGGCGCCCCTGCAGATGAGATGGCCCGTTGGCGCTGGTGACGAGGATGACCTTGCTTTAGGTGCGTTCTAAACGCCTCCAGGAAATCCCCTCTTGGCTACCCCGGGGTACTTGAGGTTCCGTCTCCGTATCGTGGGTGTCCGCGTCTCGACCTTCCTAAGAAGACTCTGTTCGTCGCGGACGTGGGGGGTCGGGGAGCGTCGAAGCGCTTTTGGTACTCGACATTGTCCGAGACCGGGCCTTTGCAACGAAGTCTGGGTCGTCTGGCCGTCGGTCATTCGGACCTCGGTGTCATGAGGAACGAAGCACGCTTGTAATCCTACAAAACACGTCAGCATCCGACAAGTCAATATTCAGAAGGGTATCGCACGTTATTAAAGAAGACGTGTATGAGCTGGCGGTTCGCGTAGGAACCAGTAGAAAGGAGAGTCCGTCAAGTGCCGCCGGGCTCAGTGGCAGCCGTAACATTGCCAAAGGCAGTGGAAGGCTGTTGCGTTGGTGCCGTCGGGTATGGCGCAGTTGTAGGCGGGCCGTACAAGACGCTGTTGACAAGTAAGTACGATGACGAAGAGGAGGGGAAGGAGATGAAAAACCAACACTTACGAAAGTCGTAGTCCAACAGGGGCCAGGAGGCGGCAAGAATACTTCAAGTCGGGTTTTCAAAACGCTCGTGTGCGCATACCTTGGTGGTGTCGAGCGCGGTAGTGTGGGAACGAATCTTGTTGTGCCGCCCGTCAGTACGGATGTTGCTCACGCCCAGGCACCAATGACGTGACAAGCCCGGGGACGAAGACCAGGAGGAAGAGTCGTCCTGGGTGGACGAGGGGTAGGATGCTTGCGACAGTAAAGGAAAAGAGCAAGGTGAAGAAGCTGGGAAGAGAAAGGCAGGCGGCCTACCTCAGCCCTTCAGGGCGGACCGTGAGCTGCGCATTCGTCGACGGCAACCCCGACCTCCCGTTGTAAAAACTAAAGATTCTTCGCCGAGACGGCGAAAAAAGAGGCCGGCGACGTTGTAGTGCCCGCCGATTGCGCTGGGTCGGGTCCCAGCACTGCTGCCCAGCAACCCCGGGCGACACTTGTTGAGTGTCTCTTCTTTGCTCACTGCCACACGGTCGTCCGGGAGCAGGCGGAAGAAGAAGCAGACGGGCGCCAGGGGCCCGGCAGAACACGGCGCCCGCACGGCGTCCCTCTGATATCGAGGGCTGGCCTGGGTCAAGGGGCTCTCTGCTCTGGAGTCGGTTCTTCCAGAGCCACGCCAACGACTGTCGTCGCGGACAAGCGGGTTCGGGTACAAAAGAACCCGTTCAGGGTTGGGATGAAACGAGTGCCAGAACATCGATGGAAGATTTTGCGTTATTCTGCTTCGTTCATCTTGGCCACTGGGCATATGTGCGCAGCTTCTGTGACGGTGGTATGAAGCAGTGTGCACTCCCGTCCGTCCCTCTTTTTGGTCTATGAACGACACGTTAGCACCATGTGCCGATTGTCCGGCATGCGTCGAGTCAGCAACGGCGGACGGGACGCGGCGGAGACGCGGAGGAACCGCGGAGAAGACTCACCCGGTAGTCATGAGACTGTACGTCCATGAGGGGTAAGATTGCAGAGGCGACGGTGGTGATGAGAGAAGAGGGGGAGGGCCTTCCAATACGGAAACCCATCCCTCTTCGGAGTAACGGAGCGGAGGGCTAGATGCCCTCCCGACTTTGCCGCGGTATACGTCGGCCGATCTGCTTGCCGCGGTAGATGCAGTCGTCTCGGAAACACCGGAAGACTGCCGTATCGGTGGTGAGGGTTACTACGAGTGGGTAGGGACCGGCTGGATGTCTGCATCCAGCTGTTTTTTTGCGGACGAGCCTCTCCATCCGCCTACAGTTTCGGGATGGGGTGTCCTCGCTGCAGCGGCACGTTGAACGGCGGGAGCCGCCGGTACTGTTCGGGGAGCGAAAGCAATCGCGCCCCGCTGGCGAAGCCAACGACGATGATGAAGGGGAAAGAATGAAGAGGAGGATGAGAAGGAGGGAAGGGCTGCCAGGCCGGCCGCGCTGGACGACCCCGGTAAGGGGGTCTCCATGGGCCGGCTGCTAATCATCCATGTGCCAGAAGGTGCGTGCCATACAGGAGAGGAGATGTACACGGAACCTGGGAGGGAGAAGATGCTGTCCTTAAATGTCCCAGATCTCGGGATCCGCAGACCACCGCGGGCTCCTTCTGACCGCTCTCTCGGGTGCTGGCTTTGCCATTTTGCCGTTTCCCGATACCTTGTGCCGGCGGGACGACGCATACCGCACGGCTTGCTGTCCGCCAGCAAACGCCCTGGCAACATTTGCTCCCGGATGCCTGCGGGCAGCCGGCCGGGTCCACCCACACGCGTCGTATTTCGTTTCTTGAGGGGGGGGGGATGTCTCCAAAAGAGCATCTCCGGGATTGCGTCACCACGCAAAGATGTGGAGAAGGGATCTGAGGATCGCGGTCGACGCCGTGGTAGCTGTCGTTGGCTTTGCCGGCTGTTTGGACGGGGGCTGGCTGAGGCGGTCCAGGTCTCCCTTTAGGGGGGGGGGGGGGGCAAGGCAAGGGGGGAGACAGGACATGTCTCGGATGGGAGCCGGCCGCGCGGACGCAGTCGATGTTTGGCATCCGGCATCGGCGGGAGATGACACGGGTAGATGCGGATGGATACGAGGCGGGGGAGGGGGGGCAAGAGTCCAGCGGCTTCGTGATGCGGATGGGCGGAATGATGGCAGCATTCTGCCGCCGGATGCCTCATTGCAGACGGGCCAAGCGTATCGCCACAAGCACAATCGCATATACCACGCACGCATGGGCCCGGATGGTGCCAAAAAGAAAAAAAAGGAAAGAAAAAAAAGTGTAACCATGTGCTTTCATTTACGCCGTATTGTACGTTTGTCCCTGGTCATTACACAACCCCCCGTCCCATCGTGGTCGTGTTTTGTTGCCATTTGTCATGCCCCCCCCCCCCCTCTAAATGCCAAAATCCTCCCTAGATATCTCCAAGATATTAAACTAACAAGACAGAAAAGCAGCGCGCCCACTCTGCGGGCCTGCTTGGACGAAATAGGGAACCCCCCCAACCCCCCCTCATTAAAACAAAGCCCCCGACGTCCTTTCTACCTCCCAAACAGGCTGAACCGCAGCTTGCCCTTCCTGGGCACTGAGCTGTGCCCGCTCATCGGCCGCTCGTCGTAGCTCATGATGCTCGACGCCGGCCGGGGCGCCGTCCGCGGCGGGCTGTTCCCGTTGCCGTGGTTGCCGTTCATGATGCTGTGGCCGTACTGCTGCTGCTGCTGCTGCTGCTGCTGCTGGGGCTGGTACGTCGGGAGGTCGCCGCGCAGGGCCCGCTCGACGTCGAGGTGCTGGCGCTCGTACTCGTCGTGCTTGGCCTTTGCGTCGACGAAGCGCTGCTCGGCGAGGCGGCGGCGGTCCTGCAGGGCGCGCAGCTCCTCGTCCAGCTGGGCCATCTGGCCCTGGGCGTCGTCCATGAGGCGGTGGTACTCGAGCATCTTGCGCTGCAGCGGCTCGAGCACGCTCTTTGAGATGCTGGGGCTCTGGATGCGGTCGATGTCGTCGCCGACGCCGGGCGGGGTCGGCGGGCGGAGGAGGCCCGGGTTCGGGACCTGCTGCTGCTGCTGCTGCTGCTGGTGTTGCAGCGACGAGCCGCGGGGGGGCGTGCCGGGGCCTTCGTGGGGGGATGCCCCGCCGCCGCCGTTGATGTGGGGGATGGAGGAGGAGGAGGAGGGCATGTCCGCGGGGCCCGGGGCGCGGCCGCCGGAGGAGGAGGACTGGCGGCGGGCGTGGCGCTCGTTGCGGCGGCGGGAGTAGCCGGCGGCGGCGGTAGTCGGGGGTTCTCTGGCCGCGGGGCTCCATTCGTCCTGGGCGTCGGGCATGTAGGGCGACGACATCTGCGAGGGCACGGGGGCGGGCGGCTGGGAGCGGCGGTTCTGCGAGGCGTTGGCCATGGGGGGCGGCGCGGTCCGGGGGCCTGCGGCGCGGGGCTGGCCGCCGCGGGCGCCTGTCGGGACGACTCGCTGCTGCATCGCGGTCAGATCGTGCGTGCTCTCGCGGGGGTGAGTTGGTGGTGGTGGTTGGGATACGCAGAGGAGGGGGGGTTTTGGTTGGGGGTCTCATGAGGAGGTGAAGGAGGCAGGCAATCAGGTGAGTGAATTGAGTGAGTGAGGATGAGTGGATGGGTGAGTGGTTGGGTGGGTCGGTGAGTCGGTGAGAGTCAAAGTGTGAGTGTGAGTGTGAGTTTGAGTGAGCGTGTGTCTGGGTTGAGATGGAGGCTGGCGGCATGTTTCGCCCTATTTTGCTTTTTTTTTTCCCCTCTCCCTCTCTTCTCTTTCTCATCCCCCCCCTATTCCTCTGTGTTTACTTGGCAGCGCAGAGTGTATCGCTTACCTGTGAGTGCGGCGCCTGCGCGAGCACGGCATCGCGCATGGCGTCGGAATCCGGCGTCCGGTGGCCCTCACCGCCTCCCCCTCCTCCTCCTCCCCCGACGGCGGTGGTGAAGCGGGAATCGTCGTCGAGCGAGGACGAGCGAGGCCGTCGGTACCGGCCGCTCCTCGCCTCGTCGCGGGGCTGGCGCGAAGAAGGGTCGCCGGTGTTGCTGGGGTCGTACTGCTGGCCGTACTCGACAAAGTCGCCGGGGAACATGGGCGGCGAGCCCTGGTGGTGCTGTTGCTGGAGTCCCATGGCCATGATGGCGAACGAAACGGGGTCGACGTCCCGCGCGGAGTCGTCGTCGATCCTGGACGGAATTTTTGGTTGTGTTCGGTTTGGCGGCTAAGGGAGAGGAGGGAGGGGGGGGGGGGGGGGGGGGGCGTGTACCCGAAGGGGGTTTGTCCTTCAAGATCGAGAGCGTCTGTGTGAGATGCAACCACACGGTTGACAAGACGCAGACAAGACGCAGACAAGACGCAGACAGAGACGCTCTCTCCCTCTCTCTCTCTCTCTGTCTGTCTCTTTTCAAGTTTCACTCGAAAGACGGGAAACCACACACGCAGAAAAACCACGCAGGAATGATGAGCCCCCCGTTGGCAAAGTTTTGCGAGTTCGGAAGACGACGAGCTAGCAGAAACGCACAAGAGACGGCAGGCGCATTTCAATTCGGAAAGCAGTTTGAGCAACAGCAAGTCTCGGCCCAGGTTGTGTTTTATTCTATTTTATCCCAATCTCTGGGCTGGAGATTCCGAGTGGCTGGGAAACACTAACAATTTCCCCTCCCTGTCCACTCAAATCGCACCACATTTTTGCTACGTGCAGTGTCGATGAGGTACGTGTCGGAGAACAATTGCAGTGGCTGGGGGGGACGGGGATAATCTCCCCACTAAACCCCCTCCCCCCCCCCCCCAAAACGACGGGAGCTCACGTTTCCAAGAGATTCCCTCCCCAACCTCCGGGTTTGATTTGATGGTCGCCGTACGGAGTGCTTCGTGCCAAGCACATATCCCAAAGTGTCTGGCATCCGTCGTGCGGCACGGGTTGAATGGAGTTCTTGGGAGTTGCCGAGTACGACGAGGTACTGGGAGCTGCCCTGGATTTGCCGTGAGTTCGTGTCCGGGGAGCCACGGGAAGTGCTCCGTCCAATTGCATCGCAAAGAGACCAAACAGGGCATAAATAGCACGTTGGGACAGGCGATAGGCCATCGGCAGACCTTCCCGTCGTTTCCACCACCTAGGTATGTCACACGTCCCCGGTACGATGTGCAATCGCGACGACGAGGGCGTGTTCTGATTGTCGATCCGGGTTCCAAGGAGCAGCATTGCTATGCTGTGCTGTGCTTCTATCAAAGACACACTAAACCATGGATAGGGCGAACAATCAACGCATCCAACATCCGTGCCTGGATATGGCGTTACCGTTTCCCGTTAACGCCGTCAGCCAAACCCCTGGGCAGGGCTGCCCGCGCTTCACCCGCTGCGGGAACAAATCAGCCAATCAGTCAATCAATCAGCTTGAGCACATACTAGTACAATGTATAATGCGATGAGCCGCGGCGGCGTCTGGTAGAAACAGTATGAGTCGGCCATCCTATCCGTATTTGCATCGCAAAACGGCCTTTTTGAGTGGGTCGAGTTGGTGAGCCACAACTGCGGCACTCGCCACTGGTTCTAGCCACACCCAGCCATCCCAGCTTCACGACATGTAAACAGTCTATACATTTCCCGATGAGTGTAACTGTAACCATATCGTCCTGGTCAGATGAACTTTTCGCACGGCATTCACAGGGTTCGCAGGGATCGTAACGGGTCTTTGGTCCCCCGAGAGCTGGTCTGGGCCGGGACCGCTCTCCTCGGCGTCCCTTCCATTATTCCCATCCGCGATGCCCAGCTCCTTTTCCGTCTACGCCAAAGCAAGCGCCTCGTCGAGACGTCGACTGCAGGGCGCAGTGTCGAGGAAGCCATTCTCTCAAGCCTCTCGCAATGTTGCACGAATCCATCACAGAGCTTAGCCTTGCCCACCGTGTGGCGTTCGTTTCTCAGTCTTGCGAGGGACCCTTGGGGACTGCAACACTTCCACATCCAAGAGTTGCGGGGACGGAGAAGCGCCGTTGTCCAACTTTCTTCGACGCGGTCAACAATGTCCATGACACAACGCGGCTCTTTCAAGCTATGCAGCGCCGCAGAGAATACGCATTCGCTGGCCCTGCCGAGGTTTTCGTCGTGTCAGCCTCGTACCTACAGGACCAAGGAGAACTCACATGCTGGACTTGTCTGCAAACCACCGCCAACCAGCCAAGCCGCATCTTGCAGCGATCGACCCCTCGGTCGACGGCCCGTCTCACGATGAACCCGACACACGCCGAGAAAGGACCTCGCCGCGGCATCGAATGACGATGTGAGGTGCTTGCTCGACGGCCGACATGGGCCGATTCTGGAGGCGCCACATCTAGGCTGGTCCACCTCCAACACCCAAAGACGCATTCTACCATTCCCTTCGGATGCCAGCGGACGAGAAGCCATTCTCGTCAACGTCGTTCGCCCCCCCCCCCCCCCCCCCTACACTCTCACACCCACAGTCAGAATGGCCCCAGCTGCACATGCTGACAACAAGGTTTATAACAAGGTTTTCTGATGTCGCGCAGTCGCATCGCATCACACTGTCCCGTCCCCACACCGTCGTCCGAATCGTTTCGCCCTGGTGGGGTTCGGTTCTCAATCGCCAATCCCCCCCGCCGCTCGGCATCCACGATTCAATCGGGGGTCCGAAATATCCCCATTGGCTCGGGGGGAGCCAACACACTTAGAGGGGGACCCTTGGTGACCCGATCTCACCCACTGGGTTGCAACTTGCAAGCATCTCGAAAAAAAAAAACCCCCCCATACGATACTTGAACGGCCAGTACAAAGGGAGGTGCCGTTCCTCCCATTCCGCCGTCCGGTGTTTTTCTCCCCTGTCGACTCGTTTCCGAAGGAGAGAAAAAAACCCAAATCTGGAAAGCTCGAGGTTTCGCCGGATTCGGCAGGAACCATCACGGCAGCATTAATATCAGACCCCGAAAACCATGGCGTCCACCCCAGCCGGGACGGAGCCGGCCGCCGATCCGATCCACGCGGTGAGTTGGCCCTCCTCGGTCTATAGGTTTTTTGGGTCCCCCCCCCCCCCTCCCCCCAGAAACGTCGGGAACTTGGATGAGTATACCCGAACCGCGGGGGTGTTGCTGACTTGCACGGTCTCAGGACCCGGTGGTCGAAGACGACCACGACCCCGACGAAATCCAAAGGTTAGTCGCGATTCCAAGACCACGGGCTTGAGAGGATGTGGTTCTGACAGGGGCTTGCGATTAGTCTGTTGACTTCTTCAACGGCGTCCGTCACGGACAGCGTCCGCGAGTACCGCCACCTCCACGGCCGCACCTACACCCAAAAGACCAACTATTTCGCGCCCAACGACGAGCAGCAGAACGACGCCCTGGACTTCAAGTACGGAAGATGGAATCGACACGCAATAGGTTGGCGCATGTAGGCCACAGGCTGACTCGATGTGTCACGGTGCAGCCACTACTGGGTTACCGACTTTTTGGGCGGCAGACTCTTCCTCGCCCCGATTGGTGACAACCCGCAGGTGAACAACACGTCCTTTCCTTTCGCCACTGGCCTCGTCGGAGCGATGCAGCAGCTGAAACGGCGAGCAGAAAGTGTTGGATCTCGGCACCGGCACCGGCATCTGGGCCATGTGAGCCGAACCCCCCCCCCCCCCCCCCCCCTTGCAACGAGCGCTGGCAGTAATAACTTTTTATCGGAAAAAAAAAGCGATTTCGCAGACGAGTTCCCATCCGCCGAGGTGATTGGCGTCGACATCTCCCCGATCCAGCCGACGTGGGTGCCGCCGAACTGCCGGTTCCAGATCGACGACTTTGAGCAGCCGTGGACGTTCTCGGACCCCTTTGACTTTGTCCACGCGCGCAACCTCGAGGGCTGCATCGCGGACCTGCCCAACTTCTTCGCGCAGATATACGACCACACGCGGCCGGGCGGGTGGCTCGAGATGATCGAGTTCGACCCGGAGGCGCGGTCGCAGAGCCTCGGGGAGCAGGGGCTGGGCGACGACCACATCTTCAAGCGGTGGTACCGCTACCTCGAGACGGCGTCGGTGAGGATGGGCAAGCCGCACGGCAACGCGGCCAACCGCAGGCTCGCGAGGGGCATGACGGCGGCCGGCTTCGTCGACGTCGTCGAGCGCAAGTGGACCATCCCCATCGGCGCCTGGCCGGCCGCCCCCGAGATGAAGAGGCTGGGCGCCTGCAACCTCGAGTTCATTGAGCAGGCCCTCGAGGGCTTCGGCCTGTTTCTGCTGAAGGAGGCGCTGGGGTTCACGTACGAGGAGGTGCAGGTCACGCTGGCGGAGATGAGGTCCGCGCTCCGCAACCCGAAAAACATGCCGTACTATTACATGTAGGTTTCTTCTTCTTCTTCTTGTTCTTTTTTCTTTTACAACCCGAGGCCGCACCGCAGCGTTTGCCTGGACCGCGCACTGACGTCGTTCGGGTAGGCACGCGGTATATGGCCGCAAGCCGGGCAAGGGCCAAGGCGGTCCCGACGCAGCATGATGCTGAGAGGTGGTTGGTGATTCGGGCAATGGGGGAATTGCCAACCCGTTGCTTTCCTGCTCAAAGGCCTGGTCTTGGTGACGATGCTCCAGGCAGAAGTCGTGATAGGGCCCTCGCTTCGTTCCGTTAGCTAGGTAGGCGACCTGCACTGTATTTCCGAGTGTACCGGAATTCGTCCAGACTCGTGGTGATCAGAAACCGGGAGGCTCATGGCCTTTGTCAGTATGTGACTATCTATTCAAGACACGCAGTATCCGCTCGTGCTTGGTCGTGTGAGCTCACTGTGGAGATGGTGATGTTCATGACTTGCTTGATGTTGAGATGCCATGTGGAGCAGTTGGGCCAAGT
The DNA here is from genome assembly GCA_019425465.1 of Colletotrichum falcatum. Lineage (NCBI taxonomy): Eukaryota > Fungi > Ascomycota > Sordariomycetes > Glomerellales > Glomerellaceae > Colletotrichum > Colletotrichum falcatum. The sequence goes on along the minus strand of SWKJ01000194.1, from coordinate 791,304 downwards.
GAGGACATGGAGCGCATTCGGCTTTCTGATTGGGCAATTCATGATGAGTGACATCTATTTGCAGAATGAACGGTTTGGGGATGCCATGTTTGCCGAGGCTTGTTCGAAACATGTATATACGGCGGGTGGCGGCGGGTGACACTCATGTGGGATTATCATCGCAAATCCTAGATAGGTAGGTAGGTAAATGAAGCGAGTGGAAAACGGCACAAGATGACGGCAACCCCCCAATTCCAATTACCTAGGTAGTATCTGCGTGTATTTATTATTATTATCATTATTATTATTATTATCATTATTTAATTCCCATCATCACCACGGGCCCCCGACCCGCCGCAAAGCCGAGGAAGCGACATGTCACGTGGTGGTACATGGGCGATGTACGAAGCATTCGTACCTTCAGTAAACTTTCCGTCCAACGGCTAAGCGAGCCAATTGCCGGCGGGTCCGGCGACAGTGTCACATCGCGTCGCGTCACGTCCCCCTTCTCCCCTCTTACGTCAGCATCTCCTGCACATACCTACCAACACCAGCCAGGTACCTCTGTGGGGTGGCCGCGGTGCCTAGGTACATGTACCCACCTGGGCAGGTAAGTACCTACGGGTACAGCTCTACAGAACCCGCGGCCAAAGCTCCTCCCGCGCGCGACTCAAGAGCTGTTCTGTCTATCCCAGACACTGCCTGCGACTGCATCTCGTCCCCCATTTTCTCATCTCCCACGTCCGTCACCACAAGGCTTTTCCCAGTCAGGCCACCAACACTCGTCGCACCGCGTTGTAGATACTCGGCACTGCCCCAATTGATCGCGTCTCGTCGCTGCCTTTCCGCGGCTGCCATCGCCAAAAGGCAAAAAGTGGGATATTCCCCCCCGCCTCCATCTGACCGTCTCTTATCGACATCGTGTAAGCGGAACGCCATCCTCTCGTCGGGCTCTCGAATCCCCCACGACGACATCCGAGAGGGCGCGCGCGCGCAAACACCTCACCCATCAACAGTTCCCCGCCTCCTGGCCACCAAAGCCCATACCACCCAGTCTAGATCCGTCATGGCCCGTACCGAATCGCCCGTCCCGCCCAACGGCACACAGCCTGTGAAGAAGGTGCAGACCACCCTAATGCACAGCGCCCACAACTTTCTGTCTTCATCCGCCAAACCCTCCGACTCGCAGTCGTCGCACCCGGCCAAGCGCGTCATAACCCTCGCCGCCACCGAACCCCCCCGATCGGATGATGACTCGTCATCGCAATCCCCGCCCTCTCAACGACTGCCGTCCCCGCCCGCCCCGTGAGCCCTCTGCTGAGTCAACCCGAAAGTGGCGACGCCACCGCCGACGACTCGCGTGGCGCTGATCATAGCACTCCCGCCGATACCATAACCGCTGCTGCTGCTGCTGCTGCTGCTACTCCCGCCGAGCCCGCAGATGCCGCCGAGCCACCGGCACCGGCCGTTGCCCAGGAAGCAACTCCCGACGTCGAAGCGGCCTCTTCTACTCCGGAACCCGACGCGCAGAACCCTGCGTCCAGTGTTGTCTCGTCCGCACGCAAGAAGTCCCACTCTGCCGTGAGAAACTTGAACGGACAGCTCCCCGGCGCCGCCGCCACCACCACCATCGTCGCTTCCACATTCGAGCAGACTGTTGTGAGCCGCAAGCGCAGCAGGGAGCCGGAAGCTGATGACACACCCGCCCCTGCCGACGAGGAGACCGACAGCAACATTGACGCCGCCAATGGCAACGATACCACGATCCAGCTCGGTGCCCAGTTCGAGGCAGAGGTCGAGGCGGAGGTGATCCGCGCCAAGAGCCCCGTCAAGGAGGACGTCCAAGGTAAGAGACGGCTCGGTTCTCGCCCCGAAATTGACCCTAACCCCTCGCAGTTCCCACGCCGGCCGCAAACGGCGCCGAAATTAACGTCGCCACTGCCGCCGCCGGCGCAGATACCGTCGAGGCCGCCGCCGGTCCCTCCCAAACTGCCGCCGCCGCCGCGGTCGTCGACGACGACGACGCGGTAATGGACGACCCCAAGGCGGGCATCTACGTCATCGAGAAGATCATCGGGCACCGCCCCGACCCCAGGGACAAGACGCTCTTTCAGATGCAAGTGGGCTGGAAGAGCGGTGATCCGACGTGGGAGCCCGAGCAGACGATCCAGGAGGACGCCGAGGAGGCCCTCTTCGCCTACTGGGACGGCATCGCGGGCGGCCGGCTGGGCGCCATGGCGGACAAGGACCTGTGGCACGTGCTGCGGATCGAGAAGCACAAGCAGAAGCCCTCGGGCGCCGTCCACCTCCTCGTCTACTGGATCGGCTCGCCCGACCGCTCCTGGGAGCCCGAGAGTCAGGTCGCCGTCTACGCCCGCCAGCACGTCGAGAACTACTGGAGGTCAAAGGGCGGCCGCGAAAATGCCGTCAAGAGCGCCGCCGCCGCCGCCGCGCCTGGCAAGAGGGGCCGCGGCCGCCCTCGCAAGGATGCCGCCACCTCCGCCACCGCGTCGGAGCCGGCGACGGACGAGGAGGAGGAGGAGGTCGAGGAGGCGGTCGTCAAGGCGGCCAAGCCCAGGGGCAGGCCGGGCCGGAAGCAGAAGCGCGACGAGGGCGGGGACGACGGAGCCGGCAACACGCAGGACGCGGTCACGGTCGAGGTCGACGGGGAGCCCCCAAGAAGCGCGGCCGCGGACGTCCCCGCAAGAACCCCGTGTCGTGAGCTCGCTTCGTGATGGGCAAGGGGCGTTCAGAACGACGCCCCACCCCCGACTTTGAACGGATTTGGAAGGGGGGCTTCAGCTCCCAGAAGATTTGGGGCAATGGGAGCTACAACGTCACGGGGTTCTGGGAACGACGATCTGGACAAGCCCGGGATGTGTGGTGTGTGAAAGGGATTGTGAGGGTTGGGTCGGGTTCGTGTGTATCATAGGTTCCTGTCGCATTCTCGGTTTGCAGGTTTTTTCCCCCCGGCGTCTATTTCCCTCTAGGTTTCGTTATATACTAGGCATGGGCTTTTCTTTTTTTCTATTCCACTGCTTGAACCCTTGCCTCTCTGTCCCTAAAGTGGCCTACCTCTTGGGTACTCCTCGGGCCCCTATGTCGGCCCCATCAAACGGTCTTGGTTGGAGGGATCCGGAGTCGAGAGAGAGCAGTAGGCATCATTTTGAAGCCCGTCCTTTCCGGATCTGGACCGCTTTCACAGCCTCCTCCAGGCGTCTTGAGTGTCGGGGTTCCCCGGGAAGCCTCTCAACACCGCCTCAGCCACGAGTCCGTGGGATGTGGCGCGCCGAACTCTAATTCCCTGTCCTTGTCTCTCCCAACCGTCCGAAATCCAGGGGCCTCGCTCGTTGCCGTTTCTTCCCGCGCCAGGCAGCTGTTTTAACTGGGTTGTTTCGTCCGAAAGATGAAGATGAAAAAATGGGTGTGATGGCAGATTGAAGGAGAGGGGGGGGGAGGGGAGGGGGGCAAGGAAGATGCATGTTCACATGCCCTCTCCCCGGCCCCCGTCGCACGTTTCTCGTCTACTCCGCAGACCGCGCAAAAGGTCAGGTATCTCCCTTTGCCGTCGATAGCATCCGGGAGGGGGGGAGTCAACGGTGTCTCTCGTCGGAACTGGAATGGGCTTCGGCAGGATGGCGTGGGGATTGCGCGGCGGCGAAAGCGTTTGGGAGGGGCGTCCCGAGTCGCCCGTTTTGTTGGTTTTCTGATCGGGGCGACTTGCCGTGCTATTACCAAGAGTTTGTGTGAACCTCGGTCTGCCTGCACGCTTACCCCCCCCCCCCCCATTTCCTTTTAGGCAGCTGCAAATCGTGTCTCCCACCATCTCACAGAGATCGAATGTCATGGCCGGCCGGCCCTGGGGGTGTTTGAGGGGGTTGTGCCCGTGTACATCGGCGTTACTGGGCAGTTGCGTATACAGCAATGTAGTCGGCATTGCAAGGGACGAGATGAGGACGTGGTCCAAGGAAGCAGCCGCAGCTAGCTGGCCAACACGGGCTTTGTGGGGGGAGGGGGGGATACTCTCGGCCTCTATGGCCATCTTGGGTGAGGGTAGGTAGATGCCCGGAGACCTCTACGCAAAGCCGTCTATATTTGGGTTAGGCATCAAGCGCGATGCCAGCGAATCGTTTGGGCGACCGCGGTTGATCGTGTGTACCTGTGCGGCCTTTACGAGGGGGCCGCCTTGTATTAGTGCCCTGGTTATTTTTGCCCGGCGACGGCGGCGGCGGCGGGGAGTCTCCCGACGACGACGACGCGTGGGCTCGTACTTGGCAACTTGGAGTGTTGGGGGCGCTAGACGGCCCACAGCTCGGGCTTCGGGTATCTAAGGCCTGGCGCCGGCGTCATCGGGGCTCCACTTCGACGGCCCCCCTTCCCCGGCGGCTGGAGGGTGAAAAGGAGGGGGGTGCGTTAGTTGGGCATATGGTTGGTTTTTTTTCTTCTTCTTTTTTCTTCATCTTTAGCTAGTGAACCCGATACCTTGGCAGACGGAAACAATTGGGGCGAGGATCGCAAGGAAGGGGGCACACGCCCCGCGTTCACGGCCCAGCATCAAGACCTGCCCTGCCCTCCGCCGGTTTCAGACGCGCGGGCTCGTCGACCCCCATGGATGCATGCGCATTCCCTGCAACCCGTCCTCAGCCTCACGACATCCCCCTGCCCCCGCTGCCCCACGACCCTGCCGACACCGGATGGATCCTCCCAGACCAAGAGCTCTCTCGAATTGCTGTAGATCTCTCGCAAGTGCGATAACCCAGGATCCCCCCCCCCCCCCCCCCCCTTTTTTTTTTTTGATGCTACGAGGATTCACCGCTTGGGTCAGGGCCGGGTTGGTGACTCCCGTGGAGCAAACGCGCCGTCCATCTTTGGGACGGAGTAATGAATTACAATAAATAAAGTATAGTTGACAAAACGCCTTTTCTTTTCCCCCAGAGTGGCTAGGTCGTCGGCCCAGCTAGATATCATCCATAATACAACCCTCATAAGCGAAAAGAAGAAAAAAACACAAGCGGTATCATTTGAGCCAACCATGCCGATAAAAAAAAACACCGTAGCCCGTAAACCCCGCCCGCTGCTTACCCGAGCCCGAAAACACCGTTTATCCCCTGGACCCTTGCGTACCGTTGGTCGTCGGTCGTTGGTCATGAAAGCAGTCCCTCACCGTCCCACGGGCGCGTAGTCTTGGGGATTGTAGTTGTAGGGCCGGTATGCCTGGTAGGCCTGCGGCCCCTTGACCATGTGCAACGATGCGGCCTCGGCGGCCTTGCTGCCGCCGATGACGCCGCCACCGCCACCGTCACCGCAGCCGCTGCTGCGGTGCTCCTCTTGCGTCTCCGGGTGGGTGGGCAGCTCGGACGAGAAGCCCTTGTGGTCGAGGGCGGGGCTCGCGAAGCCGCTGCTCGCCTCGGAAGACGCCATGCTTGTCGGCCGCGAGCTCAGCTGCGACGGGCTCGGCTGGCCCTGGGACCACCGCCACGAGTTGGGGTCCGGCGACTGCTGCGACGGCTGAGACATGGAGTCGCAGTCAGGGTACAGGCCCGGCGACGGCTGCGGGGGCGGGGGCGCCGGCGGGTTCGGGTGGTAAAAGTTCCCTGGCAGCTCGGCGATGAAGGACGTCTGCGGCTCGTCCTGGTGCTGCTGCGGGGCGCGCATGTCCGTCGACTGGCTGTACTGGTGGCTGTAGCGGTGGTTCCGGGGGCCGCCCAGGCTCGCGTTGTGGGCCGAGAGGGGTCTCGGGATCTGGTAGGCGAGATCGGGCCTCGGGCTGCTGCTGGCGGTGAGGGTGGGCGAGCGCATGTCGGACAGCATCGTGGTGGTGCGGTCGGCGGGGTTGATGGTGCGGAGCTTGCCGTTCTCGATCATGGCCTGCAGGACGCCGGCGTCGAGCAGCTCGGCCTTTTTGATGATGCGCGAGACCATCTCCTTGCTGGCGGCCTTTAGCTGGGCCTTGACGAAGCCGACCATGGTGACGTTGCAGCGGATCTCAATGTCCTCGCGCAGGTAGAGGCCGTCGGCGGGGATGCCGAGGCCGGCGGTGCCGATCTCGGGGGGCTGCGGGGGCTCGAAGCCGGGCTGGTTGCCGTCGATGCGGTACTTGATGCGGATGTCAATGTTCATGGGCGCGTACGTGTGCGTCTGCAGGCCCCAGGGCATGTCGTGGAAGCAGCCGTTGAAGGCGATCTTGCCGGAGCCCATCTTGCCGATGCCGGGGATGTACTGGATGCGCTGGCTGATCTCGTACCACGTCGAGTAGTACTCGTCCGAGGCGGCGTCGCGGGGCGCCTTGATGGGCTTGTGGTCGAGCACGAGGGGGTTGAGGGTGATGACCTCGGAGTGGGAGTGGAGGATGTCGATGGCGAGCTGGCGCGGGATGAAGCCCGGGATGGGCGTGACGGTCGTATAGACCTCCTTCTTGCGGAGCATCTCGTCGGGGGAAGATGCGGGGTCGACAGCCGCTAGCAGGTATGCGTCGTCGATTAGCTTTGAGGGGGGTGGTTATCTGCGTGGGATTCCGTCGGGTCCAAGTCGCGATGTCAGAGGTGACGGTGGGTTGGGGTTGCTAATCGTCAATGGGCGGCAGTTTGGCGGTCGACAAGCTCGCATGTCAGACGCGGGTAAGGGATGAGGAAAGGAAAGGAGCGAAGGAGGGGGGGGGGGGGGGGGGTAAAAAAGAAAAGAAAAAAAAAGAAGAGACAAATGACGAAGGCTGCTGACGGGGGAAAGTACCGAGCAAAGGATGGGCAAACAGATAGGTAGCCGTTCTGCTTAGGCCAAGGCATGGCGTCGACGGGGTCACAGCCACTCCGGGCTAGGACCCTAGCTCGGGAGCGTCCAAGTGGAAGGGGTCGAGAGTTGACAGGGAGAAGATCAAAAAGAAAAGACAAAAAAATAAAAAAAATAACGAACAAAAAAAAAGCTTGGGAAACACTACCCAGGTACCTACGCAAACGAAGCCGGGATACAGCTTTGGCAGGGAGGGAGATTCTCGGGGCGTTGCGAGCGTCTCACGTCATCTGGGCGCGCACGGGTACAGATGATCCGCCGGTTGCACGGCACACCGAGAAACGCATGCACGTGTGCCCAGGGAGTGCAGTAGTAGGCATTTGCACCTCACTAAACTGCCCATCTTTGATTTGCACGTGCAAGATCGATATCCCCTCCCTTCCATCCCGTCCGTCCTCGATGCTTACATACTTGCACACATAGCTACCTGCCCTGCGTAACCATACATTGTTTCGACAAAGCCGAAACCGAAACCGCCGTTGTTCTCTTGCATGGCAATGTGGAATCCAAATAGCCTTTACGAATAGTCCATGGCTTAGTGACCCGAGCCCGCTAGAGAGGGCTAAGCGAGGCCGCCGGGCCACTAGGACTGCGCCAGCGAGGCGGAGCGGCCAATCACGTATCCCGGCTGTCATCCGGTCCGCGTGGGTCCGTCCCTAGCTGATTCCACTTAGCTAATCAGCCCTCTCCCCACCTCCGCACCTCTGATTCGTGCTCCTTTCTTTGCTCACGGCCCACCTCTTCCCCTCTTGGAGCTGAAGGAAACGACACCAACTTGCCAACACCCTCAACAAGCCAAAACAGGGTTTTCCGAGACACACATACCCACCGGGTGACAAACCACGCACCGCGACTCGCCAAGCTTTCTCCTGCTGTTCCCAATTCTTCAGCTCCCCCCCCGCGCTCCTGGGGGGCATTGGCATTCGTCGCTGCACGTCCCAGCATCCGCCTCCTGATCGCCCAACATCGTCTGCCCCTCCAGGAGTCTTGAGCGTCCCAGCTCGGGGTCTGAGACGACGGCCCCGTCCGGAGACGACACGCCAGCCCCCCCGCGCGGGCTGAGCAGCGAACGAACGAACGCAGCGCGCCAGGTCCCCTAGGATGCCAGACTCGAACAGCACAGGCTGCACAGCCTGTTATGTTGCCTGGCAAGCCTGGGTATTGTGTTCGACAAGGACCTTGCTAAGCTTTTTTTATGCTTGTTCTTCGCCCGGCCTGCTTCTCATTCCCCGTCACGGCTCTGAGGCACCGTCGGTCGACGGTCGTGCACGCCTGCACAACCCATCCTACGAATACACTAGCACCTCTTACATATATCCGTATGCTGCGCTCCAAACACCTGCGTGCATGCCGCTGTGCACCGATCAATCGTCTCCACCGCTGTCCACTCTTATGGAGAGTCGGTCCTAATGATGCGATCGACTGCGGTGTGGATGGGACTAACGGCCTTTGGAGGGGCGAGGCGGGGGAGGGGGGGCCAATAAGCTTCCGGGCCTTCTGGACGGTAATTGTGCACCTTTACGCATTTGCTGACCAACAGAGTCGGCCAAGTCTCGTCGACTTACCTGCGGCCCCTCGTTGCTACCAAAACCAGACCACGATGGAGCCCTATGCCAGAGCCCTATCGTGATTCGTCCAACAATCGGCTTGGTTCGTCATCTCTCTACTGCCCGCCGCCACTCCTACATGTCTGAATGCCCTCTCGATCACATCGCCTCCCGCCGACCGTTGAAAAAGTCGGCTCAGGAAGTCGCGCGCAAACGCCAAGCCCGTTCCTGCCGCTCAATCTCACCTACATGGCATGTCTCAGAGCCTCGTTGCTCGACCGTGTGGGAGTGGCTGTCATGTTCCAACGGCGCATCGATCCCACGTGAAGTGAGCAACGACAAAGCCGCTAAACTCAGCCGCGTCGACCCTCTGCAAACCATCAACCACCCACCAGACCAGCCCTCGGCTCCGGGAACCACCCTCTTGGTGTCACCGTCGCTCTGCGAGATTTAGCCGTGCCACGCCTCGGCAACTTGCGCGACCGCGGCACGAATCTAAACATTGTCCCGACATGATGCTTTGACAGCCCGCCGACTGCCGAACATGGGACGACTTTGACATGGACGTTGCTGCTAACGCTGCGGAATGGCCAAGCCTCGAGAGCACGTTGCCAACCATCGCAACACTCTCGACTGTTGCTAACCCAAGCTCCGAACTTTTGCCTGGCCGTTTCGTTCCGCCGTTTACTGCAGAAAAAGCCGCCGGGTTCTGGCCTTGAAAACGCACTTTGCCGGCGGCTCCAGGATTCCTCCTGACTGCACGGGCTGTCTGTCAACATTGTTCCCACTCCAGGCTCTGACTGCATTCGACTCGCGATAATCGCGGCCACACACACCGCACTTGCACACGCTGATTAGCCAACGGGTCTCCTTCATGTCATTGATGACCCAAGCACTCGCCTGTTTCCACCCGGAACAGACGGCTCGTCGAAAGGTCCTGTTTTCTATCCCATGATGCACCAATTACTCGTGCAGCGTAGCGTCGACGTTGCTAGTTCGCGCAAATGATACACTTTTTACTTGCCGATTCTACTTGCCGAAGTCGACCAGCCCCGGCTTTCTTGGCGGCAACGAGACCCCCCCCCCGAAATTACAACTGACACGGCCCAATTGGTCCTCTCAACCCAGCCGAGCTGGGGGTAAATATCCTGGGCACGTGGGGCATTCGACAAACCAAGTGGGTGTCTTCCCCGGGATTGCGGGGGCGGCAGAGCACAAAAATCTGGGGGACGCTAACCTTTGCTGGCCGGATGGGGGTAGACGATGAGCAGCATTTTCACACGAGTCGACTCCATGAGCCGTAGTATCTCGTTGGAATCCCTAATGCCCGAGTCCCATTTCACGTCAAGTCCAAAGGAGACGACGTGTTATCGCCAAGGACGATCTCCCACCTCGATCGACGTTCAAAACCTCTGCACGATGCCGTCCTTGATACAACTCAGTCCACATTTTGAGGAGAAGCCCCAATCTTCTTGGGGTACTATGCATACAGTACAACCTCATCGATAGCGAATCCCTACCCCGCAGGATAGGAAGCTCGACCCGCGAGGACGCATACCCTGACAGGGAGGGTGCGGCAACGCCAAACTTTAGCATGGTTGGCAATAGATTGCCATTTCGAGCATAGCAGGGATCATGATTGCAACCCTGCACGTGGACATTTTGCATTTAAATACATGAATGCCATCGCCGTTGGATGGATGAACTCCCAGCGTTACCTCCCCTTCTGAGTCTCTGGGTTGGCTTTGACGAACTTTGCCCGTGGCCTATAAAGACGGACGCCAGCCTCTCCTCTCGACAACCCTCGTCGAGGTCACCCCGACATCTTGTCTCTTTGAACCAAAGACTCGCCTACCCAAATCTCTGTAGGGCAACCATGTCGTTCACCGAGAAGGACGTGTCCAAGGGCACCCACGTCGAGTCCTCCGTCGAGGACCATTCTATCAGTGCTGCTCCCGTCAGTCATGGAATCCAAAACGCAGCCGGAAAGGGCCAGGCCGCCACGGACAAGTAAGTAGTCGGCTTTGTGAAATGGACCCGACTCTCGTTGGACTTGCCATGCTGACATGTCGCCGCCAGGTACGGCAATCCCCTTATCGAGTTCGACCCCGTAGCGGTCCGCAAGCTTCGCTGGAAGCTCGATCTGTACACGATCCCCACCGTCGCTTTGCTGTATCTCTTCTGCTTCATCGACCGTGCCAATATCGGTAAGCCAAGCTCCTTGTACACGTGCCGGTGCACCGCAGCTTTTGCACATGCCCTTTGTCTGACACGCGCGCGCCCGCCCAGGAAACGCCAGAATCGCCGGCCTCGACAAGGACCTCGGCCTCAAGGGCTACGACTACAACATCATCCTCTCCGTCTTCTACATCTCGTACATTCTCTTTGAGATACCCGCCACCATCGCCTGCAAGTGGATGGGCCCGGGTTGGTTCCTGCCCATCACGACGCTCCTCTTCGGCATCGTGTCCATCGCCACGGCCTTTTGCCACGACCGCGCCACCATCTCCGGCGTGCGCTTCCTGCTCGGCATCTTCGAGGCCGGCATGCTTCCCGGCATCGCCTACTACCTCTCCCGGTGGTACCAGCGCGCCGAGCTGACGTTCCGCCTGTCGCTGTACATGGTGATGGCGCCCCTGGCCGGCGCCTTTGGCGGCCTGCTGGCCTCCGCCATCCTCACCCTCGACTCCTTTGGCGGCCTCCACCGCTGGCGGATGATCTTCGCCATCGAGGGCATCGTCACCATCATCCTCTCCCTCATCTCCTTCGCCACCCTCACCGACCGCCCCGAGACGGCGCGGTGGCTGACCCAGGAGGAGAAGGACCTCTGCATCGCCCGCGTCAAGTCGGAGCGCGTCGGCGCCACCGAGGTCATTGACAAGATCGACAAGACCAAGCTGAAGCGCGGCATGTCCAACCCCGTCACCCTCGAGATCGCCGCCATCTTCCTCTTCAACAACATCACCGTCCAGGGCCTCGCCTTCTTCCTCCCCACCATCGTCTCCAGCATCTACCCGACCTTCTCAACCGTCCAGAAGCAGCTGTACAGCGTGCCCCCTACGCCGTCGGCGCCTTCTTCACCCTGGCCTTCCCCGGCCTCAGCTGGTACCTCGACCGGCGCCAGGCCCTCATCGCCCTCAGCGCGCCCATGGTCATGTGCGGATACATCATGTTCCTCGCGTCAAAGGTGGCCAGGGTCCGCTACGGCGCCACCTTCCTCATCGCCAGCTCGGCCATGGTCCTTGGGCCCATGGGCAACGCCCACATCAGCGCCAACGTCGTCAGCGACACGGCGCGGAGCAGCGCCATCGGCATGAACGTAAGTCCTTCTCTTGTCCTTCTTTTGTCCCTCTTCGGATGGAAAATTCCCCAAAGATCAATGCTCGACTGCTAACGGTGGCCCCCGTGTTCAGGTCATGTTTGGCAACGTCGGCGGCCTCATCTCGACTTGGAGCTTCCTCAGCTGGGACGCGCCCGACTACCACATCGGCAACGGCCTCAACCTCGCGGCCTCTAGCATGATCTTTATCCTGGCCACTGCGGCGTGGCTGTGGATGAAGTGGGACAACAAGCGCCGCGACGAGCGGAGCGTTGAGGAGGAGCTGGCGGGCATGTCGGAGCAGGAGATCCAGGACCTGGACTGGAAGCACCCGGCTTTCCGCTGGAGGACTTGAGAGAGGGGAGAGGGGGATTACTTGCAAGAATATGGGTTTTGCAGACATGAGCGGCATGCGACTGAAGCCGGCGCTAGGAAGAGAACAAGGGTGGGCTGCCCTGCATGGTTCTAGTCCTCGGGGCTGAAGCAAGGCTAGTCATCAATTATTGCATGTTATGAGATGCCGGAACGGTACTAAGCGGTTGATTTGAATTACCCTACATGCTCCCCGTACTGGGCCCGGTGCAACTCGCGTCCTAATGAGGCCGTGCCTGACGACGACGTAGTCGTCGTCGTCGTCGTCGCGGCCGCCGCCCCAGCGCAACGACCCGGGGATGTCGGCGGGGCCGGACGCCGAACGCGGAGAAGACGGAGGTGCTGCTTGTCGACTTGGTCGAAGGCGTCGGGCTCGTCGGTCGCCGTGATGGGGCGCGCGGGAGCACTCCGCGCCGGCGAGGCGGGGCCAGCTCCAGGGGTCGCGGACGAGCGCGCGCGCCGATCCCCCACGAGACGGGGGCCGTTCTCCCGCATGAGCTCGCCCATGGAGGAGCGGCCGGGGGGGCCATTGGGCGTGTGTGTAATTCTGGGTAGACTTTTTTTTCCTCTAAAAAAAGATTCTTTTTCTACATACACGCCAGAGCCAAGGGGCATTTCTTTTCGTGCCGAGGCTTACGCCGTCACTCAAGAAAGCATGCTCGTGGCTGCCGGGCCGCCGCGGGGGCAGATGACACTCCGACGAAGCCGTCGTGTTCGGAGCCGTGCCCCCCTCAACGGAATGCCCGCTGGTCTTCCGAGACGGCCGCGGCCCTCGCCGCCAATGGCGAAAGTTTCTTCACGACAGACCAAGGTCAACTTGCGCTATGAGCCTTGAGGGAGGGGGGGAGCAGTGCTTGAATCGACGACAGGTACCGGTTGTTTACTTCAAGTTTCCCGGGGTAGCGGGACGACTCGTCAGCCGCATCCGTAAGCGATTCCGCGCCGCACCGCGTTGCCCCGACCTCGCCCTGCAGGCCGGGAGGATGCTTCGGTACCAAACGATATAAGACGCCGGCTCCAGTAACACGGTAAGCTTACCGGGGGGAGGGGGGTCGAGCGGAGACGAGACGCGCGAGACGAATAAGCTCCCCGTTGTTCCCGTACGTACGTCGACCCGTACGTACGTCGACCCGTATGTTTCGTCAAACCCGGCGATGTCGTACGATGCATCGCGCGCGCCATCTCGGCAAGAAACGCCAAGCAGCTCTGGAATCAGTGGCCCGTCGGCCGGCGGCCTGGTGAGAGATGGACGGCGTGCTCCGTTTCAAGGTTGATGGATGCCAGCGTGTTCGAGCCCGACCACCGTGCCGCAATGCCTCAACACGTGAGAAGCCGGCCGCTTATCCCCCCCCCCCCCCCCCGCTGCATTTCCTGTATTCGCGAGGGGGTGGCTTTTCTCTTCTTCTTCCTTCTCCCTTCTTTTTTGACAGAAACGCCTATTCGATCCCGGCATTAATCACCGTTAATTCCGGCCTCTCTCGCCCCTGCCCGCCCACGTCGCTCGAGCCAGGGCAGCAGAAGAAGAAGGAAGAAGAAGAAACCTTGCCGCCCAGAGAGGACACCCAGACGCGGCGGCATCCGAGCGGAAGGTTCGATAATCCTTCTCACGCGCGACTGTAATAGGCTCGGGACGTTTCTGCCGGGTCTTCTTTTTTTTGAGTTTTCCTTCCCTCTTCTCTTCTTTCAAAGCGTGCGATAACCTTCCTTTCCATCCCGTCTCCTCCATCTTTCCTCCCACATGCTTCGGTCACCATGCGCTGACAGCACTGTGGAAGCTCGACACAGCCTAGCCGTCGAGGAAGGGGGGGGGGAGGCATTGAACGCTTGGAGAATTTGGGTGAGCGGCACGTGAAGAGATAATAATAACAAAAAGCTACTTTGCACGCTTTCTGACTCAAACATCCAGCGGCTTGCGAGGTGTACGGCGCGGCGTTTAACAGCACGATTCTGTCGAGAGTTCCATGGTGTTAGTGGCAACGGCCCTCCTCCAGACAAGAGGCCTCGGAACCGATGCAAGGGGGGGGGGCCTCGCCTTATAAACCGGGATTTGGCTTGATCCCGCTCCCCCGACTCTTGTTCCGCAGCTCGCCGGCCGACACGGCCGATCTGTTTCTTCGCGAAGGGCATCCCTGTTCCGCGAGGCCTCTACAATCGAGATACCCAGCAGCACAATCCGGACTCGAGACGCCTCTTGAGCATAGAGTTTCTCCCTCATGCATTCTTCAGACGGGATTTCCAAATGCGGTCTGTTGCTCACTCGCCCCCACCCCCCCCTAATCTTGAATCCATCCCCGGAATGCCGTGTTTGGAGGGAAATCCCCATGAGCTTGAGCCTATTGACGGGCTCGCACCATTGGTTTCCCCCGGGTTCTGCCCGCTCGCCAGCGGCCGAATCGGCCTTCTAGTCACGGCCTGCTTCTGCGTCCTGCCGAGGTTCCTTGCTGTCCATTGGCCCCCCTCCACGCCCGGAGCTCGTGCTGTCCTGTACCCGCTTCCCCGGGTTGGTTTCCTCCACACAACCCTCCCCCCTGGCTCTCGGCATCGCCCTTGCTAAGCCGCGCCCGCCCACCCCGTAGGGCAGGCGGATGCAACCGAAGGCAAGTTTATGCGAGGTTTCAGTGACGTCCAGGGAGCACAGGGCGAAGCTTGTCCCACCTTACCCAACGCGCCAGGTATCACGAGAGGTGTCCCGGTACGAGGAGCCGCAGGACAAACGTGTTCCCGGATGGGAGACTGGGTAGAACGGTGCTGTTCTGCTTTGACCAAGCACCTCGCTCGCCCCCCCAATGGTTGCAACATTGCCCCCCGCTGAGCGGAGACGAACTGTTCTTGAGGAACAGCCCGGCACGCGTCGTCCAGAAGCCCGCATCAAGAAACAGAATGGTTTTTTGTTTCTGTCCCGAAAAGAAGTCCAAACAAAACTCTGTGAGATCGGAAGGACGGCTAGCCGGGGAGGGGCAAACGCCATGATGAGAACGGTTGGTACGAAAAAAAAAAGAAACGAAAAAAAGTCTGTTGATGAGCAAAGGATCATTCAGCAGCGCTCTGTTGCGCACATCGAACCGAGTTGCCTGCCTGAGCAACGGCGGCAGAATTCAAAAGGCTGGCGGTACGAAGCCCGAACGGCCTGATGGCTTTTGAGGACGGTCAACATCGAAACTGCCATCCGTTCCTTTTCGGTCGAGATGGGTCCCGTGTGCAGACGGGCACGTTTGAGAGGCATATTGCCCAGGCCGACACCGGGGAAGGGGGGGACGTGTAGCTCCGTCTGCCGTGCCTCACTCTCTGCTCCAGATACCTGCTCCGCGATTCTTACCTGTTCACGATACGTGTGTTCAGCAAGCGGGCGCCAGACGATTCGGGAGTGTTTGACCGTGTTCGTTTCGCGGGCATGGCTGGTTTCTTGTGGGAGCATTGCGCCCCATCTCTGTACGCCGCCCGTCGTATGGAAAAAGGTGCCACATCTGCCGTCACGCCCTTGGCGGTCCAGATGCCGGCGAAAATGGCCGAACAAGCGAGCTCGGGCTCTTCGGCGCCGAAGCCAATCTGATTTAAGATTTTCGGGACCATGCCTGCTTGGAGAAGGGCAACATCAGGCAGGAGAAGACGTCTTTCGGACGAATCGGACGAGTCATGGGTCCAGGTGGTAAACTAACCATTCACCGCCCTCGGCTCCTCGGCGGCGCGAGAGGGCCGTGTGTCGGCTGGAGAAACCGGGGACGGCCGAGAGCGAAAGGGACTCAGAAGGAGGCCGGCCGGAGAGGAGAAGAGAGAGAGAAAGAGAGAGATATGATACTTCTTCTGAATTCTAAGTTCCAGGTCCGAGACGTGAGGTTGTGATATGTACTGGCTACTACGTCGAGGGGGAGGGGGGGGGGAGGGCGGCGGGCCACGAGCGTTTTCAAAAGCAAAATTTCAGCCTCTCAACGAGTTCGGACACGTGCCCTACGGAACTGCGGTCGAATAGCAGCTTTGAGGGGGGGAGGATTCTTTGAAAGCAGAGGGACGAATCCGACCCGGCCGAGGGCTCCCCGATCTGATTCGTGGGCTGCGTGAGCACACTCCGATGCCCTCCGCTTCCTGTGCCTCAATGCATCCGTCCGTCTGTGCGGCCGGACTATCAGGGAAATCCAACCTTCGTCCGTTGGCTCGTCAAAGTTCGAAACAAGCAGCACATCGACTTGGCGACTACTACAAAACACTCTGGAAAGTCTATCGTCCGGAGGTCACAACCTGCATGGTCGTATCACATCTTTGATGCATCTGCTTCATCTCATGATTGTCCCCCCCCCCCCCCGTTGGGCCAGGTCATGGCATAAGCGCGCCGGCCTCCCCCCCCTTTGACCGTTTAGACTTATAAGAACAGACGCTTCACCCGTTTGCTCCGTCCTCCCTTCCCTTTGGCTCCGTACTGAATCTGGATTCGGGACAATACCTAGGCGACGTCGTCATCATCATCAGCAGCAAGCAGCAAACGGTCTTTACTCGCCATTTCACCAAGACATTTTTTTCAACCACGTACAATCTTTTCTGCCCACTTCCTTGTAGTCGCAAAAAAAACTCTTGGGCCACCGCCGCCGCTCCCCGCTTTCCCAAGACGTCCGCCATGAAGACATACGCCGTCCTCCTCTCCCTCGCGGCCTTGACGGTCGCCCAGATGAACGGGGGGGGCGCCAGCCCCGTCCCCGCCCCGGCCCCGTCGCCCAACGACACGCCCGCCTGCGCCGAGGCCAAGATCCTCGCCGGCGGCATCGCCCTCAACATCCAGGTCCAGCAGCAGGAGGTCAGCAGCCTCAACGCCGTCATGCAGGCCCTCCAGGCGAACCCCGTCAACATGCAGCAGTTCCAGACCGCAAAGTCCAACCTCCTTTCCTTCGTCAGCGACGGCATCCAGATCCGCCAGGCGAACCAGCTCATCGCCCCGACCGGAAACGCCGCGGCGGCAGGGCTCGCGGTGGTATGTCCAAGCCCCCCCTTTTCCCAACAGATGCCGTGTTGGCGAAGCTCTCTAACAACCAAAAAAACACAGGTCGCCAATGCTCAACTCAGCGAGCTCGAAAAGGTCTCGGGCCTCACCGGAAACCCCCAACAAGACAACTCTGTCGTCCAGTCACTCATGATGGACTTTAACGGCGGCATCAAGAAGAACATGGAGAACCAACAGAACGTAAGCCCCCCCCCCCCCCTTTCTCCCTCTTTCGAATCTCCCATACCGGGGAAATCCACAAGACGCGAGACTGACGCGCGCCATCAACAGGCTGTTCAGGGCTGCTGAGGGAAATGAATTCCAAAAAAATAAAATAAAGGGTTTTTTTTTGGGGCGGCCATTCTACATTTAGTGGGAAGCGACGGCACAGAGGCGCAGGGTCGGGCAAGCGGCGTTCAACGGCTACGTGTTCCTATTTCTTTCTGGACACTGGAGCGGCGGGGGCTGGGGGGGGGGGGGGGGGTCGAGATCCTCGGACGGAATCGATACCCGACGGGGGGGTTCTTGTTGCTTAGCTTCGCATTGTTTTAACCGGACCCGTCTCATTGTATCGATTGATGACGCGGACCGAGTAAACCGGCCTTCAGGGGGCTCTCCAAAGAAAACGTTTGAACCCCCCCTTTTGGCCTTTCAGTGACTATTGGGTGGCTGTGGGATGTCTCGCAACTGACTCCAATGCCCCTCAAGTCTTGGTCATGTACGGCATCGACATGGCATTCGGATACCCGTCATGTTATCAGCTGAGTGAATCTGTCGCTTCGAGATCATCAACTTGTCCTAGGCAATTCGTCTCCCATCTGGCTTTCGTGTGTATCAAGAATTCATGATGCAATGAAAACGACGGCTGTATCATTCGTCAGAGTTGTGGTCTGCTACCCACGCCCACTATTGTGCAAGATAAACACAACTGTGCGAAAAGGAATGTGAAGCGGCGCAATCCGACGGTACATGTGGAGTATCTGCTGTATTGTTCCTCCATTTGATCATATTATATATTATTCATTCACTTGCTACGTGCTTGACCTCAACCCTCGCGCCAGCGATTAACCTGTGTGACCCAACAGAGAAAGCGTCACATGCCTAACGTTCGCCATCATACACTACCGTCACGGAGTCGGTCCGAAGTATCCTCCCCAAGTGTACCTGGCCGGGTTCGCTTATGGTCGAGGCAGTGACCGTCTGCGTGTACGAGGTGTGGCTCGGGTAGAGCATATCCTCTTGGCTCCCGTCCTCGGTGATGGTGAAGCCGAGATGGTCCTTGAGTTTCGGCTTCGATCTGCGTTGGCCGAGCTCGTACGTGTGGCGGCCGGGGGACGGGCAGGGCTTGCTCCTCGACGACGGCGGGTTCCCGTAGGACCTGGCGGTGCGCCGGGTTCCTTCCCCGGTCGAGGCGAAGGGGTTGCGCCGCAGGATGATCTCGAGGAGCGGGTGTAGCACGGGTATCGAGCTTGCAATGATGATGGTGCTTCCCTCTACCCTGTGTCTCCGGGTCAGGCATGTTCGGTCGGTGCAGCATATCGAGCCTTTCGGGGTCGGGATGGCCCTCGCAAGGGTTCACTTACACAGTCCAGACCACTAGGTCAGGGGTTTCGTCTGTTTAACCGCAGGTATTATTAGCATGCCAAGAATGAGATACGGTCTAAAAAAAAAAGAAAAAAAAAAGAACGACTTGCAGGAATAGTCCTCGTTTGCCAACAACGGCAGCCGAGTTGTCTTGTATATGGCCACAGCGCCCGAGCTGCGACGGAATTAGCCCACGAGGTACGGCCTCTGCCGGAAACGGGATAGAGGTGGAATACATTGAACCGATGCCGAGCGCGCAAGACAGCGCCAGTTTCTTCTTGAGGCGCATCTGGAGCTTGAACAGCACAATGGCCGGGTAGACGGCAAGGTAGACGTCCACAAAGGCCGAGAAGGCTGCGCGCGCCACGTCAGTCAGTCCCCCCCACCCCCGCAGAGGCGTCCCGAGCGATTATCCGGCGGCGAACTTACTGCCGGCGTAGATGGAATAGTCGACGAGGACCGCGGGGTCGAAGCAGGTGCCCGGCACCGAAAAGTCCCACAGCGAGCGCGCCGGCGTGCAGCGCCCGATCAGGAGCCCGACGGTGGCCACGAGCGTCAGCTGGCACCAGACCCCCATCCACCAGAGGAACCACTTGTGCAGGGTGCCCGGGTTGAGCAGGCGCGTCAGGAGGCAGATGACGGCCAGCTTGGGCAGGCTGAAGGACATGATGCCCGGGCACTGGGCGGCCGTTGTCCAGAGCATGTTGGCCTGCTGCTGTTCCAGGGTGAGCACGTCCAGGTGCCTGCCGGTGCCCGAGGCGACGGCCAGAGTCGACAGCGACGTCGATATGTAGCCGCACATCTACGGGAAAATGCAACTTGTCAGCCCCCCCCCGGCTTGAGTTGGATGGGAAAATCAGAGGCGCAGAGAAACCCACCAGCCCGAGTATGATAAAGTAGTCGTCGCTGTAGAACCTGCCGGCGAACCTCAACCTCACGTAGACTCTCGACATGACGAACATGGTGCTGAGGGCAGTGAAAACCCAGCAGACGGCGATGATGGCCGGGCCTCTGTCCTGGGCCTTCCAAGCCTCGGACCCTTTTGGCGGGTTGGCCATGTCGAGTTGCGGGTAGATGCACCCTTGGCTATGCGTGTGCAACACAGATCGAGGAGATGGCGCGGATCATTGAGGTCGAAACGGAGGCTTCCAAGAGAGGCCGTGTCGTCTCTTGTCTTTATTGCTTGAACGCCCTTCTGCCCCCCCTGCACCACACAGATAATGGTGTCTAGCAGACATATGTAATGCCCCTGTGCTTATTAGCACACTCCCGTCGTCAACCGGGAGGCAAACATGGAAGTGGTCTTTGCCTGCGTCCGTGGTCGGAAAATGTCCAGATTGCGCGCGCCCATCAGACGTCAACAATGCCCCTCCGCTCCCAGCTAGCTTGATTTCCAAGATGGTGCCCGGCTCTTGATCTCGAAAGGTAGCTCGGGGACAGGGGGGGTCGCAGGTGATAAGGGCCTGCGGTCCGGGCCACAGGCCTCCTCTGCCCCTGATCCCCCCCTTCGCCTTTTCCCGTTCGGGTGCTCTGCGCCGCTCGTGGACTTTCAGCGCGGCTCGAGTCACCTGCGCCAAACAAGCCGATGTAGCTGAATGCAGCACACTACTGCGGGATGCATGTCGGATGTGATGACAAGAGTGGACCTGCAGTGCCACTGCTGCGACGGAACCTATATGCCATGACGATATCGCACAAACAGATGGCCAGGGGGGGTCTGGCCAGCCCATGAACCATGCGCCTGCGCATCGCTGGACTGCTTTCTGGACGTGTTTGTCGCCGGCCTCATGCTGTTTATCCCGATGTTGCTGCACCAGAGGCAGCCTCGCCTATCGGCCACGCTCACTGAGACACCAAGATGGCGTCTCATCGCCAAGATATGGCTCATGTTCTTGTCAAGCCTTAGTGGCCGAATGTCAGTGAGCTCGGTCACGGCACGTGGGCGGCCGGCGGCTTGGAACATTGGCATGCGTGGTCACTGCGCCGCCGTTGTTGGTCTACCGAGGGATCGGGCAAACAGGTCCTGAACTACATTTCCAGTATGGAATACTTGTCTTGGCATGGTTTGTAGCAGTCCAAGTAACGAATAGTCTGTTCGTCGATTGCGCGCGGTGTTCTACGTATCCCCGCCCCGCGCCCGGGGAACTTGTCCATCATCATCCACGCGATCTACGGCCGCGTTCGGTAACTTTCATAGCCGTCCGTGGACTAGAATATTCCAGGGGATTTTGCGACGAGTGCCCGAGGCCGAGAGGCGACGGGGTGCGTAGGACCGGTTTCTCGACCGAATGGTGGTTCCAGCGTTGCTGTTTGCTCGCAAACCGACTGCCAATATTCGTCCACCCCGTTCTCGGTCAGATGCGCAGCCAGTGGCAAACCCGACAAACGCTCTACAGGTCCGGAATCCTGCAGAAAAGCACAGATGGAAAACACTGCTGCCTTGCCTTTGTTGAACAAAGCAGCATCGCGGCATCGCACTGTCGACACTCGACGCTGCCGCGCTGCGCCGCGTAGACGTTTGCCGCTTCCCAACGCCCGCCTGAAAAGCGGCATGCGCGAGAACGCCCACGGAAACCACAAAGGCTCTCTTTTGCTCCCAAGCAAACATCCTGTTCCTCTTCAAATTGTCATCGTGGCTCATCGCGAAGGACGTGTCCGGCACGGCCAGCCAGAGAAGGGATGGCGTCTTGGATATTCGACTGCCATCGAGCGCGGCTGCGATGACGACGGCTCTGCTTTATATCGTGGTGCACTAATTGGGGGATAGCCTTAGCGGCCGGCCAGGAAGAGCGCCATGGGATCCTGGCCAAGGTTGTGGTCATGATCCGGGCCCTCGCGGCAAGGGGATCCTGGACTTGGTCGTCTTTTGGGGCTGGCAGCAACAGCTATCGCGAACAGCAAAATCAATGCAACGGATATCTCTGTATTGAGGGAAACTCGCAACGCATGACTTGGGGTCACCGTCTGAGAGGATGCGGATGGCGTGCAGGTTCTTCGGCAACTGTCGTTTTCGAGGAGGGGCGTCCGTTCGTCTTTGAATTACCTTGATTGGTCAAACTCTTGTTCCGCAAGCGATGGGGTTGAAGTTGAAGACGCGACGCAACGCAGCAAAGCACGCTTTGCAGCGGTGATCCTTGATCGATCATGCCACAAGCGGGCTTGGTCACGGAGTGATATAAGGGGTTGATCACTTACCGCCCCTGATTGACGGCGTCCACTTTTGCAAACGGATTCTCTCGAGTCTCGTCTGCCTGGACGTAGTTATCCCAGCCGGGCACAAATGGGTTGGTTATGCCAGTGGTAAAAAAAATGCACCCAGAAATGCGCCTTCACCGTGGACGAGGTTTGCGCGACCCGGCAGCGAGCGCTAGGCCGGCCGCTTGGCTCTGCTTTGCACCTCTACCACAGCCCACGTCCCCATGCATCGTGAAGGTGTTTGAAACGGAGGCGAGGCGGGCTGTTTGTGTATGCCAAGATGACCGCTAATATCGGAATTGGAACAGAGCGCCGAAACCCGCAAGGCTTTTTACCCCCACACCGCCGAGAAACCCAAGCTGTCCACTTCGGTCCGTCGCCTCCTCCCTCTGCATCACTCCAAGATGACATACACAAGGAGCCGGACTGGCTGTCTCACCTGCCGGTGAGTCTCGCCCGGCCATCCCGGTTCGGCGCCCTTGCCGGTTTACTGACGTTCGCCGCAGAGATGAAGGCTACAAGTGCGACGAGGGCAAGCCCCATTGCGGCCGCTGCATCCGCCTGGGCAAGACGTGCAAGGGCTACGGGCTGCGGGTGAGGTGGAAGACGGCCGACCCTTGGACGGACGGAGGGAAGATGACGAAGAAGAAGAAGAAGAGCTCGAGACCTAGAAAGGAAACAAATTCACCGACGACGACGACGTCGTCGTCACCCGAAAGGGTGCCCGTGGCGTTGGGGAGCTCGGCGCCGCCGACGACGGCCCTCGACCTCGGGCAGAGCAGGCTCATCAGGAACCCATCGCATCTACCGCCGGACGTCTCGCCAACGAACCGGCTCCTGCTCCACCACTGGGTCGGCTCGTTGGCGAGCGTGATATCGATGGCTCCCGGCACGCGGAACCCCTTCCTCGCGCACCTCACGCCCATGATGCTCCGCTCCGGCGCCCTCCTCTCCTCCATCTCGTCCATGGCGGCGGGCCACCTGGCGGTCCTCCGCGGCGGCGACGAGGGCCTGCGCTCCCTGTCCTCGCGCCACACGCTCGCGGCCGCGTCCGCGCTGCGGGCCTCGATCGAGACCGAGGACCCGGAGCTCTCGCTGGCGACGATCCTGATGCTCCAGATCTCGGACCGGCTGTTCGGCACCCACAGCCGGATCGACCACCTCGCCGGCGCGAGGGCCGTCATCATGCGCTCGGGCGGGCCCGGGTGCTGGACCGGCTCCAGCGCGCGGTTCCTCCTCAGCCTGTGCTTCTACCACGACGTCATGTCCTCCATCTCGCGGACGTCGCCGCCCCTCCTGAGCATGACGGACGACGTCGCGCCTCTCGAGGGGCTGCCGGCCCTCGCGACGCTCACGGCCGTCGTCTCCGTCGTGAGCACCATCAGCAGGATGCAGGGCCAGAGCGGCGACGCGCACCAGAGGAGGGGGCTCGCGATCAGGGAGACCCTGGAGGCCTTCTCCGTCGCTCCCGGCGGCGGCGGCGGGGACCCGGACATGGACAACACCATACAGGCCTACAGGCAAGCGGCCCTCGTCTACCTTTACCGCGTCTGGAGCGACGGCGCGTCGCCCCCGAAGCCGTTCCACGCGGGACGGTGCCTCCACCACCTTTTGCAGGTCCCCGTCACGTCGTCCTTTGTGTCGGCGCATGCGTGGCCGCTGTGGACGGCCGGCTGCGAGTCGGTCGACCCCGGCCACCGACTGCTGGCCCTCGAGAGACTCAAGACCATGTACCAAAGCCGTCACTTGCCGTCACTGCGACGGGCCCAGGAAGACATGCAAGAAGTGTGGAGGGCCAAGGACGCGCAGAGGCTGCGGTTCGGAACCGAAGACGTGGACTGCTGTGAAGTCATTCTGCTCAAGCGCCACAGGGAAGCCGATTTAGTTTGATGCTGAGAGTAGCATTCGGCTCGGGTCCTCACAGCATCGTGTCTGTACAACTACGAAAAGAAAGAAAAGAAAAGAACCCCCCCCCCCCCCCCCTCCTGCTCTCTCGGCTCGAATGTAGACGCCGTGATCCGGACCCAGTGTTGGCACCGCCCGGGGAGCCGGTCCCTCGCTGGCGGCTTGCCGCGCCATCCGAGGAATCACGATGCTCATGTTGTGCATAGTCGTGTCACAGCGCCGCCGCTCGGAAGCCGTCTGCAGCGTGCTGGCCTGGCGTAGCAAGCGAGTCCATGACCCGTTGCCCCCCCCCCCCCCCCCCCAACCCGCAATCGTGTACAAGGAGAGAGTCCGGCACGCACCGGCCGTCCAAGTACATCTCCGGCTCTGGAATAACCCGAAAACATGTTGGCTGCTTGTTTGATCTGATAACCAACCCTCACGCAAATCACACACAGACGAACCGAGTCGGTCGGCGCTTGCAGGGGAGACCTCGCCCAGGGCCGCCAGGACGCCCAGAGTATGAACAGGGTCGAGACCGATGGCTGGACATTCTGTTGGCGCGATTCCCGTCTCGGGGAGAACATGAGTGCAGCGTGTAGGAGAGGTATTACGGCACGCTGGCCGGGCACAAAACGTCAACTCTTCTCGACGCCTCCCTCCTGATGATATATCCAACAGCGGCACCGAGCATCTCCCGCTGGCTCTCCCTCACCGGAACGCCTCCAACGCCTCGTCGGTCACGTAACCGACCATGGCCGTCAGCCCGACCCTCGCCGCGTCGAGGCAGTCCCGCGCCAGCACCCCCTCCCCAGCGCGGCGTACGCCTCGGCCGCGAGCTTCAGCGCCCTGACGACCTCGAACGTCGTCACCGCCCGCGTGTCCCTGTACATCCACAGCCGGCCCTCGCGGACGGGCCGCACGAAGCCAAAGTTGCGAAACACCTCGCCCGCCCACCGCACGACCTTGCCCCACTGCCTCCGCGCGTGCCAGGCCTCGACGAGCCACATGGTCGGCCAGACGAGCATCAGCCGCGGGAGGGCACCACAGCCACCACCTCCTCCTCCTCCTTCTCCCGGGCCGCCGCCGCCGCCGCCGCCGCCGTCGTAGACCTCGGGCTCGTGCAGCGCCGCCAGCCTGCCGGCCAGCCTCTCGACCCGGCGGATCGTGGCGTCCGAGTAGGAGGAGGAGGAGGAGAAGCGCGCCGCGGCCGACGACGGCTTCTTCCGGATGACAGCCTCGAACTCGGCCAGCACCGCATTGCGCTTCTCGTGCTGCTCGACGGGCGACCGGCCCTCGCCCTCGCACAGCGCGCAGCCGCACACGAACCCCCAGCTGCGCCGGAACTGCGACCGGCGGAGCAGGTACGCCGCCTTGGGCGGGAGGTAGATGTGCGTGATCTCCGCGCCGGCGGGTATGTCCACCGTCGCGGTGGCGACGAGCATGTCGCCGACGAAGGACCTGTTCGTGTTGGGCAGGCACGCGTGGTTGGCGTACGCCGCGCGCACCCACAGCCCGCGGGACGCGCCCTGCTTCCACGCGTCCCGCCCCGGGCTCGCGGCCCGCGCCGTGACGCGGGCGCCGCTGAAGCAGTTCCTGCGGCGGATGGACTCGAGCAGGAAGACGTCGACGACGGGCACGCCGTCGACGACGGCCCCTCGCGCCCCGAGCGCCTGTACGTCCCGCCAGAGAGGTCGAGCACCTTGGCGTGGACGGTCGGGTTGTCGGCGCACAGCTCGACGAGCTGCGCGTAGGCGGCGGCGGCGTTGTGGTCCGGGTCGAACTCGTCGGGCACGCTGGCGGCCCGCTCGGCAAAGACCATCTCGCCCGCCCTGATGTCCTCCGTCGCGAAGAGGCCGCGGCCGTGGCAGGGCGAGTCCCGGACTTCGGTTCTCGAGAGGAAGCTCGCCCTGCCGATGTGGATGCTCCTGGCGGACACGGCCCGCGCCATGGCGGCGAGATCGTAGTCGCCATTTTCCTCTCGAAGCCTGGCCAGGCAGCGCTCGTAATCCCTCTGGACGTTGGCCGCCCGGGCTTCAGCTCCAGCGCCGAGTCCAAGTGCTGCTTGCTGATGTGGAACTCCCCGAGCTCATACGCGGCTTTGGCGGCGATGAAGTCGGCTTTCCAGTCGTTTGGTCCGCCGCACCTTGACGAGAGAGCATCGGCTATTGCGCTGTCGAAACGCTTGGTTGCCAGTTCGATGCCGGCGCGCTTCAATAGCAAGTCGGTTCGCAAGATCTTGTCGTCCTGTGCTGCAAGCTCCAAGGCCCTTGTGTAGCTGAAATAACATTATATAAGCCTCTCTGGTCATCAGAACAGGGTAACGTCGGCCTCGGGGCTTACTTGGCTACTGCCAACGGCAGGTTCTTTGATATGAATGCCGCATCTCCCGCATCTCGCCATTCTGACGCCCCTGGGACCCGGGCGGTTGTCTGAAGCTGTTCGGGATAAGTGAGTCGTCGGGGCCGTGTCGGAGTAGCATGGCATCCGAAGGGTGATCGACGCAAAGCATAAAGTCATCGTCGCCGTTGAATTTGTAGTACGGCTCTTTCAAGAGGATCACAGACCCTTCCGGAACAGCCTGCAGGATGGTCGAGCTCCCCTGGTTGTACAGCGCCAGCTTGTCGGCTAGGCCATGCTCGTCCTCGACGATTGTGATTGTGCCGGCTCCTCTGTATGGTGGGGCGATGGTCCTGACAACGAGATACTTGTCCTCGTGGTGGTTCTCAACCAGGAGGCTGTCCAGGTGCATCTAGAGAACATCAGCATGGTACGGATGCGTTTTGGGAATGGACGCTTGGCTTACTGGGGTTAGCTCCGCGACAGGCTTCACAGATGGCGGGTACGAGAGCGCGAGGATGACTTTCTTCACCATCCGCGGGGCGTTTTGCTGCTCAGAAGCCTGCTGCTCCACGTAGCGGTTGTGCGTGCTCACCAGTGTCTCTCTCGGCACGCGCGTGGGCGGCGGCTTACCCGCGTGGGCGTCGGCCTTCTTCAGGTAGTCGAGCGAGACGTCAGGGTCCACATCGGTCAAGATGTCTTCGACGCCAATCTGGAGGCCAAAGTCGACGTTGTTGAGTGTCGGGTGCGAGGCCACGGGCGATTCTGCGTCTGAGCCCGTGTCTGCAATGTCTGCAATGCCGTCTTGGCGGAGGCCCATGATGACAATGGCTTATGCCACGTTTCGTGCTGTTGAGTTACAACATTCGTATCAACTACCGGTTGTGGCTCCTCACTTTCGTTCCCGAAACGGATATCTGACGTAGAATCTTGTACGGTTAAAATGAGACGAGGTAAGAATAGGAGTGATCTCGAGGATTGTTCAAACCCGGAACGGACCAAGAGATTAGAATGGAAGCCAGAAGATGGCCCAAGTTCGAATGAACAAGGCCTATCAGAGACGGAGAACAGCGGGGCTCTTATAGCAACAATGCTCTGTTCCGAACCGGGTGTCATCTTGATCAGCTCCGTCGGTTCGTTACCGGTTCGAGAGCGGCAAGACGGTGCGGGACAGGTGAGGCGTGTCTTGGTGTCTTGGACGGGCGATTCCAACTCGTGCGATTTCCTATTATGGCATGAATGGTCGACAGCTCCGAGACCTCCGCACCCGGACCCCGCACCGATCTGACCTGGTCTTCGGAGTGTGTCTGTCCGCATTGCTGCAACGACACAGACGACATGCCTCATGTCGCTTGCATCCGCGCTGGCCTCATTGGTCGGGGAGGAAAAAACCAAGTCGGGATCACGAACGCGGAGCAGTATCCGCCACAACGACTCCATCGGGACAAAGGGAACTAATACAATTGATTTCATGGGACCTTGTCCCAACTGCTGCCTGGGATATGCAGGTACAATGAGCGGGGCCTTGCATGCCGTTCAGTCTAGTGTCATGCTGGCACCATCTTTCACCATTCCCCAACCCTCTGGAATGGATGAGATTACCCCAAGATGCCAACCGTTGCCTCAAGCCGCTGCCTCATCATCGATCCCGAAATTCTCTCCCTGCACAGTTAGAAAACAAGCCGCCGTCACCTCCATCAGAAAGCAATCGTCCGGCGCGGGTCGAGAATTCTCTCGACTTTGCGCTGGACGGATTCAAAACGCATAAAACCGCAAGATTCGCTCTCCAAGTGGTTGATGACGCCAGCGAGGGACCTGTATTCACGGCCACATCTGCGGTTAGGGCAGTGATAGAGAGCCTGCTGGTGCACTGGCGAGTTTAGGTGGGAATCGAGGCTACGCAGAGTGCCAAAGTGTCGGTGACAGAGGTAGCACTCGTAAGCGCGAGCGGCCGCGTTGTAAGCCCGCTCGGTAGCTGTGTAGGTTGGAGAGCCGTGCCACTCCAGCAGTTGATTTGAGATGAGGCCATTGGGGTCGCGCCGGCGGACGGCTCGGTAGAGCTTGTCGCGATCGAGAGGCGCGTTGGGGCATGCGCCCTGTTCAAGATGGTGGACGAGGCCGGTGGCCGTGTTGCACGACTTCCTGCAGAACGGGCACTCAACGGTACCGCTGCGATGGATCCTGGAATTGAGATGCTGCAACCGTCAGTGGGTTTTGAAATCCATTGTCGGGGATTGGTGAACCAATTATTACCATCTGAATGTTGTTGTGGTTTTGGAAGTAGCGGCCGCATGGTTCGCAGTAACAGTGATCCTGAACCTCGTGTTCACGTAGGTCTTCCTCATCGGTGAAGCAGACGGCACAATCGTCACACCTGAATAGAGGAGCATTGTAGGAGGCATCGGAAGCCCAGTGACCGAGGGCGTTCATGTGTTGCTCGACGGCTTGGCTACTGCCGAAAAAGCGATCGCAAGTGTCGCATTCGTAGAGCGGGATCCCATGGCCTGTCGCATTGATATGCTGCTCACGCGACTGCCAACCGGCCGGGAACTGCCGCCAGCACGTGCCGCAGGTAAAGGTCATGTCGACGACGGTGACCGGGTCGAGGAGACGAGAAGACGTGTGTGGAATGGACAAGACAAGTCTCGGGCCTGGCAGTAATGGATTCGATGTCCCCAAGGAGGTGATGTTGAAGTAGAGAGGGCGGTAAGAAGGAAGAGAAGCCCAAGTTTCCTGGATGGACAACCGAGTAGATAAACAAGGGATGATGGAGTTCCCCGAGTGCAACGGAAAGAATCGGAAGAAGTGGAAGCGGAGTCGGGTGATGAAGCTGGAAGACGAGGAGAAGCTTGGGACCTTGACGAAAATAAAAAGACAAGACAAGAGGACGAGGAGAAGTCTGGCGGGCTGGTCCCAGAAAGGCAAGAAGAAGGAGGGGGGCAAACAATGAGGAGGAAGGCACGGCTGCAAGCGCGTCGAACCCTTGGGAAGGCGCCAAGAGGTAGGGAAGCGTGGCTCCTTCTGCGGTTGCCTACCTACTTCGATCAACTGCACCTTCCTTCGCAATTCGACAAAAGACTAAAAGTGAGGCCGCAACTTGCCAGGCCTCAGGCTGCGATGACTACGTCTAATATGTCACCGAGTCGGA
Source organism: Colletotrichum falcatum (assembly GCA_019425465.1). Taxonomy (NCBI): domain Eukaryota; kingdom Fungi; phylum Ascomycota; class Sordariomycetes; order Glomerellales; family Glomerellaceae; genus Colletotrichum; species Colletotrichum falcatum. Next base: position 762,184 of record SWKJ01000194.1, on the reverse strand, counting down.
GGAGAACTTGTGTCGGCATCGGTTCACTTGTGCGACAAACGGGTGGCTTCCGACAGCTTGTAGGCACTTTATCGAGGTCTGCCAAGCAAGGTAAAAGATGGATGGCCCCGGTATGTGTGCTTGAAGACTCGATGGAACGGCATGGGATGGGATCGATGCTGGAAACGACGTCAAGCTCTCGTCCGGAGGCTGGGACGAGGTTTGTAAAGTGGTGGTGATTGGAAGATGCAACCTTGTTCTGAGTCGTGCTTAAGATAGCCAGTGCTGATGTAATAACATCCGCTTAATCATCACCCGGCAACCCTCAATCGAGGCTACATGGGCCTTTTCTGATTGGTCGCACCACCTCAGAAGTGAGTGAGAAGTGGGGCGCAGAGCTAAAGACTTTCGCTCGAGGGCCTCGCCCAGCGTAGGTTTATGTTACGATAGCTTCAACCATTATGCTAGTATGTTGCATAATGTCTGTCATGTGCTATATCACGTGGTGCTTCACTCACTACCCACGCATCTTGCCTGTATATAGGAGCATTCTTTTCATAACTTTCAATCATAGAATTAAGCCTTCGATAACCTCATTCTGACATGCCCTGCTGTGTGCTCTGACTACCTACCTAGTGACAAACAGTGACACCACGCCACAATTACTTGGCGGCCGCGTGGGAAAACGGTGCTACTCCTGAGATTGAAACACAGGCCACACATATACGGCAGGCGTTACTGTTAGTTGCTGCAAGCACAAAAGACTTCTGGTCCAGAAAGACCTGCTTTCTGTCTGTTGCCTGGGTAGGTAATTAATGTTAAAACCATGGGTAAAATACTCAAACGCCCACCCCTTAGTTCTTGGATTGTATGGGCCGGCGTAGACTTTTAGCAGCGCACCGTTACTAAGCAAAAGCTCATGTTTGCCCTCTTCGTGATGTCGAATATTCTCTTTTTTTGCTTCGACAGGCTCGTCGAGATTCATATTTGCAATCTCCATCCCGTGGATGTCTGAGAGGACCAGCATCTTTGTTCTCGCATGCGAGGCCATGGTGGCGGGATGCCCTTGTGATTGGCGGTGTAGCGCAGGGTGACGGAGTCGTGGGAAAACGAGAGATTGTATGTACGGCTGTTTGTGTATGCAAGACACAGGTAGTAACTTTCCCACCAGCCTACGTCTGCTCACTGCCGTTCTTCTTCTAAATATTATGACTCCATCGCAAACCGCAGCCTTGGCGCTGCGGCTTTTTTGTTGTCCTCGTTTGGTGCCCACCCAGCCTCTTCCCGTGACACGAGGATATCTAACTCTGCAACATTTTCCTCTCCATCGTTTGAGGGCGATCCTCCGTCAGACCCATAACATTGTTGAATCCTGCTTCCTATGTACGTCCGACACCAACGCGCGTTGGATAGCTGCGGTGGCTGTGACCTTTTTTTGCGCCTGGTTGTTCGGAGCCCATCCAAATTGTATCAAGGGCAAGGTATGCCGTTTAAACACTCAGAAGCGGCAGGACTCTAACATCGCCCACTGGATAGTGAACACAAACTTCTTAGGCTGATATTCATTGATGTAGATCGCTGTACGCGGTCTAATGCAGCTCACCTGGTACTTATAATACGGCAAACTCACATACACAACGTCTCTGACCTGTGCCACATCTCAATGTTTTGATACGGTGGATGAAACCCGATAGCGCAGAGCAACTGCCAAATCGAGCTTGAATTCAACCATTGAGGCCAAAGTGGGAATCTGCATTGGTAGAAGCTCTACACCACGACACGAAGCCACAGGCCCATGGTGGTTTCTATCACTACGGGTGGCAAACCTATATAGAATCCATGGCCTGGGCATGTTCGCCGAGTCGCTCACAGCACTACCCACATTTTGTTGGAAAAACGAGAGGTCGACCAGTCCCAAGCAGTCACACCATTAACCAGTAGAGCTTCCAGAACGTGGGCGATTGACCGGGTTCGTCACGCAATTCCGTCATGGGCGTATAGTAGCCCGGGCCGAGCTGCATCTCAAAGAGGTGCTTGATCGCATCCGGAACCGCCGGCGACAAAGTGAGACCGGCAATCGCAAGGACTGGTGACCTCTAGCCGTGTACCAACTCCCAAGCAAATTCTGGCCGGCGAGCCCCGGATTCCTACGGATGAATAATCAACTCGTTGTTTTTATTGTGCCTCGCCGGCAGTTGCTCCCTTGCCTCGTACTAACGAATGCCGCATACTGCCGGCAAGATATGCGGCCATCCGCCGCCAAAGCTCGCAAAGCTCGCAAAGCCGCAACTCTTCAACGCGCACAATATCGGCGCACCACTGCCCCGCCGACTCGGAGAAAGCAAAAGACGGCCGCGGTTCATAGCTGCACATCGCCGTGTCGAGGTTCTGAGAAGCCAAGGATCCCATTGATTACTCGAGTGTCGAGGGTATTCCGGATGGCGCGACATCGCGCATCACTGCTACTGCATCCCTACATCGATCCCACCTGAGACACGTTCTCCACCAGCCCGCGCCGTCCAACATTCCAGAGATCGCCCTCCATTCAAGAGCCAATAAGCATAACCATCTCCGACCGAGTCGCGCTAGGCTCGAGATGCTGAAAGCACACACTGCCGTCGCCCTTTATCCCTCCGCTGCCTTGCCCGCCTATCCCAGGGCATCGGGATGAAGGCCGGTCGGTGGCTCGCATTGTTAACTGAGACACCGTGAGACCGGCCAGCCCAGTTCCCACATGCGACGTATTGTCTGCTTCCGTCCGCCACCAGTGAGCCCCCCCCAGAATGCCCCTTCAATTGCCGCGCTCTCGCTCCCTTTTGCTTGCTTGGCCCCCCCCCCTTCGACCCAGTGCAAGAGTCTTGCCGCCGGTCCGTTGAAGCTCGACCAAAGTGCAAACATTTGACCCGAGTTGTCACGTTCAAGCTTTGACGAGCAAGACTTGGTTCCCAGGAGACACGATGTTGGCACCCCGCGTGCTTGGTCTCCTCGCATGCGGCTGCTACCTCGGGCTTGTCTCGGCAGCGGACCAGCTGAGCCTCGACGGCATCCCAAGCTGTGCTGTACGAAACCCCCCTCGCCGAACCCCCCCCCCCCTTCGCGATGAGATCCGGCTTGCTAACTCTGCGCTTCCCACAGATCAATTGCATGCTTGAGGCGCTCCCGGCGACGACCTGCTCGGCCGTCGATCAGGCCTGCCTCTGCTCAGACGAAGTGTTCAATGCCGCCGTCGCGCCCTGCGTGCGGTCGCAATGCAGTATCAAAGAGGGTCTCGGTGGGTAGAAGAGAAAACCCCCTTGGAAACGGTTGGAAAAAAAAAACCGGTTGACTCCTGGAAGCTGGCTGACCGGGGGGGGTCGAGAGAGTTGAGAGCAAACAGCCGCCACGAACGCGAGCTACGTGCAGTGCGGGATCCCTTCCCGCGACCAGACGTCAAAGGTCCGCTGGGTCAGCACCGTCGTCATCGCCTGCGCGAGCGGCTTCATGGCCATGAGGCTCACGACCAAGGCCGCGAAGCTGTCGGCCTGGGGCCACGACGACACGGCGGCGGTCGTGGCATTTGTAAGAAGACGTACCGGCCCACCGCGGAGTCCCCCCTGGGTCATGGGCTGACGTGAGAGCGCAAGGTCGTGATTCTTGCCGCGTACGGCCAATCGTTTTATTGTGAGTGAAGCCGTCGTCGGGCTCGGCCCAAGGTGGTAACTATTACTGGGTTGCTGATGTCAAGACCCCAAACGCAGTTACTGAAGTAGGGCTGGGAAAGGAGGTCTGGACGCTACATGATTACGAGATTACCACCTTTCTCAAGGCAGGCCATCCTGCACACAAAGGCTCATCCCCTTTTTTTTTTCTCGACGGTTTTTGCTGACCGCTTCCGCAGCTTTTCCTCTTGCTCGAGTTCGTCTACTTTGTCGGGCTGGCCGTGATCAAAGCGTCCATCCTGTTCTTCTTCCTGCGCATCTTCCCCGACAGGCGCTTCCGTCGATTCATCTGGGCCGTGCAGATCGTCAACCTGCTCGTCTGCCTGGCATTCGTGATCCTCTGCTTCGCCCAGTGCCGCCCGTTCTCGCATTTCTGGGACGGCTGGGACGGCGAGCACAAAGGGACGTGTCTCAACCTCAACAAGATTGGCCTCATCCACGTCGCTCTCAACATCGGGCTCGACGTGGTGATGCTCGTCCTACCGGTCACCCAGATCTACAAGCTGCAAATGGACATGCGGAAAAAGATTGGCGTCATAGCCATGTTCCAAGTCGGTATCTTGTGAGTCGCTTTTTTGGGGGGGGGGGGGGGGGGGGGTCGTAATATGGGACGACCAACGCCCGACCGTCGAGCTAACAATCTTCATCAGTCTTAGCATCGTCAGCGTCTTGCGAATCAGGAGCCTGAGCGACTTTGCCTTCTCCATAAACCTTACCGGTAAGCACAGGGAAAACGCGCCTGGTGTCGTGATGCTGCTCGTGACGGAACCGCTCTCTAACTCGGTCTGCAGCCGACTCGGTGGCCATCGTTCTCTGGGGGTATGTCGAGATGGGCGTGGGCCTCATTGTCGCATGCATGCCCAGCACCTGGCACCTGCTCAAGATGATCCCGTCCAAGGTGACGCAGCTGACGACCACGGTGGCATCCAACATCGGTTCGTCCGGCGTGCGTACGCGGCCCAACTCACAAGTGTTGCACGACAAGTCGGCCAGGATGTCGCTCATGGAAACCCGGTCATACCGCTCCAACTCGACACCCATGCCTACAGCGTCGAGCTCCAGACGCCCTAGCGGCCGCCTTGATGAGTTCAAGGTTGGGTTGGCATTGTGATGATGTATTATTAGCGGCAGGCCCCGAGTAGACCTCAATGACAGGCCACACTGTGTCCACTGGCTTGATGCCGCTTCCCCGTGCCCCGTTGCCTGTTTTATGAGATTCGAGCTATAACCCGGGTTTGCCGACGTTGCAACGCCGCCGTTATTGAATGTGAACATGGCCGCGCTGCATCTTCAGGCCTGGCCATCGGCGCATGCGCTGTCGCTTTTCTATCATGATCCGCCGCCAGTCAAACCTCCATGCGAGGACGTGATTCAACTGCAATTGTTCAATCAATCTTGTCAATTGGCAGTCGGGCCGTTCTCGGTGCTTGAAATCTGCCCAGTATGGATACATGATCGGGATGTGGGAGTCACCGCAGGGCAGCTTTGCGCCGAGGGTCAGGTATCGAACGATGCAGGAAACTCAATTGATCGCCAGGGGGGGGGGTCTCTCTCCATGCTGTGAGTCAGTCAGTCGCGGTAGGACGGTATAGCCAACGAGAGAGTGTGCATGGAATCGCATTAGCCATTTCCATGCGGGCAGGAGAGAGGAACTGATTGGGAGGGGTTCGTCAGCCTGTTCATTATGAATCATCCTATGCGGGCATCTATCCATCGACGTGATGCGCTTGTTCCGTTATAGCGGCGGGTTTCACTCAACCGAACACGCAGGACCTTGGAACCAGCACTTGTTGCATACGCTCACGCGTGGGGTCGTCTGTCACCGTCAACTTCTCAGAACATGACCGTTGTTGATACACAGTACTGATTCGCCCATGCTACGAGCTTCCCTCCCTCCCCAACCTCAAGACCCCCATGACATTGGGGGTCAGGCGTCCTGCGGGATGCCTCTCAACGGTATAGCCTAACACAGAACAGCCATTTGCCCCGTCAGCCTGGCAGGTAACACAGCACGCGCTGCGCCCCCCGTCACGGCCAAGAATGAGTCATTCCCCATCTTCAAAGCCTGGCTCCCAATCACCGGCCTCTGCAGCCCACCACAACGACCGTCCAAACTACTGACTCCAAGGCCTCGGGAACGGGTTCGGACGACTAGACCAGGGGGGGGGCGGGGGGCCGTCGGAGGCGCCTACGCGTTGCCGCCTGTGCCAAGCCCGCTTCGCATAAGCCAACATCATCAGCAGCGTCAGCAAAGGCCAGGCAGCTCATTACGATATATATCCTTTCCCTTCTTCCATGTTCCATCAGTCTCGCCAGACACACACACCGACCCGGCATCTCCAAAGCGAACGCGTGCGCCTTTGCGTCGACATTTCGCGTGCCGAAAGACTCATATCCCACCCGCCTCTCCGGACACATCGCCCTCTTCCGCACTTGGACGCGAGAAACCAACAGGATACAAAAGCCACCCGACCGCCCGGCATGGGGTTAGCGCTGCACGGCAGCTCTGATGCATTAGACCTCACCCAGCGGTACCTGTCCCCCGGCCCCTCGCAGGTCAGCAGGCCGCGCCCCCCCGCGCCAACTACAACGGCGCCTACTACCACGCCGACGGCTCCATCGTCCTGGGCCGGGAGCTCGACGAGCACAAGCTCCCTCTCCTCAGCCTCGTTCTCATCGCCAACCACCAGAAGGCGGCCAGGCTAGCGCAACGGCGGACCCGTCGCCGCCAGGTCAGTCGGCCCAGGCGGCAATGGTCCATCGGCGAGGCGGCCGAGGGCCGCGCTTTGGCCGGCTGGAGCGGCCAGAAACTCCCCGGCGGGCAGCGTCGCCGCACGCCGTCGCTGGAGAGGGAGGAGGCCTTCCGGGATGCTCGCACAACCAAGTCCCTCTTCGCCTGCCCGCAAGACGCACGCGACATTGCCGAACTGTACCGCGTCGGCCTTCTCTACGACGATGAGCACCTGCGCGGGCCCGGCTTCGGCTTCGAGGCCATCGACCGCCGTGGGCCCGAGTATACCATGCGCCCGGCCAAGAGGGCACGCAAGGCCGAAGCCCCGGAAGTGACTCGCGACGACGACGACGACGACGACGACGACGACGACGACTTGCAGCTCGCACTGGACCTTTCGCTTGCAGAACTTGGACACGGCGAGTCTTTCGCGCAGTTTCTCTGCTCCCCCGATCTGGAAGAGTCCGCTTCGGACACCGAATCCACCAGCAGCACCTACAGCGCTCGGCTGGCGCCCCTCCGCTTCGTCTCCGAAGTGCTGCATTCTCCCCAGTACTCCAGCGACGACACCCCCGACATGACGACGGACTCCGGGTCCGAGTCCGAGTCCCACTCCAGTTCCGACGCAGACGGGTCGGCTTGCAAACCACAATGCAATACGACGACGAGAGGAGGAATCGGCGGACCGTCTCTGGCGAGCCGCCAGGGCGCCAAGGCCTGGATGATGCTGGGTGACGGCTCGTAGCAGGTCCGCATAAGAGACCCCCGCGCGCCATTCGGGTCTCGACTGTGTCATCTTGGCGAGGGCCGATGCGCGCCCCCCAAACGGACTGGCCCTCACCAGCCCGGCATCACTTCCAAGGCGCCGGAGCGGTCTCTCGGGGTTCTTTGTTTGCTCTTATTCTTCTTTCGTTCCAGGCGTTGGTGGGTACAACACGGTTGTGTGCTCGTGGTCTAACGGCACTGAGCTCGCCGTGGGGATTTGCGCGGAATAATAGAACATTTGCTCGAAACGCACTGGTGCTGCCAGTGGACGGTAATGCCGCATAGATTCCTCAATTGATGTCGTCGAAGCCCCGTCCCGCTCCAAGATCTGTATCGTGCAAGCCTTCGATTTCGCCTGAATATCGACGTGTATCTGGTTAACGCTCACACCAGGGTCAAGCGCGAGACTGTTCCCCTTGAGGACGCCCGGTTTGCCGACAGTGCTGTAGAGGTTTATGAACGCCCCAATTGCCTCACCCCCGTCTGGTCACGATCCTGAAAGTGTTCATTCGATTCGCACATATAACCATACTGCTCGGCAAACCCACAATATAAAAAGCACAGACTCTGCATCCTCACTGCTCGAACCAAGGTTGCACTGCATCCGCCTCGACGGCATTGCTATTTGTACAAGCAACATGGTCTTCGGCGCTAGCTAGCCACAGATCACGGCAACGGTGGCAATGACCAGGATGTAACGGAAGGGTCTTGTGGCCGTGCGGACTACGTCACTGGCCTTGGATTCTCTGTAAACCCAATAACGTCGGGGGACTGCACAACACCGGGGCAGCTTTGACAATGCAACCTTCAGCATGGCCATCAACGACGGGTCAACCTTCCCCTCTATTTATTTTTCAACGCACGTACTGTTAGTGCGTTGGCAGGCACCACACCAAATACCTTAACACTGATTATTACGCACAAACCACCCTAACAAAATGCTGGCCCTTGGGCCAGCGACGCCGAAACGGCTGGGCCTACGCCCGCTGTCTACGGTGGTACTTGCTGCCTTAAGCCTGATATAGACAGCTAAAGGTTCCCCTATAAAACGCCTAAGGTTTATAGTACCCTCTATTATACTAACTAAGGCAATAATTGTTATGGGCTACGCCACAGAAGGTGTGGCAGGGCTGTGGCCCACCACGGCTTAAGCCACCCAGACCAATTAAGTCAGAACGTGATTGTAGCGAACGCGCGAAGCAAGCGCGCGCACGCGCACACAAAAGGGGCGCGTGTACACCCTCACGCACACTTAGAGATATTTCCTCCTTAGCTTAGAATTAACTATATTTTACTACTACTAGCCTATAATAGGTAGTACTAGCCTATTATATATTCTAAGCTTACCTACTTTACTATTACTAATTACACTACGTAATAAGTAGCCTAGGAGCGCCTAACGTAGGCACTATAGCTAAAGATTAAATTATATAGCTAAAAGAGACCCTTATAAGAGTAATAGATAAGCTTTAAGTAGTATATAAGGCTACTATAATACTAGTAATAATAGAAAGCGCTACGCTAATAGCTAGCCTAGTAATACTAGCGCTTAGTGTATAAACTAATAATATAGTTTTTTACTAAAAGCTATTACTAAACCCCTCTAAGTTTAATAGTTTATATAAGCTTTATATAGTATAAGTATACTAAATATATAATAAGCTAAAGATTAACTTAGTTTTTTTTTTATTTAACTATAAAGCTTAATACTATATAAACTTATACCTAGATATAGTCCCTTAGTAGATAGTTACTACCTACTATAAGTATAGTAGCTAAAATAATACTTATAATATCTCTAGCTTTATAAAGTACTTAAACTATACTTTTAGTAACCTAAATATATATAAAAAAGTATTTACTATACTAACTACTAAAAAAATAAAAGAGAATAAAACCTTTATATTATTTTTTTTAAAGTTTAAATATATTTTAGTTAAAGTAAAAGTAGGTATTTAGTTACTTATTACTTAAATTATACTCTTAATAAATATACTTAACTATTACTTAAAAGCTACTTTAGTTATAATCCTTATACCTAATATATTTATAAATATTATCTTTATAATTAAATAAGTTACTTAAAAGGTAAAAGGCCTTTACTAGCCTTATAGGTTATAACTTATACTAAAGAAAATAGACTATAATAAAAATACTTTAATAATAGGCTTTATATAATTAGTATAAGCTATAAGTAAAAATAAAAAAAAAATTACTAAAAAAGTATATAAAGTATATAAAGATATATACCTATTATATATATAATAAAGTTAAGTATTTAGCCTATAATTATCTTAAAAAAAAAGTACTATATATAAAGGTAGCTAAGAAGCTTTAAGATAAAAAAGAGGAAATAAATAATAAAAACATAAGTAAAAGAAGCTTAGGTAATAAACTATCTATATCCTCTAAGTTAAAAAAAAAATAACTTTAGAGTAAAATTAAGCTTTAAAGCCTATATATAAAGAGTATATAGGATAGAAGGAATTTTAGTATAAGTAAAAAATAAGTAAGCTAATAGTACTAATAGAAGCTTATATTAATTTAAACCTCCCTACCTATACCTTTATTAATACTAGCTATAATATCTATACTATAGTAAATTAGGAATATATATATACTTAATACTTACTATATATTATATAATAAAAAATTCTACTAAGAGAATTTATAGATAAGACTATAAAAATAGTTACTAAAGGAGTTATAGTCTTTAACTTAGAACTCTATAGCTATTAGTAGTATATTTATATATATATAGTATATAACTTAAATATAAATATCTTCTTAGGGAAGCTATAAATAGAGGATAATAAGGTTATATATAATATAGCTAACTAGTTAGTTTATTATAAAAAGGTAAAGCTAACTCTTTACTTTACTAAATAAAAAAAATTAGTATATATATACTAAATCTATAAAGTATAAGTACTCTCTATACCCTTATTTATAGTAATCTACTAATATATAGTATAAGTAAAGTATAGTCTATAGAGTAGCTCTCTAAGGTTTACTAAAAAATAAGCCTTTATATAAATCTAAGTAGTTAGTATAGCTAATATTAAGAAGGCTTTATAGCTAAAGGAGAATAAAGCTATAAAGTAAGTAGTAGCCTATACTACCCTCCTATAATAAGTATATAATAAATTTAGTAACCTTTTTAACCTTATAAATATAAAGCTCCTCCTACCTTACTACCCTAGAGAAGACTACTATATTAAGCTTAAAGATAGTACTATACTACTATAAAAACCCCTCTATAAAATATCTTAAAAAAACCTTTTAGTACTTAAGAAGACTTTATAAGACCTCCTTAATAAAGGCTTTATTTATATTAGTAGCTTAGTAGCTAGTATACTAATCCTCTTTATATAGAAACTAAGTAGTAGGCTATACTTTTATTATAACTACTATACCCTAAATATAATTATAAAGAAAAACTACTATTTACTACTACTTATTACTAAAATACTATAGTATATAGAAAGCATAAAGTAGTATTTAAAGGTTAATATAGTAGCTATATTCTATAAGATTAAAATTACTAAGGGTAAAAAGTATAAGACTACTTTCTATATAAGGTATAGGCTATTTAAATAGTTAGTTACCTCTTTTAGCTTAATAAATATACTAGTAACTTTCTAGTAATATATTAATAATATACTATAAGAATTCCTTAATAACTTTATAACTATATATATAGATAATATATTAATATACTTTAGTAGCTTTTATAAAGATTATAAGAATAAGGTTTATATAATCCTTTATATACTATAAATAGCTAAGCTAAGCCTAGACACTATAAAAAGTATATTTACTACTAAGAAAATAAAGTATATAGGTTTTATCCTTAAAGCTAAGAAAGGGGTTTTAGCTAACCTAGAGAAAGTATATACTATCTATAAATAGGTAATACTATAGATAATAAAAGGAGTATATAGTTTCTTAGGGTTTACTAATTATTATTATATATTTATCTAAGACTATACTATAATAGTTAAGCTTATAAATTAACTTATAAAAAAAGGGGTAAAGTTCTACTAGTTAGAGGAATATATATAGGCTTTTATATAACTAAAGTAGTATTTTTAATTAATACTATTAATATATAACTTTAACTTTAAAGCCTTTATATTTATAGAATTAAACTACTTAGGGTATATACTTAGTAGTATACTAATATAGCTTAATAGCTAAGGTAAAGTTTAACTAGTTATATTTTACTTATAGAAGCTTAACCCTATATAGTATAACTACCTAATATATAATAAAGAGTTACTTATAATTATAGAATACTTATATATATAGTATATAAAGCTATATAATACTAAAAACCCTTTTAGAGTAGTAATTAACTATAAGGCCTTAGAGTACTTTATAAAGAAATAAGCGTTTACTAAGTGCTAAAGCTACTAAGTAAAGAAGCTTACTAAATATAACTTTTAAATAATATACTACCTAGGTAAGTATACTAGTATACTAGATATACTCTTAAGGTATAAGTAAGATACTTTAACTAGCTAAAAGAATAAGTATAAGTAAGGTAGGGTAATTTAGTTAATACTTAACTATATAATCTCTAAGGCCTTAATATAAGATAAATATAAGGCTAATACTAATAGTATACCCCTAAAGTAAGTTAAATATATAATAAGTAATAGCCTCTAAGTACTATATATAGTAATACTAAAGGATAATAACCTCTAGTAGCTATAAGATACTATATAAGATTAAGATAAAGACTTTTAAGAGGTATATTAGGCTATTATAAATAATAAGTAAACGCTACCCCCTAGCTTAAGGCTATATATATAGATTACTAACTATATAATTAACTTAGTAGGTAGACTTACTTAGTAAGGGTGCCTTTAGGTACTAGGTAACTTAGACCCTAATTTATTAGATAATACCCTCTATAGTAGCCTTATTTAGAGAAGCTATAACTTTATAATTATAGGCTACTTAAGCTAAAATAGTATACTTAAGATAATATTATATTAATTTTATTAGCTTAGGTAAATATAAGTAGTATATAGATTTATATATAACTATAATACTTATAGGGGTAAAAAAATCTAGTAAAAAGTAAAAAAAGACTACCTTTAGCTACTTAAAATACTAAAGTATTTATATAGTAACCTATTAATAAACTTTATTATAAACTTACTTATATTAGGCTTATAGTAAGTATACTACCTATAGGTTATTATTAATTAGCTAAGTAAGTTAATAATATTAAAGGTAATAGCCTCTATAGAAGTAAAAGAGTATATAAAGTGCTTCTTCTATATATACTTCTACTTCTATAGGTTCTCTAGGAGTATTATAAGTAACTATAGGAGTAATTAAATAAGTTACTTCTAAGTATACTTTTATAAATTAGTATATATTAAGTATAAATTAAGTATAGTATATTACTTATAAAGTAATAGTAAGACTAAATACTTTAATTAAGAGATCTAAGTAATCCTATATATATATATTACTTACCTTTAGGATAATTAGGTAAAGTACCTCCCTATAATATAGCTAGTAATTAATAACTATATTACCTCTATAATAAGTATAAGCCTCTTCTTCTTAGACTATAGTTACTATATAGACCCTATAGCTATAATAGAGGGTAAGCCCTTAGCGTAAAACTTATATAAAAAGGCTATAGAAAAGCTAGTAAAAAGAATTATAAATATTACTATAATAGTATAAGCTACCTTAGTAGTAGCCTAGTAGAATATATAGGATACTACTAATAAGTAAAGAAGTATAGCTAATTAGTTTTATATAGAAAATAAAGTATAACTAAGTATATATAACTATTACTTACTATACCTAAATTATAAGCTAAATTAGCTATACTATAAATATTATATAATAAAAGTAGTAAGTTTACTAATAGTAAAGTTAAATATACTTAGTAGTATATATAACTAATTCTATATAAACCTCCTCTATAAGGTAGCTAATAATCTACTACTTAGGTAAATAATAACTAATCTTTAACTACTACTAATAATTAAAGATAGTAAGTAAAAATAATATATAAATAAGATCTTTTATATAAAATAGTATAGATAAGGTATAAGCTATAAGTAATAGGTATTAGTCTATTAAGAAGGATTTATAAAGCTTATATAAAAACTAATAAGGCTCCTAAGTAATACTATAACTTTAGACTAATATAAATAAAAGTATAACTTAATTAATATAAATAATAGTAATATTACCTATATAAGAAATATATAGAGTAAATATAAATAAAAGTAAAATAAATTATTAATTAAGAGTTATAGCTTAAATATAACTAGCTTTATAGGGTACTTAAAGGTAGTAGTAAAGTTATATAATAAGTAATAAAAGTATATAAGGTATATAAAAGATAAGGCCTTAAAGAAGCCTTAAAGCTCTAGGGAGGGAGTATAAATAGTAATATTAGTAGTAGTAGTAATATAGTTACCTTAGATAAAGGTAATAAAGGCTATAAGAGAGCTAATAATACTCTCTTATACCTTAATAAGGTACTCTACTTAGTTAGTTAAAAGACCTCCTAGGATAAGAGTAGCCTTACTAGGAGTAGTAGTAATAATAGTAATAGCTATAGTAGTAGTAGTAAGTATAGAGAATAGGGGTATAGGTATAGGTATAAGTATAGGGGTAATAGTAGGTATAGGGGTAGTATCTTCTTTATATAAGTAAATATACTTAGCCTTCTTTATAAAAGTATTAATAGTATACTATATATTAACTATCTTAGCCTTCTAAGCCTTAGTAGTATAATAGTATATTTAATTCTATATAATAAATATAAGTTAGTAATACTATAGATAAGTAAAAGAAATATAAAACTTATAAGGTCTCCTAGGGAGCCCTTAGGGATAGTAGTAATAGTAATAGTAGCTTAGTATATCTCTTTATAAAGAAAAAAAAAAAAGAAAGTATTTAATAACTATTAGTATAAAGCTAATATAAAATAAAGTATAAAAATAATATATATTACTAAGGTAGGTATAGCTACCCTTAGTATACTAAGTATAGTAGGTACTATTACTAAGAATCTTAGTATACTCCTCTATATTATAGTAGAAGGTAAGGTAGTAGGTATAAGCCTAGTAGAGTATAGCCTAGGGGCTAGCCTACTCCTTATAGTACTTAGTAGTAAGGGTATCCTCCTTAGGGGAAATATTAACTATATTATAGTAGTAATAATACTTACTAAGAGTCTATTATAATAATAGTTAGTACTCTATAATTAAACTAAGTATAAAACCTCTAAATATATAATAAGAGTAGTAGTAGTAGTAGTAGTAGTAGTAGTAGTAGTAGTAGTAGTAGTATTAGTAGTAGTAGTAGTAGGTAAGCCCTTAAGTAACTAAGAGTTAAAGACCTTAAGGTCCTTAGGGGAGAGGGAGTAACTTAAGACTATAGAAGGCTATAATTAAAGTTAACTTATAATTACTTAATATATATATATATATATACTAAGGAAAGAGTAACTTACTATTATAGTTATTAATTATTATTTATTTATTATTTATAATAAGTTAGATATCTAAGTATAATATATATATAGTATAGATAATAAGAATAACTTATAATAACTAACAATAGTAAGACTAAAGAAGGGAAAAAAGAAAAAAAGAAGTCTACTAACGTAGGTAACTAAAAGATATCTAGGTAATAGTTATTAAATAATAAAAACTAAAGTATAGCTATAGTATTAGTACACTAATAGATAGTAAATATAAACTATAGAATAAACTATATTATAGTAAGTAATAAACCTACTATTAGACTATAAAGTAACTAATTAGAAGGCTATATATTAGACATAAATAAGAGGTAAAAATACACCTTAGTCTAGAGAAGAAGATAAATAGAGAAGTAATATATATAATAAGATAATTATATCTAAAATAACTATTTAATAATTAATAGTCTAATACGCATTATATACACTTTTATTTACCTTAATTATAATAAATTTACCCTATAAGAAGCATAAAGTAATAACCCTTAATAGCCTATTAGATTAGCTAGTATAGTATAAAACCTTAAAGGGTAAGGCTATTACCTATAATATATAGGACTAGATAAACCTAGCGTTAATTTTACCTAGTATATAGATAAAAAAGCTAAAGGCACTAATACCCTTAGACTTTACTTATAGTAGTAGTAGCTAGGAGTATACTAAGATACTTATAGAACTTATAAAGATAGATTATAAAATATATACCTAAATACACTAAGACTATAATTATAATATCTAAGTATATAAACGTAAAGTAACTACTATATAAGAGATCTAAAACTAAATAACTAATATAGTCTTAAAGAAATATATTAACGTATACTATAAACTAAATAAAAACCTCTATTAATAGATAATAAAGCTTAAGGCTATAGTAGCTATTAGTAATAATAAGCTTTAAAGTACCCTATAAGCTAAATATAATATACTTCTTTAGTAATAGTGTCTTAATACTAAAGTAAAGATAAAAAAATAGCTAAATTAATAAGAAATAATAATACTATACTATTAAGAAGTAAAAGTACCTAAAGTAATAAATATAGGTAAATAGCTAAAAGAGCTATTAGTAGTAATATTTAAATTATTAGCTAGTTAGTAGTTAGTAGCCTATTAAATTAATAGGGATATAGACCCTATAATTATATATATTACTAGTAGTATATAATAGTACTTATAAATTAATATAAGCTAAATAGCTATAAGTATAAAAAATAATATATTAAAAGGGTTATTTAGCCTTATAATAAAAGAAATCCCTATATAGTTAACTAATAAGAGGTATTACTTAACATAAAGCTTAGGGGGTAATAACTAATACTAAGTATACCTATTTAGAGGCTACCTACTAGCTAAGTATAAATATATTATCCCTAAGCTTACCCCTAAAGACTAAAAACTAAATAAAGTTACTTAGTAGAAAGTAAAGGCTAACCTTAAAGTAAATAATAACTTTATAGAGAGAGTAAAAAAGATATATAACTAACTAAAGGAGGAAAGTAAACTTATCTTTTAAAAGTAGTAACTATATAGAAGGTATTTTAGATTAGTAAATATAGTATAAAAAAGTTTTTTTACTACCTAATTATTAACTTACCTACTATAATAATCTATAATATATAATAGTAAAATAATAATTTATATATTTAATAATAAAATAAGATTTATAAATCTATACTAACCTATAAAAAAAGATTACCTATAGGCTAGTACTACTTAAGTCCTAATTATAGAATTTAGTAAAATTAATATATTAATAAATATAAGTTATAATAGTAAAAAGGTAAAAATTTACCTCTATAATATAGTATACTACCTAGACTTTATAGTAAACTTAGTTTCTTTCTATTACCTTAAAAAAAAAGGTATATAATAAGATATAAGGCTAAGTAAAAACTACCTCTAAAGAGTAAATAATACTTTAGTCTACTACTTATAGGAAATATATAGCTAATAAGTAATTAAATATATTCCCTTAGGGTTACTACTAGAAGTATTATTCCTAGTAGTTAAAAGTACCTATTAAAATAAAAGGGAGAATTATATAATAGCTAGGTTATAATACTAAAAGATAGGCTACCTAGGTAAAGGTATAATCTAATATCTAGCTAACACCTTAAGGGGTATAAGAATTATCTAGAAAAACTAAATAAGTAGAGTTATAATTAAAGACTATAATATATATAGTATATTAAAGGTAAAACATATAGTCTCTTATATCCCCTATAAATTATTATAATAGGTATAAGTAGGTAAATAGATAGCTATTAATTTTTACTTAATTAGCCTAATAGGTTTTAGTAGCTATATATTAATTATAATATTTACTAATAGAGTATTAGGTTATATATAGGACTACTACCTATAAGACTATACCTCTAAAACCCTTAAGGAGGTTATATTAAAATTTATCTCTCTAATAGATATCTAATACTCTATTATTATTAAAACTTTTAAGTATAATAGTAAGGTTACTAATATATATATATAAGTATATAACGTAATTAAGGAAATTAACTATAGTCTTAAACTATTAACGCTTAATACTTAGGCCTAAAATAAAGGGGTAGAGAAAGTAGTAGCTATAATAAAAAAAAAAGCTAAGACTATAAGAGTAGTAGTAAAACTACTAAAGATACTTTAGCCTAAAATTATTAGAGTAGTAATATATACCTATAACTAGATACCCTTAGTAGCTAGGGGGTAGAAATTACTATTTAAGTTACTTTATTAAAACTTCTAAGATAATAAGACTACTAAGCTATATTAAAGTTATCTTAAAGCCTATAGCTATAAGGTATATATACTCTTATTAAATATATAACTTAATAAAAAAAAAATAAAAAAATTTACTCTAAAGGCGTAGATTAACTATCTTATTAAGTATAGCTTTAGTAACTCCTATAAAGTCTAAAACCTAATAACTAACTAAGTTATTATATTATAAAATATATTATTTAATAAAAAGACTAATTTTAGTAAAAATATTACTAATCTAAAGGATAACCTATATAAAGTTAATATAAAAGAATTACTTATACTCCTCTAAAAATTAGATATAGATAAAGACTATTTAATAGCTAATAAAGGTAATATATTTATAAAATTAAAAGAAAATAATAAGTTAAATAACCTTAATAGAATAAGTATTAATTATTTACTTAAGGCTAAAGAATACACTAAATTATAATTCTAACTAATAATACTACTAAACTTTTTAAATACCTCTTTTATAACTTAATTATTAGAAGTACTTAGGCTAAAGAGGTAGAGAAAGTAAAGGTAAACTATATACTTAAAGAATAACCTAAGGAAGTAGTATACCTATATAAGGGTTACCCTAAGAACTTCTTAGAAAACTATATTTATAGTAGGAATAGTTAAGGGTAAATCCCTCTAGATAGAGAAGAAGTATACTATAGATATAATAGACTATACTAGTACTATTAGCTAAGAGGCTAATAGAGTTCTATTAGGAGAAGAGAAAGTAAAGAGGTATTAAAATAAAGTAATTAATAGAGTATTTAAAAAAAATATAACGCTAATAAAAAGGGAAGTAAAGTATACTATACCTATATTATTAACTAAAGTACTATTAATACCTATATTTCTACTATTAATTATAATAGTAGATAAGATCTACTATTACTAAAACACTATATATAGCTAAAAGGCTACCTATATAAACCTTAGTTTTAAAAGGCTAAGATAGATTATATTTATAGCTACTAAGAAATAAAAACCTAAGAAGTTATTAACTATAAAAAAGCTAAAGGCTATTAGATCTTAAGCTATTAATAGGTATATATCTATAAGTATAATACTAGTAAGAAACTTATTAAATATAAGGTAAAACTTATTATAAGAGGAGATTAATAAACTAAAGATACTATTAAGGATACTTATACTACTATATTAGTAGGCCTATTATTCTAAACCCTTATAGTAATTACTACTTAATATAATCTTAAACTCCTATAATATAATACTATTAACGCGTTTATATATACCCCTATTAATAAGGTTATCTATATAGAGATACCCCTAGGCTATAAAGAAGTAAGAAAGGTATTATAACTAAGAAGGGTATTATATAGCCTACGTTAATTACTACTACTATAGTAAAGGTACTTAAAGTATAGCCTAAAGAAAATAGGTTTAAAATATATAGCTAGGGAGAACTACTACTAAAGGAAGGGGAGAATACTCTTCTTTTTTTATATTAATAACTATATCTTAGTATTTCTACTTAAGGAATAAAAAGAGGCTATAAATATTATAGACTATCTTAAAGATAAATATTACCTTAAAGGTAGAGAAGACCTCTATTAGTTCCTTAGAATAAAAGTAATAAAAAATAAAGCTAATAAGAAACTATAGTTATCTTAAGCCTTATATACTAAGAGAATAAGTAAGCTCTATAAATATAGTTCCCTAGAGTATAAATACTAATAGTCTATAAATATACCTATAGAATATAAAGAATTACTTCTATTAATAAGGATTATAATAACTAATAGTATTAATATATACTAAAAGAAAGTTAGATTTATTTTATATCTTATAGTAATAATAAGACTAAATATTACCTTTATAGCTAGTAGACTAGCTAAATATAACTAAAACCTAAATAAATCTTACTATAAGGCTATAGATTATATCTTTTTATATATTAAATATATAGTTTTACTAGCGCTAGAATTTAATAGCTATAATAATATAATAAAAGTAGCCTTAGATATTAGCTTTACTAATAACTCTATAGACTAAAAGTTATCCTAGGGGTACTTTATTAAACTATTTAGTAGTCTTATTAGCTAGAGAGTAAATAAGTAATCTATAGTTACTACTTTAACTACTAAAGCTAAACTCTTAGCCTTATTATAAATAGCTAAAAAAGTAATATTTATAAGTAGGCTAATCTTAGTATTCTAACTAAATATATCTATAATCTTAATATAAATTACTATATAATATAATAACTAATAAACTATTTATTTAGTCTAAAGTAACCTTATTAAGCTATAAATAAAGCTTTATTATATTAATATATATAACTATTAGTTATACTAAGAAGTTAATAATAAAACTATTAGTATAAAATATACCCCTACTATAAAAATAATTATAGATAGATTTATAAAGGTACTAAGCTAACTATAGTATTAATAGTTTATAAAGATACTAAACTTATAGCTATAAATAAGGGTAAATACCCTATAAGCCTAAGTATTTATACTATAATAAATAGGTAAATCTACTCTTAATAAATAGACTAAATCTAAAGGGGTATATTAAATAGTAAGGACTAAAGTATAGCTATAGTATTAGTGTACTAATAGATAGTAAATATAGACTATAGAATAGACTATGTTATAGTAGGTAATAAACCTACTATTAGACTATAAAGTAACTAATTAGAAGGCTATATATTAGATATAAATAAGAAGTAAAAATATACCTTAGTCTAGAGAGGAAGATAGACAAAGAAGTAATATATATAATAAGACAATTATATCTAAAATAACTATTTAATAATAGTAATAAGGTAAAAGCTAGAGCCCTAGAGTCTACTTTTTCTAGGCCTATTAGGGGGAGGGGGTATATATTATAGGCTATACTATAGAAGGTATAGTAGGGCTATAGCCTACTATAGCTTAAGCTACCTAGACTAATTAAGTTAGTATATAATTATAGTAAATGCATAAAGTAAGCGTATATACATATATATAAAAGGGGTGTGTATATACCCTTATATACACTTAGAGATATTTCCTCTTTAGCTTAGAATTAACTATATTTTACTACTACTAGCCTATAATAGGTAGTGCTAGCCTATTATAATAATTAAGACGTTACTATAGAAAGACTTTACTTAGCTTATAGTAGACTATTATAAGAAAGCTAGAGTTAGGGGTATAGATATATCTATATATAGACTAATAATAAACCCTAACCCTATAACTACCCCCTAGTATCTAAAAGAAAAACTAAGTAATATTATTACTATAAATAATAGCTATAGATATATTAGTAATACTCTTATAGAGGCTATTTAGAAGGCCCTTAGATAGATTAAAGGTAAAAACCCTATTTACTAAGATATAGCTAACTACTACGCTAAGCTACTACTTATAATACTTTAAGATAAAATTACTTAACTTACCCTAGGTAGATAGCTAAATACCCTCCTAACCTTTCCCCTAGGGTAGTAGTAGTAATAGGTATAGACTATAGCTTAGTACTTATAAAAAAAGACTATAGCTATAGTAGTCTAAAAGAGAAATATAACTTAGAAACCTATAAAGAGATAAAGTATATTATAAGGATAGTCTATTAACTATAATATTAACTACTAGATCTTTATCTAGAAGCTAGACTAAAGTACCCCTCCCTTAGTTATCTATAGAGATATTACTTATATTTATAAGATATAAGTCTTAGATATTAAGAAAGTAACTAAGATTCTAACTAGTTACTTAATTACCCTAAGAAGTAATAGAATTAAATTAGCTATTCTTAATTATAATACTTAGTTACTTAAATAGCTTAGTGTAACTACTCTAGATAACCCTAAGGTCTAGACCTTCTATAGAATTAGGGGAGTCTTAACTTACTATAATAACTATACTAAATATAAACACTATATTACTAAAGCTATTATAGATTTAAAGATTAAAATTATAACCTAAAGAAAGCTAGTAAAATAATATATTATAAAAGTAACTAAGGGCTAGATAATATAGACTTAGATAGTAGCCCTAGAGGAATAGGTCCCCCTTTTAGATTATTTAATAATACCCTCTTATTTTAACTTAAGGATAGATATAGATTAATATAGTATACTATATACTTTAACTAGTATAGAGTTAAGAGCTATAATAAAACCTAACTCTATAGGACTTATAAAGACCTAATAACTAAGTATAATAACTAAATATACACTAAGCCCCCCTAATACTATAACTATAAGGGGCTATACCTAGGTAAATATAAAGGTTACCTTCTATAGCTAACTAAAGAAAAAGATAGTATAATTAATAGACTTAATAAAATATAGAGATAGAATATCTACTAAAGGGAGGGATAAAAGTATATAAAGATAAATACACTAGGCCCTAAAAACTATAGTAATAATAAGGGGGTAGTAACTACCCTTAGTAATAATATAGGAGCTACCTATAGGGTAACTAAGCTATAGAAAAAAAAAGAAATACTTAACTAGCTAATATAGATAGTAGAATATAATATCTATTATAAAAACCTATTATATAACTTTAAAGTAATAGATAAGGATATAAATAAGAATACTATAGATAAGGATAGTAACTATAAGGATACTATAGATAAAGATAAAGTCTTAGAAGGAGGAACTACCCCCCTACTAAACTAGCTAACCTTTAGAATATTACTACCCCTATTATTACCTATTTAATAAAGAGACACCTATATATTCTATAGGTTAACGTATAACGTTTAAGTAAGACATAGGATATTACCCTAGCCTTTACTAACCTTAAAGAAGTAGACCTAGTTATAGTCTAAGAACTATAGTATACTAAAATTAACAATATATATTATATAAAATTATATATAAGCTATATAATATATTCCCTAGTTATAATATAGGAGGGCTAAGATATATAACTAAGAGTCTTTATATATATAAGGACTAATTATATAGAAATAGATATAATAGATATTACTTTAACCCCTATAAGAGATATCTTAGGTATTACCTTAGGTAAATAGCTCTACTTAAATATTTATAGAGTACCTTATACCCTAGAGGTCTTTAAGGTACTAGAGAACTAGACCCCCTAAGAGAGGTATTAATTATAGGGGATTTTAACGCCTAGTATAATAGTTAGTAGCTAGGTATTAATACTAAATAAGGAGGTAACTAGCTAGCTAACTAGATAGATAAATACTAACTAGTACTAGTTAGCTAACTTAGGATTTTAATATATAATAAAGGGAATACCCTAGACCTTATTTTTATAAATATACTCTTTATAAAGATACTAGTTATAAAATATTACTATACTAAATTTAACTATACTACTCTACTAATAACTATATTATTAGATACCTAACTTTTATAGAAAGATATTATAAGGATTAGCGTTAATACCCTAGAGTAAGTATAATACTTCTCTAAGGAAGTATAAAAGATACTATAGGTACTACTAGAGGATCTTAGTATAAAAGCTAATCTTAACTATATAGTAGTAGCCCTTATAGACCTACTTTAGAGTACTACTATAGTAGTAGGCACCTAACTAAATAAGGGAAAGTTAATAGTCTAGTAGATACTAAAGTACTTAGTAGCTAGGTAGAAATATTATAGAGTAAAAAAGTAAAACCCTAAGGATACTAAGGATATAGAAAAGGTATTTTAAAAGGCTACTAAGAGAGTAAAAAGGAGTTACTAATATAGATAAATAAATAATATAGCTATAGATAAAGACTTATACTAAGTAATAGGCTAGTATTAGCCTAATATATAGTTTAGATTACCCTCTTTATAAGGTAATAAAGGTAAACTAATTACTATACCTACTAAGAAAGTAGGTTTTTTTTAAAGGAAGCTTTTAAAATATTTTAGTATTAATATAGATATTAACCCCTATATACTAATAGTCCCCTAAAAGGCTATCCCCTAGGATACTTAAGTCCTTATTAATAAAGTAAAGTCTACCCTTCTAGGGGTAGGTAATATAACGCTAGGGGTAGATAAGATTATAGTTATAATACTATAAGTAGTATAGCTATATACTAGTAAATATATAAAAACACTATACTAGCCTTACCTAAAATAAAGATATTACCCCCTTTCTTTTTATAATATAGAAATAGTTATAATACTAAAAGCTAACTAAGACCTTAGTACCTTAAAGGGATAGAGGCTAATATCCCTTTTATTTACCCTAGGTAAAAGACTAAAGAGACTAATAGCTAAGAGAATATTAAGAAAATATATAAAGTTTAAGGTCTTATACCTATAGGTTATAGGGGTACTACTAAAGAGATCTACTACTAATATAGTAGCTACGCTAATATATAATATAGAGGTAGTACTAGATAAATAATAATACTATACTTTAGTAATAATAGATATCTAAGGGGCTTTTAATATAGTTAATAGTAGATAGTTAGTCTAAATCCTATAAGAATAAGGGTAGCTAATAAGTCTAGTAGATTAAGTATTATCTTTTACTATAAAAAGGTAAGTATAAGTTAAGCTTAAGGGGTATATAATAGGAATTACCTTACTATACTATAGGCTTTTATAAGGGTTACCTACCTCCCTAATCTTATATTTATACTATATTAAGCTATTATACTAGTTTAGCTTAGTAATTATAAGGTTTAGTTATATAGATAACTATACTATTCTTTATATAGGAGATATAGAGAAAGAAAGTAAAGATAAGGTATAAGAGATATTTAATAAGACTACTATATAAGGATAGGAGAATAGTATATTTTTTAATAAAGTAAAAATAGAAGTAATATACTTCTCTTAATATAAATAAACTAGTAAGCCTATAATATAATATAGTATTAGGGTAGTTACCTTAGGCCCTAGTATAAGGTAGTTAAGCCTTTAGCTAGACTATATACTAAGTTTCTAAATATATATTAAGAAAAGGGCTACTATAGTAAAAGTAATAATTAGGTATATATAAGGCTTAAATAAAGTTTATAGTAGTATACCCCTACTTAGTATATATAAGGCGCTATATATAATAGTTATCCCTAAGGCCTTATATAACTTAGAAGTATAATACCTAGGGGATATATAGGCTAGCCTTAAATAGAGAGGTAAAGAGGCTTACCTATAGGTTAAATATAAACTTAAAAAGCTACTATAGAAGATTTAAATAGTAATTAATATAGTAATCTAGAGCTACCTCCTAGTATAGATTACTATACTAGTATTAATCCTCTATAGGGAGTTAAGTATACTACTTATCCCCCTATTACTTAATATAGTATACTAAAGATATAGTCTTAGACTTAGTACTTTAGATATTTAATACTTACTTATTTAGAGACTTAGGAATTACCTTAACACTAATTAAAAAAGTAAACTAGTTAGGCTTACTATACTTATAGAAGTAGTATAAGATATACCTACCTTCCTAAGACTAGTCCTATAGATAAAAACCTACTATAGGTTATTAATATACTAGTTTATAGGGTAAATAAAGATATAAGTAGTAGTAGACTATAAGCGTTAAACGCTTACTCTCCCCCCCTCCTATATAATAGTATACTTTAATAGCTTATAGCTATTATAGGGGAAAACTAGATTTAGCTAAGTAATCTTCTAAGGTATAAAACTTATCTACTAAGGGTAGTACTAGCTACCTAAGGGGGAAGTCTATAATATAAAGGTTAAAGGTACTAGGCTTAGGCTTTAAAAAGCCCTAGCGTATAATAGAGGTACTAATAGTATTATAGTATACCTAGATAACTTAGTAGTAATCTATAGACTAGATAGTACCCTAATAAACTTATCCTAAGAAGCCTTTTTTAACTTTATTAACTTAGCTAATAACTATAGTAAGGTAGTAAACATTTAATAGGTACTAGGGTATATTAATATTATAAGTAATAAGCTAACTAATAAGCTAGCTAAGGAAAAGATAAATATAAAACTTATAGATTTAAATACTTACCCCCTAATATATAGCTATATTAAATAAGTAATAAAAGAATAATAATAAGAGGCTTTTAAATATTAGTAAAAGGATAATACCCCCCTAAGCTATATAGAGTATAGACTTATAGTTACTCTTAAACTAATAGCTAAACTCTCCCTTTATAAGAAAGAATTATATTAGCTATTTATAATATACTTTAGTTATAATAACTTTACTAGTTATTATAAACGCTTTAGATATAAAGGAGTAAAAGTTAAATACTCTTATAGAAGTCTAAAGACCCCTACTTACCTACTATAGTACTAAAAAATATAGTATATATACTTCCCCCTATAGATAAAGAAAAATAAATATACTATTAAATAACTTATAAAGGACTACTAAGGCTTTATTTAGTAATTAAAGAATAATACTTTCTTTAGACTTATTTACCTATAATTATAATATATTCTTAATTTATTACCTTATACTTATATAGTAGTAATTAAATCTAAAGACCCTACTAGGTAGCCTTAAAGTGTTTTCTTTAGATACCCCTAAGGGTAACTTCTTTACTAGATACTAATAATAAGGCCTCTTACCTTAGTATAGACCTTAGATATATAACTAAAGTTATTATATACCTTTACTAGGTATTAATAATAGGCTATAAGGGGTAAGGCTTTATTATAGGTTTATTTACTCTTATACTACCTTAATAGGATACCCCCTCGCTATAGTAGTATTAATAAGGTAGTAGTATTTAGTGTAATACTATTTAAAGTATCTACCTATAACCCCCTAACCTCCCCCCTACCTTTCTCTTACTACTTCCCCTTTACTCTCTCTACCTCCTTTTTCCTCTTTACTATACTTAATATATAGATACATAAGATAAAATAAGGATAGTACCTTTATAAGATATAGATATACTAATAGCACTATATAACTAATTACACAGAAAACCCCTATAGACCTAGTTAATAGGGATATAGGAGGCAGACTATATAGCTTCTTATAGCTAAATAACCCTTAGGATATTAATAGTAGGATATATATTCTAGTTAACTTCCTAGATATAGTCGGTGGACACTTGGATATATGTACGAATGGTCTTGGTGGATTTGAATGTATTGTATTGAAGTAGATACTCGCTACCTAGGCGCCCTTTGCCCTTCTCAGGGATGTCCCCGGCGTTAAATATAACAACAACAACAACAAATCAACGACGGGTCTGCCAGTGCTCCTTCAACAATCAAGGTCGGCGACCGGGCTGCCTGGCTCGAAGCGCTCGAGACGGAGCGTCCCGTCCTCATGCACCTCAACGCAGACACGACGTGGCTGATCCAACTGCCGTACCCGGCTTCGTGCACCCCGCCCCCCGGCCGCAGACGGTTCAACGTCCTCCTCGACCCTTGGCTCAAGGGCCCGCAAACGGACGTCGCGGCCTGGTTTTCCACACAATGGCACGTCGTCGAGCCCAGCGTCCAGACGCTGGACCAGCTGAACTCGATCCTGGCCGGCCTGGAGCAAGGGGGACGGGGCCCGAGGGTGACAAACAGCTCGTACATCGATGCCGTGGCCGTATCGCACGAGTTTACCGACCATTGTCACCGGCCAACTCTCACACAGCTCCCCCCATCGACGCCCGTCTTTGCCCCCGACAAAGCCGCCCGGCTGATCCGCTCGTGGAAGCACTTCGCCTCCGTCGCAATCACTCCCCGTTTCTCGTCAGCGACCGAGAGCTGGAGGGCGGAGCTGAGCGCCGCGGGGCTGCCTCCCTGGGTCGGGATAGGCCGCGTGGTGACGGACGGGGACCCGATGCATTTCCACTCCGCAATCGTCATCGCCTTCGACGCCGGCGAGGCCGAGGCAGTGCTCTATTCTCCTCACGGCGTCCGGGCGTCCGACCTGGCGTGCGTTCGGGGCTGCGGGCTCTCGACCCTGGCGCTGCTGCACGGCCTCCATGACGTTCGCATCCGGATGATGCGGCAACTGAACCTCGGCGCCATGAACGGGATCAAGGCCGTCGGCCAAACCGGCGCCCGGTATTGGATCGCGACGCACGACGAGCCGAAGAAGGGCACAGGGCTCATAGCCCCTATGCTCCAACGCACACGGTACACTCTGGAAGAAGCCGCCGATGCCGAGGAATCACGAACGCAGTGCAGGATTCCGGAATACGACTTTGTCGATCTGGGCTCGGGCGATGGTGTGGTGCTACGATGAGCTAGATGGCGATTTCTGAAGGCATTGCACAAGACTCTTCTTATCGTACACACCGAGGTAAAACTCACCTTAAGAAACTTGGCCGCGTGTGCTGACAGCTATATCCGCTGTGTCTTATATAGAGACATAGGTTCGAGTTTCTCAACAGCTTCGGCGGAAGTCCAAAAATACTATTTGTAGATTGTCAGTACAGAGAGTGCTCGAGACCGGCCATGTTTGTCATGAACTGCGAACATGGATACATTGACTTTGAATCGGGATAGATGGGGAGGTAGATCAGGCCATTTCTCCAACTGATTGCATCGGTTCGCTTCAATCACGTATCGGCGCTTAGCCAGCTTAATCCGGGTCCACTGCTTGACAGATATCCTAGTCAACCATGTCTGGGCAACGGGTCCATACCATCAAGAACCTTCCAAAAGCAGCTTAAAACTTCGGGCTGACTGAGAAACTTTGCTTGTGATTCGTCACAGAATGATGGTCCCCCTCTTCTTGTCCCTGCGATCAAGGTCCAACCCCTAGATTGCATGATGCGGTTGAGCGCATCAAAGTAAACCAACTGCACAATGATTTCTGGTTCAAAGGGAGGGGTATGCCCGGCAATCTCAGTCAGGTCCTTCGATGGACTTTGCTTTCCTCCTTTATTCTCCATCGGCAACATAGCCCTCACTTTGGGGTATTGGGTTACCATCTACGATGCGTTCCAACGAATCAACTACTGAGCAGACTGCCTCGGCGCCTCCCACCAGCAATGATAACCCCGTAGCCCAGATTCCTGCTGTGAGTTATTTGGCCGAATGATACATGTATCTTTCTAGTCGGCTCAGCTCAAGATTGACCCTACAAAAAAGGAACCCGAGCTCGAGGTTGATGACGAGGTTGATGACGAGATTGATGACGAAGGAGACAATAGCAGGTAAAACTACCGGAGATATGCAGACTCCCAATGTTGTAACCTTCTGACCCTCGTCGGCATAGTATCAACACCTCTTCCACCGCGTCTTTGAGTGAAAGCATCAGACAGTACCGGAGGCTGCACGGCCGTACTTATACTCAGAAAGCCGAGTACTGGGCTCCCAACGACGAAAAACAGAACGATGCCCTCGATTTCAAGTGAGTAGCTCTGAGACACTCACCACGGCAACAGCTGACAGCCACGATAAGCCACTACTGGATGACCGACTTCTTGGACGGGGAATTGGTATTGGCACCCATTGGCGACAGTCCTCAAGTAAGTGACGTCGCACATGAGACATGGCTTTGCTTTGCTAATCGATCTTGGGCACAGGCGGTTCTTGATCTTGGAACAGGGACTGGAATCTGGGCGATGTGAGATTGCTCATATGCCATCAGGCATCCGCGACGAGGGTGCTAAGCTCAATCGCTAACAGACTGTCCCAGTGATTTCGCTGACAAGTACCCCTCTGCGGATGTCATTGGCGTTGATATATCCCCAATCCAGCCCCAATGGGTACCAGCCAACTGCAAGTTTCAAATCGATGATTTTGAGCAGGAATGGACATGGCCGGTTGACCACTTCAACCTCATCCACGGCCGCAATCTCGAAGCATGCATTTCAGATGTCCCAAAGTTCTTTGAGCAAGCCTTTGCACACACGCGGCCCGACGGCTGGATCGAGATCAAAGAATTCAACCCAGAGTTACGATCACAGTCGAAAGAGCTGACGGATGACCACATCTTTCGGAGATGGCACACAAACCTCGTTACTGCTTCTGCTCGACTTGGGAAAGAACCGGATTGTGCACGGAGCGGCGCCACTGCCAGAGGCATGATCCAAGCCGGATATGTTGACGTTGTGGAAAAGAAATGGAAGATTCCTGTTGGCGGATGGAGCGCCGACCCCAAGTTGAAGCATCTCGGCCAGTGTACGCTTGAATTCATCGACCAGTCCCTGGAGGGCTTTGGGCTTTTTCTTCTCAAGGAAGTCATGGGGTTCACATACGAAGAGGTCATTGTGATGACGAGCGAAATGAGAGCCGCTATGAGGGACCGTACAAATCAGGCTTTTTATTACTTGTAAGTGGAATTTCCATTCAGCTATTAGAGCTGGTCTAATCATGAATACAGGCACATATTTTACGCCCGAAAGCCTGAACAATTTACGGAGCAAAACGGCACAGGCTCGGCCCCAGCAGCGTAGAACACCATTATTTGCGGTATTTCTTCCCATGCGAGCTGTGAGGGTCAGTCTGGAATTTCTTGCGCTCCTGGTGCATGCGCGCAGAAGTTAATCCTCATAGGGGTTTCTGGGGCGCAAAGGAGACAGCAGTAGGGCGCAAGGAAAAGGCCAACGGGTAGGCAGATGGCCTCGTTCAATATGACGAC
Source organism: Colletotrichum falcatum (assembly GCA_019425465.1). Classification (NCBI taxonomy): domain Eukaryota; kingdom Fungi; phylum Ascomycota; class Sordariomycetes; order Glomerellales; family Glomerellaceae; genus Colletotrichum; species Colletotrichum falcatum. The sequence goes on along the minus strand of SWKJ01000194.1, from coordinate 732,259 downwards.
GGATGTTGGAAGCTGAACGGAGGAGCCCATGTTCTTGCCAAGCGTTTGGACTCTTCTGCAAACATTTGAGACGCTTCTAGACTGGAAGAATAAAATCACATAGTCGGCCGGCTGGATTCATTGCTTCCCAGCAAACGAACCGATGACGGGTATCGGTTGGTCCGATGATAACAAGTATGAGTGAAGTCAACCCTAGCTGTCACATTAACCGGCCTGCAAGTTTGTCTCTACCCCTGGGATCGGCCCGCAGAGGCGCATAATCGCCCCCCAGCTGTGTACTTGTCATTGGACACTGAAGCGGATCCGGCCACCCCAGGAAGAGCTCTGGACCCATCTCCAGCCGCATGACAGCGTTAGTCGGTACCAGGAGGCGGACAATGTTCCCCCTCGAGGCGGCTTGGCCCGGAGATTGCACATATTGAACCAACAACAGCCAGGTTCCGCGTGTCCTTCTTCTTTTTCCAACGCCTCTGATAGGGATGTGTTCGATTTTCAATTCACAAACCGTCCATTTCCGTTGACCGGCTCACTTGGCCTTCTCTGACTACCACCATTACAGGCGCTTCTGGCACTGAGTTGGAATTTGTGATGCTCCATGTGCGCGGAATAGGGCCCCAGACGTTGGATTGTTCAAGTCACGCGAGTTGTGCCTTGATATGTTTCCGAGCTGAAGATCAGGTGAAAAAGACACGGCGGACGCTGGGAAATGAATCAAATGATCTATCGCATCTCTCAGAAATACTGCAATGCTCTGGGACGCGTCAACGTTCTCAACCCCGGGGACCAGATGCCATTAACACAGTCTTCTCAAACGGACAATATCAGACAATACCATAAACAGGTCTGTGAGCCTCGTCAGTTCAGTGCCCAAACTATGCCATACCGTCTTGGTGGTCAGAATCACATGCAAGTATTGGCTGCACCGAACCAGCCCCGACCATCACCATGATACATGTCCCGGCAGGCGACCAAAGGGCGCCGTCAGGAAGCGAAACTCAATATTCTGGTTCCAACCGCATTCCAGCCAGGCTGGTGCTATCCGTTAAACGTCGGCGTCGGTGGGGTTTGTCCTTGAATTCATCGGCGGACCAATCAACGAACAGCAGGCAGGCAATGAACCGGTTACAAACCGTCCTTTACGGTCAAGTATTAGCTAGTTCCGTTGGCCCGTATCGTAGGTGCTTGAACTCACTGCCCCCCGGCCTACTTAACCCCCGTCTGGAAGATGCAGGTCGTGTATTAAAGAACCAACAGTGCCAGCGTGTCCAGTAAAAGCAATCATCCATGCCATCTGCCTTTCCTCAAACTCCCATGTATCTTACTAATCGTGTTGAGCGCAATCAATCACTATCCTGGCGACCTGCAACTCAGAATGTCGACTAGCCGTAGCAATCACACCACCCGGCTGCCTGCATCCGCCTTTCCTGATATCAGGGAACCTTCAGTTGGTACATATATTTACACCACCACAGCCGTACCTCCGGATGCCCCATCCCCAGATGAAACAACCGATTCGGAGGGCCAAGACAGACTTGAAAACCAAAGCTGGTCAATGTCCACCTCTACTGACGGCACTGAATCCTCAACCGGCACATCTTCTTGCAACACCACAACTGAGCTGGCAGATACTTCATCCCCAGTTGGAACAACCGTTTCAGATACCGGAAACAACATCGAAGACACCGTGAATCCGGCTACAAATATCCCGGCGGTAGCCGATGGCTCGGAGCAGGAGGTCTCCTACACACTTGGAAACGCCACAGTAGAGCCACTAGGCAATACCATCTCAGCGGAAGTTACGGAGCCGACCGCAGATCCCGTGGCAGTGGTATGTAAGCTCACCAACTCTCTCGTCTTGACGATACTTCGTGATTGACTCTTTTGGACGTCATGCTCACCGTTTGACTCGCCAGGACCCTGCACTAGAGGACTTTGATGATCCCTCCGACAACCTCAGGTGAAACATTTGACCCAGCTAGAGTATTCTGATGAGTACTTGCTGAAGGTTTCCAAAACAGTATTTTGACCTCTTCGACAATCTCGGTCAGCGAGAGTGTACGGGATTACCGGGAACTTCACGGCAGAAGCTTCACCCAAAAGACTGACTATTGGGGGCCCAACGATGAGCAGGCAAACGACGCTCTTGACTTCAAGTAAGCAAATCGTCACCGACGTCATTGTTTCCTGCAACATCCAGCAATCTGACGAGGATGCCATTGGCATAGCCACCACTGGGTGACTGCATTTCTCGATTCGCAGCTTTTCCTGGCCCCCATTGACAAGATGCAGGTAAGCTGATGCGAAATGCTCGATTTGGAACTCGGTCAAGTGTCTCATCATGTCTATAGAGCGTGCTGGACATTGGCACTGGAACTGGAATCTGGGCTATGTAAGGACCGAACCCTCTTTTCACCCATCGCCTATAAAGTGCTAGAACACGGCTGATTATTTGACAAAAAGGGAGTTTGCAGACGACTTCCCGTCCGCAGAGGTTATTGGGATCGACATCTCTCCTATCCAACCTCCCTGGGTGCCGCCAAACTGCAGGTTCCAGATTGCCGATTTTGAGAAGGAATGGACGTTCACCAAGACATTTGACTTCATCCATGCTCGAAACCTTGAAGGATGTATCTCGGATTTGCCAAATTTTCTTGACAAATGCTTTGGGCATACAGCACGAGGCGGCTGGTTTGAAGTCCTAGAGTTCGATATCGAGGTGCACTCGCAGACCCTAGACCTTGACGAGGATCACATATTCAAGAAGTGGCACCAGTATATGCTCTCCTCATCCAAAATTATCGGTAAGCCCCACGGCAATGCATCTCAGCTAGCAGACGGCCTTGTCAACTCTGGTTATGTTGATGTTGTTGAGCGAATATTGACTGTCCCTATCGGGGCTTGGCCTGCCGACTTGGAGATGAAGAAGCTGGGACTTTGTTGCTTGGATTACTTGGACCAATCCCTCGAGGGCTTTGCGTTGCTCTTGCTCCGAGAAGTCCTGGACTTCACCTACGAAGAAGTCCAGGTTACCATCGCTGAGATGCGGTCGGCGCTCCGTAACCCAAAGAATACGCCGTTCTATCACATGTAAGTAACGCAGACTGGATACGTAAGCAGGTGCCCTGATTGACATTTTGAATAGGTATGTTGTCTATGGTCGTAAACCATGATGATATGGACTTGGGGAGGGTTCAGCATGCTGCTGATGCATGATGGGGTTCCCTTTAAAGCATGGGAATAATTTGTTCACCACTGCACGATAGAGAATAGAGATAGGGAATATGTACCTAGGTAGGCAGGTAGGAAGGGGAGGGGGGGTAAAACCTAGCGCCTAGATTATTCACTGTAACGGCATCGTATTATAGCCTTGTTTGCAGTGCTTTTCGTCATGTTCGTTGTGAGCTCCGGTCAAAAAATCTGCTTTTTTTATATGCGTGTGAGGAAATTGCATCCGCAATGGCTTTTATAATGCAAATGGTGTAGGCCATAAAAGTTGCACGAGGGAGCAAAGGCCTTCAGGCATAAGGAATGGGCTGGCCCAACGCAAAACTTGGCCCAGGACTAATAGTATTAGCAAGCCAAATGGGAGGATTGGACTCCCAAGTATTCAAACTGCTCATTCGGGAATGTAGCTCGCGGACTCCTCCGAAGCTTTACTGGCCCAAGACTCTCAGAATGCACTCATTTGACTGGCTGAAACCAGCGCTCAGCAGCAGGGGAAACATTTGCTGATTTCAGTTGGTCCCATGACAAGAAGCAAATGCAACATGACAGCCCGGCTGTCCTGACAAAGTGATAAGCCCGCCGTCTTATCTCTGCAGCTAGCCAAGAAAGGTTTCTTCCATGTATTGGTCCGCAAAATCGCATGTGAGCCCTGTCAGTTGTTGGCTACTGCTTTCGCATAAGAGCGACAGTTGGAAATTCCACGCTCCAAATGTACTTGGTCCGTGAAGATGCCCGAGCAGGTTGGGCTCCTAGATCCTAGTTCATTTCGGGATGTGGGGACCGTCAGAATACATGGTTAATGACAAGTTGATCATTAACGTGAAAGGTGCAGTTAGCTACATACAGTAGGCCGTTTCTCCGCGATTTGAGAGCGACCGCAACCACGGCCAACAAGTTTAAGGTACGAAGTAGTGCCAGACTACTGAGGGGAAGCGTTACATTCCAAGGGGCCGCAAGCTCCATTAGGCGGATCCAATCTAGCGTACCGAATGATCGCCACGCATTGAGGGCTCTTGATCCTCGATTGATGTACCTAGTTGACACCAGCTGACGTGTAATTCCTTTCAAGATGTTTCATTCAAAGGGAGAGATGCGAGCTATCTACACGTTCCAACCGCATCAGTACATCTATTCAATCGCCTAGAGCGTGGGAAGACATTCTGTTCTGTTCCGTCGTGTCTGACAGACTTTTGACTCTGTCCTGCCGCGAGTGGGTATGTACTACGCTCGAATGGAGACGACGAGGCCCTCCATTGGCTCGCAGAGTCTGAACTGCGGCCACCCCTTGACGTCTCGACCCTGGTCTGCAGGATGCAGTCTTGCATTCGAGATATCCAAGGACACAACCCTCCCGGTACAAATGAGGGGGTTTTTCCTTTATTGAAGCGCGGAAATTCTCCCCGACCTTTTTCATTCTTTAGCATCCTTCGAAATTATGGCAGTCTGACTCTGATCCAAGATGTCGAGCAGTCCCAATAACACGACGGCCCAGCTACCGACGGCTACCCCGGCAGACGCCGCGGAGTCGACGACACCTGCGGTGGCTGCTGCCGCACCGGAAAGTACTGCAGAGCCGGACGGCGCCACCCTGCCTGTGGTGCGTAATCTCAAGAGCGAACCTCGATCTGTCACCCTTACTAAACTTATACCCTGCAGGATGCTGCACTCGACGAGTTCGATGATGCCGAGGACACTCAAAGGTTGGAACGGGATCTCGGAGATTCGAGGACCGCTAGTTAACGGCTTCTTGGTAACAGCGTCTTGACATCTTCTACGGCCTCGGTCACCGACAGCGTCCGCGAGTACCGTCAACTCCATGGCCGGAGCTTTACCCAGAAAACAGACTACTGGGGACCCAACGATGAGCAGGCGAACGACGCCCTGGACTTCAAGTGAGTTTCCATTACGTGCGACTTCTCACGGCGGACCACCTGCTTATAGAGGGGGAAATGGCGCAGTCATTTCTGGATCACAGACTTCTTTGATAAAAAGTTGTTCTTGGCCCCAATCGGCGACAGCCCACAGGTAGGCAACGATTCAGGACTCGAAGAATCGTCGTCGACTAACTGACAGCCGATGCAGAACGTACTAGACATTGGCACCGGTACTGGAATTTGGGCCATGTGAGTTTTCTAGAGAAACATTGCCGTCATTAGATGGCTGACTGCCGGCATCAAAGCGACTTCGCCGACGAATTTCCATCTGCCGACGTGATTGGCATTGATGTGTCCCCGATTCAACCCCCGTGGGTGCCCCCGAATTGCAGGTTCCAGATTGACGATTTCGAAAAGGACTGGACCTTCAACACAGAGTTCGACTTCATTTACGCCCGCAACCTCGAAGCGTGTATTGCCGACCTGCCACGTCTGTTGGGCCAATGCTTTTCATTCACGAGACCGAACGGGTGGCTCGAGATCCTCGAGTTCGATATCAAGATTCGATCGCAGACTCTGGGCGAGTTGGACGACGATCACATTTTCAAGAGGTGGCACGAGTACTTGGTGGTTTCCGCGGCCCGGATGGGAAAGCCTCATGGGAACGTGGTCGACCGTAAGCTCGCAAAGGCCATGATCGAGGCCGGGTACGTCGACGTTGTCGAGCGGAAGTGGCCTATTCCTGTCGGGGTCTGGCCCGCCAAGCCTGAGATGAAGAAGCTTGGAAATTGCACTTTGGAATTCTGTCTGCAGTCGATTGAAGGATTTGGCTTGCTCTTGCTCAGGGATATGCTGGGCTTTACGTATGAGAAGGTTCAGGTCATCCTCGCGGAGCTGAGAGCTGCCCTGCGTAACCCCAAGAACACGCCCTTTTACTACTTGTAAGTCGCCCCATGCGTATTATCAACGGCAGTGAGACTAAAGCTGCGGCCAGGCACGTGGTTTATGGTCGCAAACCAGAGGAGACAGAGGTGGCCCAGGGGGGCGTACCCGCCACGGCTTGAATGCTTTTTTCAGGGGTACCGAAATCATCATGTTGCGACTCAACAGCCTGTGATTGTTGACCGGCCTTTATATAAAACGACTTTTGGTAGTCTACCTCCAATAAAGCTCGGTACTAATGTGCTGGCTATCTGCACAAAGACAACTGCTATCAAACTTGCGTCAACATGTGAGTACATGGTTGTGTCTTGTAGAAATGGTAGACGATGGGTTCCCTTGATTTATTGCTGGTTTCTTGCTTTACTTGCAAGAAGGGTGAGCTTGAGGCGTTGACCGGATCAAACGGTGTTTCTGTTTCAACTTCTCAGATCTCAGCTTTACAATGCGTCGACAGTCTCACTACAATTGTCAATGCTGCATCTCACTCAATCATCGGTTCAATCGAGGGGCGTCACATTCGCCGTTGGGTGCTGCGGGCAGTTTGAAAGAAATGGTTCTGTACGGCCATGTGGTATCATCTTAAATCTACGCTAATCGGGAAACGTCGTCCAAAAAAACTCCCAGGCTACCGGCGACGCGCTCAAGAGTACCAGTTGTTGGGGGTCCACTTGACCTGTAGACGGCGTTAGCGATTCCGGAAAACGTCGGGGCGGAACGTGCGCGGGGGCACCACTTACGTAGCTGGCGTCGATCTTCTTCAGGTCAGGGACGCCGAGGTTGCCGGCGTCGATGGCGATCTCGTGCTTCAGGATCTTGATGGCCTTCTCGACGCCGGGCTGGCCGAAGACGTTGGAGAACATGATGGGGCGGCCGACGCCGACGGCCTTGACGCCGAGGGCGAGGAGCTTGAGGGCGTCGGCGCCGTAGCGGACGCCGCCGTCGGCGTAGACCTCGATCTTCTTGAAGATCTCGGGGTCCTTCTCGTAGATCTCCAGGGCGACCTCGAGGGAGGAGGGGGAGCCGTCGAGCTGGCGGCCGCCGTGGTTGGAGAGGACGATGGCGGGGACGTTGTTGGCGATGGCGGCCTCGGCGTCCTCCACGGTCATGATGCCCTTGATGATGATGGGGAGGTCGGTCATGGCGGAGAGCTTCTTGTACTCGTCCCAGGTGATGAGGGAGTAGTCGGAGTCGGCGGAGGTGACGCCGAAGCGGGCGGCGCGGTGGCGGTTGCCGTCGGCGGCGGAGTCGACGGTGTAGACGATGGCCTTGGCGCCGGAGGCCTTGATGCGGTCGAAGAGGACGCGGGTGGCGGTCTCGTTGGTGGTGAGGTACACCTGCTGGAAGGCGACCTGACCCTCGGCCTTGACCTCGGCAATCTGCTCAATGGTCTTGCCGGCGTACAGGGCGGGCATGTAGAGAATGTTCTCGGCGGCAGCGGCCTTCATGAGGTTGAGCTCGGCATCGGGGTGGCCGTAGTCGGCGCGGGCAGCCGGGCTGATGAAGATGGGAGCAGAGAAGTTGTGTCCCAGGATGGTGGTACTGGACAGGTCAGCTTTTTGCTTGTCCGGCTCGTCCAGACTACCAAGGTTGGGGACTCACGGAAGGGTCGACTCGATGTTGGTGATGTCAACCATGGTGCGGGGACGAAGGCGGTAGCGGCCAAAGACCTCGAGGTTGTTGCGGTAAGACCATTCACCGGCAGCACCGTTGCGGTAGTAGGTGTAGTTGCGCGCGGGGAGGTAGTTGCGCGCGGCGTACTCGAAGTCGGGGAGACCGACCATGGCCTTGAGGTCGGGCAGAGCGCCGACGGCGAGGTCGGGGAGGGCAAGCTCAATGCCGGTGTCGGGCTCGTTGAGGAACGGGCGGGTGGCGGCGGCGCCGGCCGCGAGGGCGGAGATGAGAGCAGCACGCATCTTGTCTGGTAAAAGAATGAATAGTGGTGAGTAGAGATAAACGAACGTGTGTGCGGTGCAGACTGCAAGGCCTACTGCCAACCAGCCTGGGGAGGGGGGAAACGGCGGCTATATAAGTCTATTCCTCGACGAACCCACGATACGTCAACCCTCGACGAGCCTCCTCCTCCTCCAGATCTTGGCAGGCCGCCGAGCACTCCCTACCCATGACCGCATCCGGTTCGACCGGCCGACCAAGAAGAGGGGGGGGGATTCGCAAGGTACGGATACCCAATGTCCCCAATGTCCCCAATGTCCCCAATGTCGGTCCAAGTGAGCTCCATGACGTGCGCCAGGGGTATGTATCTCTGAGGACCACAGACATTTGTGGATGGGCCCGGCGGCCCCGGTGGACGTTCCGAGTTCGTTGAGATCACAGTGGACGTGCAGCCCGCTCGCATTAAAGTGGCAGCGTTGACGAGCTGCTTCGGCCAGGGTATGTCGGTCTTGGCGTTGGACATGATTGCCCGGTACAGGTCGGGTAGCACTCGGTCGTTACAAAGGCTTTGGACATGCGGGTCGATTCAGCCCCAATTCTGAAGCTTGAGAGTTTTCTTCTTCTCAGTTCGGTTTTTTCTTCTTCCACTTGAAGGAATGATGGTGGTGATAGCGCCAACTCAGATAGACGATGGAGACCTGCCAAGCTTGATGGTGTTACAGCGCATACCATATTCGGGGAGACCGCCGTTATCAGATCCGGGAGAGTGATCTGTTGAGCGCCGTTAGCGATCCGGGTATTGACGTATCAACTTGATGGAAGCCGTCTGGATGGGGACAGTTCCGCATTTTCGTTCCAGTGCCTTTCTCCCTTCGATCATTCTCCAGGCCCCTCCCTGCCAACTACTACGTAGTAGTCGCAGGGGCTCAAGGAGCAAATGACTCGCCCGGGGGGGCATGTTCCACAGCTCAATAACACAACACGCTGACAAACAAGAATAATAGGCTGAACCAAGTAATGAGCCAAGAGCGAGTGGGTAGTACATAAACACAGTTCTAGCACACGATGGCCCAGCTAGCGAACCGGGGCTCAGACAAGCGCGCGGGTGGTGACATCAATCGTTGAACACAAGGCTCGAAGCGAGTCCCAGTGGTCCGGATGGCAGCTGCTAACCCGGCGCTGGGATTGGTTGCCACGTCGCGGGCGAAATGATGCCGCCGGAAAATCAAGATCTATCTGGGAGGGGAACATTTCGGTCGACTTCCGGCATCCATGTTCCATGTTCATGTTTGGAGCGCTGGCAACAGAGCTTTTGCGGAGTACGAACAGTTGATTGTGTCCCGGCCGGTACTTCATACGTCGTATACATAGTATAGGCTTCATACTATGTTCCGCACAAGTCTAACCCGGTTGGATCCAATCGCCGAAGGGCTGGAGGCCTTGGCTCTTTGGCTTTCTTGGGCATATCATTTCTTTTGTACGCCCCCCTTCGCTCGTTAGTTTGTCGTTTGCAGTCAACGTTGTGCTATGTTTGAATCGTCCGGTGTGTTGGAAACGTTTCCGTTTGCATTGTTCTCGAGCACCCAGGGGTAACGCTGGCGGGCCAGAACAGGTAGGTCGCATCTTTCCATAACGTTCCAATGCTACCTACCAATCTCGCACATGACGTATCTATGAGGCGGGATTTTGCCCGCCAGCCGCCCTCGAGAGGTCGAGGAAAAGGAATTTTTCACAGTCTCATTACCAGGGAAATGGTTGCCGCTGCTCTTCCAAGGCGAGAATTCCCGACCCCCCCCCCATACAAGGGGTTCCCATCTCGGCACCGTCAATCACTCTGCGGGCCGACTACTGCAGCCCTGGCCTTAATGGTGAAGAAGCCCCCACTCGCCCACGCGCGGGATTTGTTGACCTTCCGGATTCATTCTCCTTCCGCTGCCAACCTTTGGGCCCCGTCGTCGGGATTCGTGGCGGAGCCGCGGGACAAGCGCACTGTAAACTGGGTAGAAGCACCGCAGCATTCTTCTCCTTTAATCTCGGTCCATGTGAGCCGCAGTGCCAAGAACGTCTGGAATCCTCATGAGAGCCATTCCAAGCGACGGCCTGGTGAGGCAACCGGTGGACGAGACCTCCAACTGGGAGTGGACAAAGAGTCGCTACCCAACGTGGCCACCCGTCGGATAACCTCGTCGCCAGGAAAGCGGAGAAACGAGCCCCAGCTCGGCTCGCATGCTGAAGTAGTGGAAACATCTCGGACTCTAGTTGGGCCGTACTATTGCGGAGTAGCTTGTTGTAGGAATAAGGCTTCACGTGGGCAAAGTTCGTCCGAAGTAAACCCCCCCCCCCTTCTCTCACGGCTACATGCATCCTTGTGTTCCGAACGAAGACTTTTCACGCAAGGCAATCGATGGAAGTATTCACTTCATATGTACATACCTCCCTCATTCCTTACACCAAGTCCATCAGCTGGATCAGTACACCGATTGACAGCCAGTCTGCATCGATTTGGCACTATTCAAGGAGATGCAGGTGGCCCTTTTTCTTCGAACGCTGAAGATAAGTGGAAATGAGACCTACAACATCCCTTGCTGTCCACGCTGCATGTGTTATGCATGGAGAAAGATCATATTCACTGACTGGTATATGGTGGAGTGCATCGGTATGCGAAGCGCCCATGTCAGACAACTCGGTTTTATTCGCCCATTCGGTCGGCGCCGGCGATGTCGGGGACGGAGAGGACGAATTCGGAAGGTCGGTGACTGCCCGATATCCCAAACACCCTTCAATATCACCTTATGCCCCCTTCCTCTTCCGCCTTCTCAAGAGATTGAGGCTCAAATAGGCAGATGATTACCATCGATTGACAGGTAAGATCAATATAGGTCGAGGAATGGCATAATTACCAGAGCTAGTCGCGGCAATTGCAGCCCTCCTTGTGCGGGAGATACAATCCTGTTGGCCGAGTCAAACCTCCCTCGTCCTTCTCCTCCTCCTTCGATTTGTTTCTCTACCGTCTCAATGCGGGACAGCAACATACACACGCCGGAGAGTAGTGGCAAGTGCGTCTCTCGACACCCGGCTGCGTATTGGTCTAGACGCGATCCCAAAACCCCATCCAAGGCCCATTCGTCAAAGCCGAAGAGGACGTGTGGCCGGAGGGGAATCTGGTGCCCACACCAATGAAACCTGCAAGGGGAGCCGGATATTGATCTGCAGCCTGGCCCAGCACACCCTGTCCAGTCCGGGTTATTCATCCGCCCTTCAAATTGACTTGGCTGGGGGCCTAGGACGTCTCCGTGCGGTCTCTTCCGGGGGCGGGATCAGCAAGGCGATGGGATGCTGCGCGAGCACAATCCAGAAGGTTAAATCGGCTTTGAGATTTGACTGTGACCTTACTTTACTGTCCGTGGCTGGGTTCCATCCGCACCCAAAATTGGTAGCGACGTTACGGATTGATTGAGTGTGGCAGACCTGACCCTATTCTTAGGCAATGACTTCGCCACACACGCCCTTTACGCACGAGGTTCGGGCTCTCTATAAACTTGAAGCGTCGCCTCCTAATATGCAACTCCGGTGTATCCAGCCTGTTCTTGGCGACGTTTGCAGCATATGATTGTCGTGTCCTGATTCGGAAGCTGTAATCGCATCGATACAGCTCTCAAATTGGCCTGGGTCTTGCATTGGCGAAGGGCACAGCTTCCCGCTAACTAATGTCCGACGCGGTTAACCGCTGCACGGTAGAGATGTACCAGCGATAGGCATATGGCGGTGTACTAACTGCTTTGAGCGTGTCACCTCAACAACTCGTAGGAAATGACTGGCTGTCCCAAGTCGTGAGGTTTGCGAGCCACGTCATCAGTGAAGTCAATATTAGGACGCTTTTTTTTTTCATTCTTTGCATGCATTTTTGTTGACCAATTGACTCGCTTTCTGGTCAGATATTGAGACACGACATCAATGCGGTTAAGAGCTTTTTTGTGGTTTTACGATAACTACAGTGAAACATTAATTCTTCCCAAGGCTGGAGATTCTGCTCAAAAGAACTCTGGATTAATCAGAGTTCCCATAATGGCGCGGCAAATCGGTGTGAGGGATAACGCCAATGAGAAAGAGAGAGAAACTGTTTCTCAACGTAGAGCGTTGGGAACAAAAAGCATACATATCAAGATGAAATTTCCCTTTTAATTGACGCACAACCGGTAACTTATGATGTCTAGCGACTCTAGGACCAATACATGGTGAACCTTCATTGGAAGATTGCTAGGGAGTCTTACGCAAGTCGATGACTGACTATAACTTGTGACGAGGATAATTCCAATTGAAAACCATTCAGGATCCCATATCAAAGGGCGAAAACATCTATTGAATAGGTCAGGGAAGGGTTTACTTTATGAAACTCTCCCCTGGTGAGCGAGACCGACGAGCGACAAGACCTAACCTTCATTTATGATCGCGAGTAAATTACACTCTTTACATGTCTGTATTGTGCTGACCCCAAGGTTTGAGATTCATCTCCATCTTATAAAGACACAACTACCCTTAATTTCTCAAAGAGAACACGATGTTTTTTAACAAGGCAGCCGATAGCAGCCTAAGTTACACTTTGGACGATGGCGATTGGTCCGTCGGTCCTCTAGATAGCAGTGACGGAGCTAAAAGCGACTATCAAGGTGATAACAGTCAGGATGACACAAAGGAGACTCACAAGGATAAGAATTGATACGTCGATGCTGGCGAATTGTGAGAGAACCCCTTCAATTGTGCAAGGGTCCCAGACCCAAAGGACGATTTGACCAGGTGTCAATGGAGACTATCAGAGAAGACTCCAGACTTTGATGCTGTATGCTTGAAGCCACTATTATCACATCTTCAGAAACTTGCCTAATATCAACAAACCATCATCGAGCTCGAATATCGGGAAGCAAGGGAGACAATGCAGTATCCCAGGTAACCCTAATGCCAATTCACCGTCTACGACTTCACACAATCTATTCTGATCTGGACTTGAATCCGAATTAATCGATTGGGAGAAGACGATGCCATCACATGTAAAGGTTTACCTCAGCTGTACTAACAGAGTTGCCCCGAGCGGAATGAAAGAAGAGTAAATGCGTTTGAGAAGATCGAATTGAGGCTTTGGAACAGTGAATGGTAATTTAAGGTGATGATGGACAAGCTGAGTTGGCCTTTATTGGCATTGAGGCGCACAGGGCCTCGAGTGAGACGATGCGGGATGTTATACCTGCCCGTGGAACGAAAGCTGGGCGAGCCAATCTGCCTTGCAGCCCTTCCGCGCATCGATGATCATATAATATGCGCATGGCCTGAGCCGATTCATTCAGGGCAACGTACGTAATAGCTGAGCGGGCAGCTAATCGGATCCGGGTCTAGCGGGTGCAGCGGTGAGGCGCATCCGGCACCGACTTGGGCGGAATCTGAGCCGCCGTCAGACTTTAGCTGGCTTGGCATGCCAACCCCGAGGCTCACTCCATGCATGCATCTCAGCTTCAAAAGACGGACACTTTTCGTGAAGCCGTCGATGGCATGTTGCATACAACGACACAAACTTTCCAAGTTACTCATCAGAGAGACTATTTCGGAGCGCCATGGCGCCTCTCATCACCGTCTTCGAGAACCCATGGCCGAAAGAAAAGCCCAAGATACCGCTTCACGTTGCGGCCGCTGTAAGACGCAGGGTATCGGACCCTGAAGCACCGTGATTTACTGACGGGGCAGAAAGAGGCACATCGAGCTTATCGAGGTTTTCCTGAGGCTTCTCCCGTACTTCAAACAAGACGAGAAGGGTAACATCCATGACGAAGCCCTGGCGCACTCGGAGTGGCGCTACATGTGCTACCTCCGTTTCCTCGATTTTAGCGGAACTTCGCCGAATGACTTTCCACCGCCCTGGTCCGCGATCGCCTCGTCGAGTGGCGTTGAAAGCGAACGAGTACCTGACCTCGCTCTAGGGACGTTGCAATTATCTGGTACTGCCATCTGCTCTCGCCCACTGGGTTTCACCGTCACTTATGGGACAACGAGCACACCACCTACGGCCTAAACCATAACCAGTTTCCAACAACCCGTCTGTTGTATCTCGCCAAGTCAGGAAAGTGGTCGGACAAGGATGCCCGGAAGAAATGGGAGTTTCTCAACAGGAGGAAACTTGGCCCGCGGCTTCCCTTTCAACTTTGGAGTTCTCCCCCGTGGGAGGAAAAACGAAAGCCAAGCATACTTTCCGTACTATCTACCAAGAAGTTGAATGCCCGAACCGGAAAAGACCCAACTATCGTCATGTACAATATTGATGCCAGACTCTGTGCAACCTCCACGCAGGACAGGTGGACCCTCTCCGAGTGGACGGAAATCAGGACGGGCAGGAGGCTGGAAGCGTGTCTGAAGGCTACATCTCACAGCAGGCTCGGGCAGAGGTGTGAATTGGCCTTGTGGCCGAGCCTGCGGGATCTCAGGGACACGCTGGACCGCCAGATCGGCTTTTGGAAAGCCGCAATCCAAGCACGAGACGCGCAAAAGAACTTTGGTCACGTCGTGGAGGAGTCAGTCAAGGATTACGAGCGCTTCATAAGGCTGCTCGGGCGACCCGCGCGAGGGACGTTCACGTCCCGCCCGCTGGAATACGACATGGACACGATATACCGCGAGGGGCCGGGCGCGGCGCCGGCCAAGAGTCGGGAGTTCATCCCGCCGAACCTCGCCGTCGACTTGCTGTGGCACGCGCACCGGCTGTACCCCGCCAGCTACTGGGTCTGGAGCTTCGCCGTCGCGAGGAGACTCGTCGACTACGCGCCGACGCCGTCGGCCGCCGCCGCGAGTGGGACCCTCGCGGAGACGAGACTCGAGTGGAGAAGGAAGTACGGCGAGGAGTGTTCGGGGCAGCTTGCCATGGACGAGGACGGCGTGGAGGGTTACATCCCTGACGCAGCGGCAGTTCCGCCAGGTCACCCAGCCCGTGTCAAAGCAAAGTGGATTCTGGGGGGCGCGAACCCGGTCAGGGAGAGAAAGCGGTACACAAGGGGAAAGTACTATGTTTTTGACGAGGTCTGGGTTTCGTTCGCAGGCAGTGATGCTGGTGGGGGGGATGGCGGCGGCGGCGGTGGTGGTGATGGAGGTTGCGGCGGTGATGGTGGCGGAGGAGGAGGAGGCGGCGGCGGTGAGTAACAACAAATTTCGCCGAACAGACTGGGGTAATCATCTCAGAGTATTTAACGTAAATTACCTAAGATCTCTGGCTTCATGGATCCATTAATTCCTCTTTCTTCTGCAGACGCCCTTTCAAACGTTCACCATTTGTCCGTGACCACTGACATTCCAACCGAATAACTGTAACGAGTCAAGGTCTACGCCCGGAGCCATGCACATAACAGTATGAAGAACCAGGGGTTTTCTGTCAAAAATGGAGAGAAATTCTCGGCGCAAGAAAGCGTGACACTTTTAGCAAATCTCTTTCCTCAACGAGCATGAACTTGTCAGTGAGATGAGTGAGTCGGATGAGAGTCAGATGAAAGCATTCCAGTCGAGTAGGTGACCCATGCCCTCGTAGAATGCCTAGCCGGTAATAAGCTAGCGTCTAATACCACACAGCCCCCCCACCCCCGCCAACCGGTGTTCAGCCGAAGGGCCCCACACCCCGCGCCGTGTCCCGCAGCCTTGCAGCTCGCAGGAAAATTTCTTGTATCGGAGCCACCTGCGACAGGCGCGCGCGAACACTCCACCTGCACCATACGGATCATGAGAACGTCTGCGATCTCAATCCGAACATGGCGACCGATCCTCCCCCTCAACCGGCCGACGGTGCTCCCGCGAGGCAGCCCGCCGATCTCCCGACCGGCGACAAGCCGTCGGTTCCATCAGAGTCCCGCGCCGAGAGCTCGGCCCAGTCCGATGCTGCTGGTGGACAGCAGGGCAGACGCGAAGAGAAGCGCAACGGCAAATCTCGCGGACCCAAGCGCAAGCACGACGTCGGACGCTCAGCATGGAGGTAAGACGCCTGGCTCTTTCCCCATACCCAATCGGGCTTGCTGTTTCTTTTCCAACCTCTTGTTATTGCTTGAGTGCGCAGCCAGTGCCAACAATGTCTAACCAGGCAACAGCCGCGAGGCCACCGACAAGCGCGGACGCAATTCCGAGTATCAAGAGTTCAAGCGCAGGAAGGTAGACAAGGACGGCAACCCTGAGGCGGTCGCCAACCCCTTCACCGCCGAGGAGATCGCTGCCGAGGGTCGCCGCCCCAAGCGCAAGGTGGCCGTCATGGTGGGCTACTCGGGCACCGGGTACAAGGGGATGCAGATCAACAACGAGGAGAAGACGATCGAGGGGGACCTCTTCAAGGCCTTTGTCGCCGCCGGCGCCATCTCCAAGGCCAACGCCGACGACCACAAGAAGTCGAGCCTGGTGCGGTGCGCAAGGACCGACAAGGGCGTCCACGCCGCCGGCAACGTCATCAGCCTGAAGCTCATCATCGAGGACGAGGACATTGTCGACAAGATCAACGCGAACCTGCCCGAGCAGATCCGCGTCTGGGGCATCCAGCGCACCAACAACTCCTTCAGCTGCTACCAGACCTGCGACTCGAGATGGTACGAGTACCTCCTGCCGACCTACTGCCTCCTCCCTCCCCACCCCGACAGCTGGCTGTGGAAGCAGCTGGTCGAGGTGGCCAAGGAGAAGGGATACTACGACGAGTTCCAGAAGAAGCTGGCCGACGTCGAGGGCTACTGGAGGGAGGTTGACGAGAAGGACATCAAGCCCATTCTCGACGGGCTCGACCCCGAGACAAGAGCCAAGGTCATGGAGAGGATACACGCCGATGAGAGCGCGGCCGACGGCGAGGCCAAGGCCGAGGAGAAGCCAGCCGAGCCCGCCGCCCCCGAGGCGGCGCAGCCCGCAGCCGAGGCCAAGACGCCCGCCGAAGTCCCCGAGGGCAGCGTCAAGCCCCGGAACCGCGACCTGACGCCGCTCGACTTCGCGCTGCGCGACATCAAGGCGGCCTACATCGCCGCCAAGAGGCGGTACCGCGTGACGCCCGAGCGCCTGGGCCAGCTGCAGGCGGCGCTGAGCGAGTACTGCGGCACCATCAACTTCCACAACTACACGGTTCAGAAGAGCTTCAAGGACCCTTCGGCCAAGCGCCACATCAAGTCCTTCCAGGTCAACACGCGGCCGATCCAGATCCGCAACACCGAGTGGGTGTCGCTCAAGGTGCACGGGCAGAGCTTCATGATGCACCAGATCCGCAAGATGGTCGGCATGGCCTCCCTCGTGGTACGCTGCGCGACGCCGCTCGAGCGCATCAGGCAGAGCTACGGCCCGACGAGGATCGCCATCCCCAAGGCGCCCGGCCTCGGCCTGCTGCTGGAGCGGCCCGTCTTCGACGCGTACAACCGTAGGGCCAAGGACAACTTTGGCAAGGAGACGATTGACTTTTCAAAGTACGACGACAAGCTGCAGGCCTTCAAGGACAAGCAGATCTACCAGCGCATCTTTGAGGTGGAGGAGCAGGAGAACACGTGAGTTGCCCCCAGCCTGGCGGAAACGCGCCTCCTTCGGTTGTGACAGGTTTCTTTTTTTTTTCTTTTTCTCTTTTTTGCTGACCACTTGAAAAGGTTCCACATCTTTTTCCAGCAGGTGGACAACTTCAAGTCCGACTACTTCCTGTGGCTGACGGCCGGCGGCATCGACGCCGGCGGGATCCGCACGGGCAAGGACGAAAAGGGAGCGAAGACGCTCGAGGCGGAGATTGGTGACGAGGACGAGGACCCGAGAACGGCGACGGCTAAGGGCGCGTGGGACGATGAAAACGATCGAGGGTTCGGGCAGGCAGCACGGGTATAGACGTCCGGGAAACCGACTCCCTCTCGCCGGTGATGGGAGCGGCTGGGTAGAAAAAATCAATAAAAAAAAAGCATGAAATTCTTTTCCTCGCCCTCTTGATTACGGGTATGAGCGCGAAACCTCGTGAGACCGCACAGTCTGCAGTCCATCCCCAACGCCAGCAAATGCACAATACGGTCTCTCCGGAACATTTTGCGAAAAGGAGAAAATAAAACTACCCCTCTGCTTTCCACAATTTCCATGAATCATCACCACCACCACCATCACCACCACGCGGTACCAACTCAATTTCCGCCGCCACTGCCACTCGGCGCTGCTGGGTTCGCCGCAGAAGCGCCCTCGACGGAAGCGGCGGCGGCGGCGGCGGCGTCCGGGCGTCCCATGGGCGCCCACTTGCCGCCCGCCGCGCTCGCCAGGCCGGCGTACCGCGCCTCCTGGATGGCGTTGAGCAGCTCCGCGCAGCGCACGACGTCGGCCTGGAGCTTCTCGGCCTGGATGCGGGCGTCGCCCTCGCCGCGGCCCAGCTTGCCAAAGAGCCAGAGCTCCTTCAGGCGGCGGCTCAGGGCGAGGAGGTCCTTGATCGAGGTGTGCTGAGCACTTCAAGTCAGCGAGCGCGCGCGGGCGGGCGGGGGAGGCTTCCTGCGTGGTAAAAAGAGTGCGGAGAGGCCCAACGTACCAGGCCTTCAAACTCGATCTGCATCGACATGCCCGTCACGGCGACGGTCTGCGGCTCGGCGTTCTTGCGCTCGCCCTCGGCCTGGATCGTCGCGAGCATCGTCAGCATGCGGAACCGCGAGAGCACGTCCGCGATGAGGCGGTTGTGCGTGTCGAGCAGGTTCGACGAGTCCCGTGACGTGTCCATCTTGACGATCTCGTGATGGGCGACTGCGGTGGATAAGGTGCGGTGCGTGAGTGTGTGGATTGGGGTGAAGCGGCTTGGAGGCTGAGGTTTACAGTAGTGGGGGGGGGGTCCCAGGTGGGGCCTCGGTGAGCTCGGGCCGCAGCCATCTGTCACCGAGACCAAGCTCACAGGGGAGGGGGAACGACCTAGCGTTTTGCCTACAAGACGAAATTAATACACAAATCTGGGGGTTTTTAATTAGAAAGAAGTCGAACAATCTTTTTCTCAATCAACTAATAATCGGTTTCCGCTGCTTCGTAGTTTTAAAGATGAATATCTCCTGTAAACTGTCTAATTCTGAGAAGCCGGGCGGAGATTCCGGACTGAGCTGGCCTTAGTAACGGTATTCACAAGTCGCTGGCAGGGTCAATATTGCAGCCTTATCGTATTTAAAAGAGTATAAAAGCTGGACTTATTTGAAAAGAAATGACAATGAAATTGAAAAGAAAAAAAATGGAGGGGGGGCAGAATTCGTAAAGACGATGGAAGCCAGATGCTATTTTCTTACGCGCCCGCCTCAAGACGCAGTTCAATGGAAAAGGAATTGTCCGAGAAACAATGCAACAGTTTCAAATGTCCTTCAAATCAATACATAAGTTGTAAACGTTGTAAGCGAATCTTTGAAAATCATAGCCCTTTGTTCTGTCGGCTTTTCATACTCAAGGTCTTAAACTTCCTTGAATCCACTACTATCATCAACTGAACATAGACAACTAAACATTAAACAATGGGGCCTATTTCTTGTCCATCCTTGGAAACAAGACCTCAGTACTACTGTCTTCCAGAGATCTCATGTTGATCTCGTAGCGGGAGCCAGAGTACTTATACTACGAATCCGGTCGAGTAACTCTTGAGCGATCGACTCGACATCAAATTCATGATCCAAACGTCTTCACTCAAGGTCGCCACCGCTACTTCAAAAGCCAGCAAAACTCCTACAGAGAACCCCTGACATCAAGTCTTCCCTGAAATCACAAACTACAAACTAGAACCAACAAAATTCATCAAAAATGTCTGCAACTGCTCAAGACCACCTCGTCCCCGATCTCACCGCCCTCTCTCGGATCTCCGAGCTAAACGGTATCACGATTTGCAAATACCGCATCATTTCCAACAGCTTCAGCACGTGCACCGCTGTGGCCTACTTCGAAGAAGACCAGTCCCCTTTTGGTCTCCCGACCCATCTCATCATCCGCCTAGAAAAGAGCCGCGATGGCAGCCCCCTCCTCGCGACGGCCGCGCTGCAGAGGCTGGCCCACCGAAGGCTCCCTCACTTGGTCCCCAAGGTATGGGGTGCTGGCCACACCCAGACCGAGAAAGGCACCGAGCTCTCGTACATGCTTACGCAGTTCTACATGGACACGTGCACACTGGAGTCGGCGTGGCCCGGTATGGATAAGCATTCGCGGCATGCGTTGGTAGAGCAAGTCGTCCCCGCGTTGTTCCGGTTGTCAGATGTTTCTTTGGCAGATCCCGACGAGGAGACCGACGCTCTGCGAGGAACGCCGTTTGAGCGGACCAAAGCCGGGCGCTCTGCCGTGGTAGGTGGTCCCGCACACGGTTACTTCCGCGACTTTTCGTCGTTCTTGATGGCCGCGCTAAACTCCGGGAAAAATAAGAGGTACGCCGTCGATCAAAAGCCGGATGGCGCCGTAGCTATCCAGATGAAGTCTCCGCAAGAACTTGGCTTCGGCTTCGCCCAGACGGATCTCGACCTGCTGTTGCGCATGTCGGCGTTGTGTCATAACAACCTGGAGCCTCGAAACATTCTCGTCCGCAAGGTCCTCACCGGTGACAACGAGGCGGATTATCAGCTGGTCTCGGTAATCGGCTGGGAGATGGCCGGGTTCTTCCCGTTCGCTTTCGAGGTGGGCCAAAAGGACGCTTGTCTGGGCCTACAGAATCAGTCCTGGAGCTGGTACAGTCTGTACAGGCGCTGCGCCGGTCGCATTCTCTCCGAGACGGCGCCTGCCGCGCGTCCCGTTTGGTCCAGGCTGATTCGGGCCGTGGTGCTCACTGACATCGCAAGGAAAGAGGCCAACAAGCTGAGCGTGGGAAACCTGGTGCAGAAGCTTTGGCATGAAAGAGAGCAGACGGATGCCTACGTTGATACCGGGACGGGATACACTAAGTCAGTCAACACCGTAGGTGTCGACTCCTTCAGCGAGGCTGATAACGCAGAGCTAGAGCAGGTGGCTCTGCGCAAACTGCGGTATATCGGTTAAGGAAGAGGCCTGCGCTCGTGAGAAAGACAAAGTTCTCTTATATCTCCACGATTACCGCCATAAACTTTGATTTCATTGACATGCTTTCTCCTTGATGCAACTAGTCGTATGGCTAACCAGCACCAGGGTTGTTGGATTTTGAACACGTCAACTTGAGATTAGGCAAGCGTGATGAGCTGATGAATCTTACATGCCCGGGCTTCTGCTCTTGCAATAAAGACTCATCAGACTAGTCCGCCAAGAGATTATGTTCCGATGATTGAGAACAAGAAAACTGGTGATGAGTCGTGGTTATTGCTTATGGTTCTGGCAGCAACTACGTTATGTTGAGCGCAGTGAAGATGAGATGATGGAGGATTGACCGGAGGGCCAGGCTTCTCAATTCAGCCGGCCTAGACACCCCATCGTCAACGACACATCTAGGGTTGCTCTTCTCGCCATTCATAAGCTTCTCGAAGCCGAGGTAAACGTTTGCAACTTTGGCAACTACTAAGAAACGCGCTAATAGTATTTCCTGGTGGAAAAAGCCAAAGTTAGGGAATTCCACATACATCTTTCCACATGGTTGACAATCAACTTCTGCGACCACTCTCGCTCATCTCCACGCCGGTCCTTTGCGGTCCTGAGCTTTCTCGTAGATTTGTTACCACTACAGGTGACAAAACGCGACTCATTGCACGTGAGAGAGATGTATGAGTGCGAGGCTGGTTTCTGTCCGCAACATGTTCTGCGCGCCGATTTCGAATACGATGTAACACTCGGCGCCACAAGGACAGCAGTCCTGGTATGCATGCGTAAATCACACTGAGGTGGAGCTCAATCAAGGACCACACGGCTAGACCCTTGAAGTCATCTTAACAACAAATGGTTAGCATTCGAAGTTCGGGCTCGTGCTTTATTCCCGGAAAGAGAATAGATTGGTGGAAAATACTCACAAGTTGGGTTCTTTGTTTCGCCAAAGTCTGTTAGAGTTTTCAGACGAATACAGCTCGACGCAGTGACACTATTCCCAAGGGCCCGCTTCAATCCCAGTTTCTAAACCAACAGGGGGGGGGGGGGGGGGGGGGGGCTGAACTTACAGAAGACCAATGAGAAATACAAGGCTTGTGCTGATTTTCATCTTTATGGTCCATGACGTAGCGACACTATGTATTCAAAAAATGCCTTAGATGATACTCCAGAACCTAGGGCCAGGACCATTGGCTTACAGCTGTGTTACCGGGAGAAAACACAGAGCCAGATCCAACGCGATATTGATACCGGCATTGATATAAGAGAACAATTTTAGGTCGCCACGCTTGTTCAATGATATGAATAATAAGCTTTGCTGGTCCCGAAGAAGAGAGGCCAACTTTGTATCGTGGGACTGGACTTACTTGACCGTTATGCATGCCGTCCCAGTATGTCCAGTTGTATTCTATGGGCCGGCACACAAAGAGAATCTGCAAGATGTGCCATACACCGAATAACCCTGTGAAGAAGAGAATCGTCCGGCAGGCTTTCCTAAACCACGGCTCGGGAAAGATGCGTAGGTAAAAAAGGATTATGGACATCTTGGTCAAAGTGATGATGACGGCATACATAATTTCGTCCAGGAAGAACACCTTGTGGCTCAGTTAGCAGGTGGCCCAATTCAATTCGGCTTCAGGGCTTATCCAACAAACAAAATCCGGGTAATTTGGTCCGGAGATAGCATCCAGATGTCTTGGCCAAAGCCCAGTCCGACTGCTGTTTTTCCATTAGCCAGCTTTCGGTGATACAAGAGACTGCCGTTTCCGCTTACATTCATGCATGCTTATATCGGCTGCCACGAGGGCCACCTATAATTCGTCTGTGAGTAACAAACCAGTCGGGTACGTGTCAGTACTAGAACACACCAAAGATGCAAAGATGCATCCGTCATCCCAAGAAACCGTGAACGCACGGCTCACAAGCGGAGTCCGCGAAAGAAGACGAGCCATCACTGCAATCAGAGTGAAGCCGAACATTGACCAAACGAGTGGGACCTGGATGGAATTACGTCTTATTGGTTCACCGCAGGCCAGGTTGTGGTGTTTTTGGGCTTCTAAGGGTCCCGAGCCGTGATTAGAGAACTTGTGCCCCATTAAAGGATATGTCCATTCGACGTACGGAGTAACTCGATGACAGTGCACGTTGCCGCTGCGCACGAGTCTATGGCTGTCTTCAAGTCCATGTTTGTGCAGATACAAGTTGAATTCGTGGGTTGGCATACTGAATTGGGCAATTCAGCTTTCATACAGAGCGTCTGCGGAGGAGTAACATCAGTCGCAGTCTCTCAACATCAGTGAAAAGCAGCATCGAGCTTACCAGGCATTGTGGCAGGCCGACATCCATTGTCGTCGCGGTGGTGGCGACCGAAGCGTCAATTGCACCTCGAGTTCGTACGTTCACTGCCTCTGGGCCCGCCGGTTTCAAGATGCCCCAAAGTCGACACCTGCCCGCTGACTACACCCTCGTGAAGACGGCCTGTCTCTTTTCCAAGATTAGCAGATGAAGACGGAACAAGAGAGGATTCTTATTTATCCTGGACCGTTTTCTGCGCGGAAGATGGCGGAGAGCCCTGAACATGAATCTAACCTTTTCCCGAAGCTCGTGGAGAAAACAACGTGAAGGGGTGATAGAACTAACGCTCTGTGTAGAGTTTGCGCTATAAAGTGGTTGCCACGCGGCAAAGCCAATCGTCGGAAAGCGAACTCTTCGGGAAGCCGAACCTTGCTTCAAGCTTCAACTTAGTAGAGAGCCAATCACAGCGCTCCGTTTCCATCGACATTATCAACAATTCAAGGGCAAGAGCTAGAATTTATCAAGAGAAGACGAAAGCACGAAGGTTTGGCTCGGATAAAGTATCTAGTCACGATACAACCATAGCATGAATATTCTGCTCATGATATCAGCCTAGGCAACCTTTGCTCGTGTCTATTTCAGACACTAAGATGGTCCAAATTCCCAACCCATTCTCTAGGTCGACAAGCCCCACAAATGGTTTCCTGTGGAAATTGAATCAAGAGTGTTCTAGATCCCGAGTGCGTGCATTTCTTTAGGAATACCCAGCCAGGTCGTCGCAGAGTTATATCTTTTTGTACACGCATGGCGTCAACATTCCTAATGCGAGGTGAAAGTAGGGATTACGTGTATTAACCTCGTATTGTTCTGTTCTATACCATCGGACATTCGAATAGGACCCAGCGCTGATCAACCTATATAAGCACTAGGGAGCAGACTACTTACAGGGTATAGAGACGTCATTTCCAGAATCGAGGGTTGCCAAATCACATCCGCAATCTGAGGCATCCCCACTGATGAATCCACATGGAAACGTCCAGCTTTACGCTACCCTCTATTTCGAGGATGACGTAGTCATCAAGATGGCTTGGATCATCTTGCCGGGTATGTCGAGATTTTGCACAGCTCAGAACCACGGTCACTGGATGGCTATTCTCCTCAGCATTCAAATGTTTGCACGCATTACCCTCGTAGTAACTCTTGGCTGCAGTGAGAGAGGCTCTGGGCAGTAAGAATCCTCCAAGGCGCACATGCAAAGGAAGCCAATCGGGTCGTCAGGCCGTCAGAGAGCCACGACCAACATCAGAGATAAGCGTTTAGATAACAAGGACCCAATCTAACGCCCACTTGTGTACCCGTATCGTTGCTGAACAAGGGTTAGCGCCCACGCCGAGAACAACAGTTTCGTGATGAGCTATTGCTGACATGCATGAAAGCTCCAGGGTCTAAGTGAGATGCCAAGAGCGGCGGAGTTGTCAATCTGCCAACAGAGCCTCGGCCGAGAAGCAAACCGCTGGAGGTCATACAAAGTCACCCCCATATAAGTTACAATGGCATAACGTGGAGTAGATGGTCGCTGCTCGTTTCCATTATCGAGACGCCTTTTCTGGCCCGTTCCCCGCCGCTCCAGCTATCTACGCGCGCACACACACACACACACACACACACACACACACACGAAACCCACACAAAGGCGATGGCGGCGACGTCAGTTAGGACCGCATTTCCGGCGGAAAAGCAACAGGAGCTTTCCTACCAAGGTGCACGATTCCCGACCAAGTTCCGCCGGAACTTCCCTAGATCTAGAGAGGGCTGTTTGACCTGTCGCGCTAAGCGCAAGAAATGTGACGAAGTCAAGCCGGAGTGCACATTGTGTCGCCGCAGCGGGCGGGAATGCAGCTGGCCCGTGGTCGCAAGGGGCGATCGCCCCGAAGAGGCGGAAGTCGGCTCGCACGACAGGGCGGGCTTGCAGGACGATGCTGCGAGGGGGATCTCAACGAGCCGGCGGCGAACAAGGTTATTATGCGAATCCGAGGCCGTCCTTTCCGCCACCGCGGTCGTCTGCGAAGCCACAAAAGCAACGTCGCCTCTGCGGGCGTCGCTCACGTTCGGCACCCTGTCCCAGCTGGACGAGGTTTCTCGTCCCTTGTACGACAAGTATCTGGTCATGACCGCGGGTCTTCTGGCCCGGGGAGACACCACGGAGGGCAACCCGTTCATCAATTACGTGCTCCCTCTGGCTGCTTCCGACGACCTAGTCATGGAATGCGTCATGGCCATCGGAGCGGCCCACATGTACGTTGTAGACGTCAACGACCGCCGGCTGGAGGTTGTAGCCCGCGCTCGCTATGCTCGGATTCTGGCACGGCTGCGGAGGGTCCTTGGTGGACAAGCAGACTCGGTTTTCGGCGATTCTGGAGAAGACAAGCAAGCCTACGTGGCTTTGATCCTTCTTCTTCTATGTATGATCGAAGTAGGCCATTGTGTCCCACTCGACGGTGGTCGGCGTATCGGACTAACAAGACGCAGGTGTGGCAGGGGGATGTCAATGGCGCAGTCTATTACCATATGAGGGCTGCGAGGCAGTACGTCGCACCCTTGGCAGCCAAGTCTCGCGGGTCGTCTCCTCACAAGCTCCACCACATCCACGGGTTCCTTTTGGAAATCTACGCAGTGTTCAGCCTGGAGCTTGCTATACTGCCAAGGGGCACACTGGACGATCAACGGGTGGACTTGGACCCCTTTCTTGGCTCGTTAGCCTTCCTCGGCCACTACAAGTCCCGTGGTTTCATGCTTGGGTTTGGGCATGGCCTTTTCGGAATGATACCCGAGATCTCCAAGCTAGTCGAGGCCCGCGGGGCCGGAAACCTTGACAAGGAAGCGTCGGGTAGTTTGTACCAGTCTTACCTGTCGCTTGTTTCGAAGCTCAATTCATGGGACGAATTCGCCGACATTCTAGAAGGGGACGGCCACTGCCCACGGCACGATCAGGCGACCGCTTCCAACATATACCGCAATGCCCTGATCATCTACCTCCACGATTCCTTCCACGAAAACCTCCGGGACGAGCCCGAGCTCATTGCCGAGATCGAGATGCGCATAGACAAGATGCTGCCTCTTTGCTGGGCTCTCTATGCGAGCCCCTCGCCGCTGCGACGAATGATGCTGTGGCCTGTGACGGTCCTGGCATCATGTTGCCTCAAGAAACACCATATCGAAGCCTTTCGATATGGGCTGAGCGTTAATCCTTTAGCACCGGGCGCGGTACGGGAGACTGCCAAGTTGGTGCAGCTTCTTTGGACAGACAAGGACCCTCGCGCTTTTGGCCCACGAGGGCTGAACTGGGTCATGAGGAAGCAAGGTATCAGTTTTAGCAAGGTATGAGCTTGAGCATGTGTTGATGCAACCGCGTGCCGCAACGAATCAGATAAAATGGATCATGGTAGTTTGTCAGACTTCATGAAGTGCCACAGGTGTTATTGCACTACCAGCGGCTTTTGAACACGGATCAGCATCTTCTTAGCAGAGGTAGGTGTAATATGGCGTGGCGCGATAGTCATGGGAAAGCCACAAATCACATATCTTCTTCATTATCGTAGTAGAGCAGGTATCATAAACATGCGTATTCGAAGCACGTCCAAACCCCCGGCTCCCTTACTATTCATCATCTCGGGTTGCTTAGCATCCTCCGCCACCGCCGCCTCCTCCATCACCACCGCCGCCGCCGCAGCCGCCGCCGCTTCCCCCGCCTCCGTCACAACCGCCGCCATGTCCGTAACCGCCTCCAAAATCACCGGCAATATTGCCCCAGTAAGCGGGTTTGTGGCCTCCACCTGAATGACCGTATTTTCTGCCGCCATTACGGCCTGCGTTGTGGTTGTGGCTGTTGTAAGCCATGGCGGGTCGGGGCGTGTAGTCTGAACTGACGTAATTGGTGTCCTTCTTGGAGCGGAACGGTATGCACATCTTGGCGATATTTATAACTTTGAACAAGAGAAGCGGGCTTTGATGTGTACTAGGTCCCTCAATAATATATGGTAGAGGATTTGTTTCGCAGTGTTGACAAGGTTGGGTGATAGTGGTGCTTGTTCTAGGCAGTAGTCTTGCTTTTAATATGTTGTCGATGAAGGCAAGTTCAAATTAGCGGAGGGAGGAGCTGTGTGTTTATATAAAAACGAGACATGCTATCCGCCCAAATCAAGAAGTTATTGAAGGACACTGAATGATGCTACCTTAGGAGCGAGACACAAGCTTTTGCGGCTTTGATGCCCATGACCGCCGGCGACCCCAGCTTCTAGAAGGCTTCTAGCACAGGAAGGATCAGGCAGGGGCTCAGAGTGGAGTCATCAGTGCCCGAGCAGGCGAATCAATGAGTGAAGCCTGTCACTGAAATCAGCCGGAACGCCTCGCGCATGTCCGGAAAGGGCAATACGACGTAGAGACTACAACGAACCCGCCCATCTGACTGGAGCTGTGGACATCTGGAGGCGATTCCGCACCTTGTTGGGGGATCATGCTCCAAGGGATTATTCGTCCGCAGGCAACAGCTCAGCCAGCGGATCGGCGTGATCGGCGTGTGACGTAACCTTAATACAAGTACAGCCCGGGCGCAGCCCGCCCTGCCCCGCGTACTGCCCATTGGGACAAATGAGGTATTAGTACTGCCGACAATCTGGGACCAAGGCTTCTCAGCTTCCCTTGGCGTAGCAAGGTCATGTGTCGTGGAAGTGCAACCGTAACCCTCACATGCCGGATGAAGCTGAATGCTAGACACGGTCGAGCCGATTTCCAGCGAGACCTTGTAGGTTTGTATTCAGCCAAACAGGGACCAACGTGAAATCCATTTCTGTACCCTTAGAGGTACTCTTGACCTCTCTGGTCTGGTGAAGTTGATACCTAGATATCTCATGCAAAAGGTCTACAGTACCTATGTTAAACACACCTAGATCATGCATGGTATTAATACTGACACTCTGTTTTTCTAACTGTGCCTGATCAATTGTGTACCCATGCGACCTCAAAAGGGACCGACTTCTGCAATACCTGAAAGAAACATGAGTAGGCAGCCTCGCGTCGTAGCGTAATATGTGTCCAGGCAGTGTTTTTTTCAGCGATTATCGCATTGCAGAATGGCAGGTGTTGCGTGGCACAGGGTCACAAAATACGTGGATTGAAATTCCGCCACTGCTGGATCAAATTGTAGACCTCGGAGCTTCCTCGACCACGCCGAGAATCCTTGGTAGGGTTACACAGGTCCTTCGAGCCTCCAAATGCCTCAGTTTATGGGAATGCCGTCCCTATTGCGCTCGGCTCTGTGCCTCTTGGGCGTGTCCGGGTCCGAACCGCGCACCTTCCCGACGACCCTTGTCTTGAACATCTTGACACCGCTTTCGTTGGACGACTGTCCCATTTCCTGCCTCCGACGTTCCCTCTCTGCCTCTTTCTCGGCCTTTTTGGCGGCTTTGACATCCGCCGGCCCAGGCTTGAACGCCGGGCGGGGGCCGCGGTGCGGAGGCCAGCCGCCGGATGCTTCGCTCCCTGCAGTGAGGGGGATGCCACACATTTTTCTCCTTGTTTTCTCGCTTGTCGAACGTGGGTTACCCACTGCTTGGTTCGATTAGGGCGACGTCGGGTCTGGATTGGTTTTCAAGTTCTGAGCTGATGCGTATTATATTTGGAGAATGAGAATGAGGCTGGAGCAACCCACGAGGAAAGACAAGGGTTTAAGAACTGGCGGAATCGCCCCCAGACTTCGTCAGGAAGCGCCAAGATAGCAGCAGAACACCCACTGATTGGTTAAACATACGTCATACCTTGGCCTGTCTTACACAGCCGTAAAGGGAGTGAAATTCCTCAGGTGCATGCCCGTACACAGTATTGATGACATAATCAAGATATATATTCGACGCCTTTCTATCGCCACCTTAGTTTCATACAATTCAACCACGAGGGAGCCACATATTTCTTAGAGGCACTCGATAAGAAGCCAGCGAGCCAGCTGACTGGTTGTAGTATGTATACCTCTAGTAATATTGCTGGTGATAGTAACGGTAATGGTGAGGCAAGAGTTACTACCAAAAGTCTAAGGCAGGCTAGTATCCGTAGAAGTATTACCTTAGATGCCAGCTATGCCCAGGATAGTGATATTCAGGTTTTGGCCTAATAGAGCTTCATAGTTCGCAATACAAATAATCGTTTTAGCTTGAACACGAACCGACTTTGCATCAATTAGGACCTGCACCAACGAGGGAGACTCATGCTTGTATTGTATCTTCAAACCAAGGAATCTGTGGCAGGCTTACACATTATGTAATTCTATCACCTCCAGTCCCGTGGTGATTGATGCCAATGGTACTATCTGCCACACTTCAAACAGCCATCTTCGCACCCATATGTATGCAACGGGCAGGAATAAAAGGCTAGGTTGTGAAAGGTAAAGATTGACACCCTCTTAATTGAAACCCTGAAAGACCAGATTGAAATTCCCCGGATACGCATTCCAATATTCCTGTTGGGACGCCAAGCGTCTGCTGATGGCAAATCAACTGATATAGAGGGGTACTATATAAATACATTCACGTGACCCCCCATTTCCTCCTTAACGACCTTTTCCTCTCCATGCTTAGTTGACCCTACATATCGACCATTCTCACACAACCGCTAGGATACCCTATGATTTCAAAAATGCCATTTCATCCGGCCATTGGTTCCATGAATCTTCTCATATCGTCGATCGATCATTGAAATCCACCAAGGTAAAAGAAACTCACTCTTGCTGCCTAGGCGTCAGGCACACGTTCAAAGGACCTTTCTTCCAGAGCCCGAACAACTCCTGGTCGGTCCAGTTTTTGCTATCGTCTGCGATTTTCAAGTCAAAATTCCAGATGACTCTGGCGAGGATTACTCTCATCTCAGACATGGCAAGGCTGTTTTGGCTCAAGGTCAGCAGGGGAAGTATGGCACGAGCAGGAGCGTCTCTTGCACTTACTTGCGGCCGATGCAGTTGCGAGGACCGACAGAAAAGGGCTGCAGGGCGCTCTTGTTGTCGGCCGCGAACCGTGCGTCCCCGAGCCATCTCTCGGGGATGAAGGAGTCTGGCTGCGCAAATTGCTTTTCATCGCGGTACATGGGCCACTGTGATACCATTACTCTGGTCTGTTGTCGACGGTTAGCCCCGGGTTTCTGATGCACTCAATTGAAGGGGCGCGGTCCACTTACACCCCCCGGCACGAATCTCTCGCATATGTAGTCCCCTCCCGGCTTAACGATACGGGTGAGGCCTATAGGCACAACGGGGTAGACCCGCATGCTCTCGTCGAGGACTGCAAGCATGTAGCGTAGTTTCTGCACGCTGAGGACGTCAATATCCCCTCGGAGCCGAATGCTGTCCGGACCTCCTCGACGAGTTTCGCCAAAGCATCCGGATGCGTGGTTAAGAAGAATGTGACGGCCGAAAGCACCGATGCCGTGGTCTCTGAACCGGCGATGATGAGAGTGTTGGCCGTTTCTTCAATCTCCGGTTTGGACATGGCCTAAAAGATCGCAACGGGTGAGCACAGAGCATCCCGAATGACTGCCGCAAAGGAAGTTTACCAAGCTGCCCTCCTTCATCATCATGGACTGGACGAAGTCTGGCCTCGACTCGCCCAGAGCCATGCGCCTCCGGACCTTGTCCAAACTCGATCGGTCGTGGAGCTTCTGGTGCTCCTTCAGCTTTTTCGGGATGAGCCACTTTGCAAACGGTTTCGTGATCCAGTAGCGCTGGAACTGGTTTCTGTAAATGTTCGCGTGGATGGTGCTGAAAATCGACGAGACCCAGGGGTGATAGTCGGACTTTTCGAGGCAGCCGAACGGCTCCCCAAAGGCCAGGTCTCCGATTATGTCAAACGTCGTGTAGTTGTACCAAGCCACCATGTTCAGGGGCTTTCTTCCATCATCGCAGTGCTCGTGGAGGCGCTGGATCAGCAGGTCGATCTGCTTCTGGATCAGGGGCTGCTGCTCGATCATGCTCTGGGCGGAGAAGCCGTGCGCGAGGACGCGACGCATGCGAGCGTGGTCCTCTCTCCCGGCGTTGATGATGCTGTGCGGCCTGTTCCTCGCGTTGACGGGGTCCCTGTAGTTCTCCATCCCGCCGCCGCCCTTGCTGTGGCCCATCAGGTCCTTGAACGCGCGCGGGTCGGCCCAGTCGATTGTTTCCGGACCGATCCGAACGACGGGGCCGTATTTCTTATGCAGTTCCAAAAGCTCCTGGTGTGACTTGCCGTTGGTGATCATCCTCGAGAACGATATGCGCGTGGCGGCGAAGAGCTTCGGCCCTGGATAATCACGGAGGGGGTGGAAATACACATTGTAGACGGCATCGGAAACGAGTCGAATGATTCCCTGACGGGCTCTGTCAGCCTGTGTATCTCTTTTGCCATGAATTCAATAGCACGATTTCATATTTTTTGAAAGCTTACCAGAGCAAGCAGTAGGGCAGGTAAAGCCACCGCCAGCTGCCAGTTGCTTAGGATTGGAATATCGTATGGGATGATCATGATGAAGGCGGTGTTGTAGATCTCAACGCCAGGTTCTGGGCTCTCTCTCTTTTCTTTTCCTAGGCCGGCTTGGACACTTTTACTTTATCTTCACAGCTGAGCAGGGGACCTATGTTTTTATAGTTCAGCAGTGACTCAGATACACGGCTTTGGACCCGGGAGTATGCCCGCCGACGATTCAAACGAGTCGCCCCTCACCGGATTGGAGCATGCATGCTTATGGCCTCTCAAGGGTGTTACGCAGCCAATGAAAGTTGCGGAAGCTCCCGTTCGGTTGTAATTGATGAGGCCGGATTCCGCGACCACATGGCGGGGGACTTCACTACCTGGGGGCTTGAGCGTCTCGCAGCATTTCGGACGGTGGAAGGTGGTGTTTCATGACATCACATCAGACTCTACACCGGATTTCGGGCTTTTGGAGTACTCCGGATGATGACAATTCAACGACTGCCTCGCTTGACATGCTTGATTCGTTCCGAGCAAGTGACCGGGCTGGAGCGGTGAATGCAAATACTGGGATTCGAGCATCTCGGTTGGTTTCAGGTTTGAATTGACGACGCTGAGTCGATTATATGACAGCTCCTTGCACTGAGGTTGTCCAGTAAGGGAGGCCGGTTCTACGGTGCATTCAAGCACTGCCGCGGTGTGACGGCGGCGGTTGCGGCAGCGACGTGGGGCGAGATGTAACGCACGGCGCGGGGTTGGGGGGTTGAATATTCCGGTGCTGGCCGGGTTTGGGGGTTGCCACTCCACCGATGTTGGACAACGTTCGGGCTAACGCAGAGTCGGCTAATTGAGGTGGCCACCTCATCTCTAGATATGCTAGCGTAATAGATTGTGACTATATATAGCGCGAGGTTGACGACGATCACATAGAGATGCGGGCACCTATGACGGGCCTTGTGCTTCGAAACGAGTGATGAAGCCAGAACAACGCAGCTGTGTTACGGATATCGGCAACTGCTCAAAGGCAGATCAGAACCCTTGCTCTTCGCAAGTTACGTAACACAGCCAGCATACTTGGCACCGGTTACTGTCTCGAGCCAACTATTTCACAGCACCCGGAATTGTTGTCCGTTATATCCGTGGGTACTGCAATATCATGGCATCGACAACCATGGCCAATGACGGGACTATCTCCGATAAACCCCCGTCGCAGCTGCGGTGATTATCCTGCCTTTGCAACCAGGCAACCAGGCATGCAGCCCGCGATAGTTGCTTTTCTTCTTTTTCCATGGTTGAGCCGGTAACCCTATCATTTGTCTTCACTTTGGCGGAGTTGACCATCCCCGCTGTCATGGACATTAAGCTCATTATCGAAAAGCTCGCAGGTCTGAAAAACGCACTGCTGTCCTCGGCTCCACAATGCCCACCAGATATTCTCGTTGACTCCAAGCAGCATCCAGCACAGCATATGCCCGAATGGCTCTGCTGTAAAGCGTCTCACTAGTACGCCTGTCCTGTCAGATCTCGGTTTTCATCAAAAAGGCATTCAAAGAAATGAGAACTGTCGTGAAGCCAAGATAGCTTCGTGTGGCTGATGCTCAACGGCATGCGCCACGTATGTGGCTTACAACCCGGTTTCTCCACTCTGGAAGGGTATTTCTACACGCAGTTCATTTCATATATAGATTCTAGATAGGTCAACCACTTTGTATTCTTTGTAGCAGACAATGCGGTTCATCACACAGTTCGACTCTAGCTTTAGGCAATTGGTGATTGGGTTCGCATTCTACATTGTCTGTTTCTTTGTTCTCATCTTTATCGACAGTGGTTAGTTATGACGAATTAGAATGAGGCACTGGGACACAAAAGTGGACCCACAAATGCCTTGCTGCAATTGTGGCTTATATCATGCTGTGGCATTAGACCCACTCCCTGATTTGTGGCGAATGTGGCACGGCGACGGTATGTGTGGCTTTGATGCGATCTGTGCGTGGCCCAGCCCGGCCCATCCACTCAGCCGCTATTATGTAAGCGGCTCTGCTTCAACAATTGATTCTTGAAACGACCGTTTCCTCTGGATGGTTTTGAGAAGAAGGAAGAGGATTTAATCAGCGGAATCAAGACAAAACAAGACTTCGCTCTCAGTGCACTCTTATCCTACCATCCGACTGTTTGTTGGCGCCTGAACCTCCAGGTATTGTTGATCGGCGCTTGCTTATTCGATGAAGTCCATTTCCCCTGGTTACGTAACTCGCCAATGCCACGTCGGACACGCAATTTCCTGTCCTCTACCATCTCACCTCATATGTCAACATGACCCCCATTAGTTGCCTCCACCACCCCCTCATCAGAATCCACCACCTCGTTTAAGACCATACAACGCGCATAGCTACGAATGCGCCGATTGACGAGCGACATGCCCGGCCTACGTAACCTTCCGCCTGAGCTCATAGGTGCAATCGCACAAGCTCTGATAGGTGACCATGACCACAAACAGGTCGACATCGGGCTTGCTGCCATTGCTACACTTTCTGCGACAGACCGGACCTTGCATCAGCTCGTGGACCCAATATTGTATGAGCATGGGGTTCGTCGCCACCCGTTTCTTCTCTGCTGGGCTACTGCAATCGGGGACCTGAACATCATGAAGAAGATTCTCAAGGCCGCCCCCCTCCATCACGGGACAGGCATCATTACCTTCAACCCACGCGGTGAATACATCCCATGGAATCCCAAGACCACATCGGCAATCCAATACTTCAGGAGATTTTACAGATACAGTGGCAGTCCGTTTAAATTTTGGTGTAGCGGTGTTTCTGTTAAAGAATCGTACACAGACCGGGGTGAAGTCGAAGATACACCTGACGAAGACGAATTTTCTGATTTTGAAATGGAGGAGGATCTATTCTCGGCATTTCCCTTCGGAGGCACCTTTATTGCCGAGCTTAATGCTGCCGGGGAAGATTATATTGTGGAGGATTCTGCTAGCGAAGATTCTGCCGGCGAAGATTCTGCCGGCGAAGATTCTGCCGGCGAACATCCTGCCGGCGAAGACTCTGCTGACGAAGATTCTGCCGGCGAAGATTCTGCTGACGAAGACTATGTTGTGGAGGATTCTGCCAGCGAAGATTATGCCGACGAAGATTCTGCCGACGAAGATTATGCCGGGGAAGATGTGGATGATGAAAACTCTGCCGGGGAAGATTCTGCCTCGGAAGATGTGGATGATGAAGATCTTCCCGGGGAAGATTCTAACGGCGAGGGTTTTGCCGGCGCAGACGACCACGATGATGAACACGATTTACGGCACGATTCCTCAACTTATATCAATCATGACACCCCAGAAGACGAGGCCATGTCTCGAGAACACGACGGATGGGAGAAAAAGGTTACGGGGATTATCCGCCAGAGTGACCTGTATGATGGTTGCTTTGACGAGAAGCGCGAACTCAAAGGCATGTATTGGTTTCCGGTTCACATTGCTTCAAGGTCTGGCAATCTGCCCGCCCTGGAAATGCTTGTTGAATTCGGCGCGTTGCTCAACGTATCGTCCAAGGGACTCTGCTGTGAGAACCCCGAAATGGCAATCTATTGGAAATGGCGAGGCTTCACCGACAAGCACCCGGCCTGGTCGCCTTTCCACGTCGCCTTGTGTCACGGACATGAAGAATTGGCTCGGTACATGCTCAAGGTGTGCCCGCGCATTCAGGAACACTTTCCCGGCAGTGACCAACTGCCGGGGTCTACACTCCCCGTCTTCATATCCGCCATCCGCCACGGATTGTTCGACCTGGCGGAATTCTCTCTCGAGCTGGGCATCGACGATGCCCGCGTCGGCAACCCTGAGTTTTTTGGCGCAACCCTGCTCTGGAGAGCATTGTGGGAAACGAAAAACTTCCGCGAAGCTCTTGCCATGCTGCTCCGCCATGGCGCTGATATCGATGCTGACCTGGGACAGGGGCATACGTTACTCGCAGAAGCCTGCCTATACGGACACTTTGATGATGCACTTGCCTTGGTCGAAGCCGGGGCGGACGTTAAAATCGTTCTCAGGACTCTTCGGCCGGGCTCCTCGTCAATAATAGCCCACCACATTCGTCATACTCCCGTTGAAGGATGCGGCGTCCTGGCTATATGCTGTGGCCATCCGCCTGATTTGCGTTCCAAAGCCTCGTCCCGTGCTAGAAAGCCGGTACCCTGGAATCCACTGCCACTGGCTGATCCCACTCCACTCATCAGACGTCTTATCGATTCCGACGCATGGAACGTCGAATTTGGGAAGCGAAATCCACTTGATATCGCAGTTGCAGCCCACAATCCATGGGCTTTCAAAACTCTTGTTGCCTCCGGGATGCGTCTCACTGGCCTGGATGAAAACGGTGTCGGTTTACTAGTTCGGGCATCCAGGTTCTATGGTGGCAGACGTCCCACCTTTGACGCGTTCCACGAGATACTCGCTGCAATTGTAGAGTCTTTGCGAGCCCACCGCGCCGAAGAAGCCGTTGCACTATCAGACTCTGACAAGGCACGCGTCTACGACGGTTACACGGCTCTGCAAAACCTGTTGGAGAACGGGACGCTGCAGTCGTGCAACGCCAAGAGGCTTGCGCGCAACAAACTCGCCTTGAGTCTCGTCCTAGCCGAATTCGCCGACATCAACACCCGAGACAAGTTCGGCCGTACGTTCTTAATGGTAACCGCTGCCGAGGGGGACGGTCATTTCACGTCGACCCTCCTGAGACACGGCGCCAAGCTCGAGCACAACGAGGAAACAGACGACCTTGCCATGATCTGGGTCGACTTTATCATGAGCTTCTTCACGCCCCCCCCAATGGATCCCATGAAAAAGGACGTCAATCCAACACGCTCAGTATGTTCTTTGCTTTTTTCCATCGATGCCGAGAAGCGCATACTCAGGGACCCCCGCTTTATCCTATTTGCCATGAGCGGATCGCGACACGACGTGATCGAGGAGGTGCTCGATGAACTTGAGCTGGAGGATGACACCCTGA
Organism: Colletotrichum falcatum; assembly: GCA_019425465.1. NCBI lineage: Eukaryota > Fungi > Ascomycota > Sordariomycetes > Glomerellales > Glomerellaceae > Colletotrichum > Colletotrichum falcatum. The sequence goes on along the minus strand of SWKJ01000194.1, from coordinate 695,554 downwards.
CTGGCGAAGAAGCCTGGACGAAGCTCGTTGAGACAGCCGACGAGATGCTTTTGAACAGGAGCCGTCTAGCCAAAGAGTCATACTCTTTCGAACGGCGAGTGCCGCCCCCAAGAGACGGAACATCGCTGGCGCAAGTACTGCGTGGCTTGCCTCGGTACAAGTACGTAGCAAAGAAGCTCTCCGAGAAATACAAAGGCGACGCCAATTAGCTGGGCTCGGATGAGCAACGCTTGTTCCATTGGCACTGTGGCCCGAACCCAGACAAGGAACAGTGGAGATTGACGGGATACGTGCAAGACGACGCTTGAGCTGATGGAGAGGGTCAGGAACCGTGGGCGATGTGTCTTCAAGTTGAGAAAGCGCCTTCTCGGCAATTAGATTTACCTAGTCATGTGATATCGAAAGAGATCGGATCATGAGGAAGTATTCTGATACGGAAAAGCTCTGTTGCGAGGCCGGAATAAGAGCATCGATTCATGTTTCATTTGCGGCTTGGCTGCTCTGTATGTTGACATCAAGCTACTTGGGGGTAATGGCAGTCTTGCGACCAGGACTTAATTCCCCTTATGCCTGCTTGTTGGCGGAAGTCAGACTAAGATTCTAAGATCCTTTCCGTATATAGTATAAGTCCCCGCTTATATTATAGTCGGTCACTGATACCTCACACCAAAAGGATCTTAGAATCTTCATCAAACTTCCGCCAACAAGCAGACATAAGGTTTCTAATCTGAAGACTTTCTATAATAGACTTACAGAGAGTTATTGTATTATAAACAAGGATATTATAGAGATAACTTAGGTACTTAGTAGGTTTATAGTTACTACTAGAATTAACCAAGTTGCATTAGCTATACCGACTTATAGTCTTTAGTTATCTAAATACCTTACTATAACTAGTATTAAGAGATCCTAGACTTAGGCTCTTTACCTTATATACAAGGATTAAATTTAGTAAATAATAGAGGTTAAAGTTTTATATATTAATATACGTATAGTTAAACTATTCATAACTATATCAATCTTTACTTTATAGTAGAAACTTACTTATAAGACTAGCCTTTCTCAGGTTGAGTATAGTTAATTTCTAGCTCTCTGTAAGCTTAATTTACCCTTAATATAACTAAGGTATTTTCATTAACAACTCCTTGGTTATTTACTATATACTAGGGGTCCAGAGGTAGTATATCTTATTAATAAGAGCCTTTAGACCCTAGCATATAGATAAAAGTATAGCTAGGCTGCGTGGACGCCCTTTACTACTAGATTAGATCCCCGGCGTAAAACAGAATCATCATCATCATCTTTGAGTGGGACAATTTCAACGTGGGAGCTCCTCCAAACAACCAAGGTCGGTTGACCCTACAGCAGTTTAATGCATAGCTCTTGGATACAACTCTATAGCGTCTTGCCAACATGCCCCGGAGGTCATTAATTGCAACTAAGACGCAAACATAGCCGTCGTAAGTGTTGAGTTTATCATTGAAGGCGTGCGTTACAAACCCATGGCGCTTTGCTTTTACTCCCTCCAGTCTCCAGCGAAGTTCACCAGGAGTTCTGTAATCAGCTCCTACCAAGTTCCAGTGTTTTGAACGTAACTGGGCTTCATATCATTATCAGTTCGAGGGCTACAGCGGCTATTGCGTGACTGCAAGTCTGACGGCAAGCGGGGATTACGAATGAGAAGATACGCTACGGAGAATAACTTGATAGTTTGCTAGGTTAGCAAGAGGCTGGATTGGGGGCATCCAGATAATCCTAGAGTTGCGTGGAGTTGACGGAATACATATATGGATCAAAAGGCATTGCATGAACCCAGTAATACATCTTGTACTATAAGTCGCTACCTTTTTGCACCCAGCCTTCGATGCTCCCTATCATTTCATCGTTTACAGATAACCTCAGACTTAAGAGGAATTGTCTAAATTACAACCACATCATCGCATTCAGTCATGCTGAAGGATCGAGCAGAAAAGACTGCAGCTGCGAAGAGATTGCACATACACACTGGCATTCATTATCAACGCTTGTGATATGCCAAAAAGTTCCATTGCCGACAACATGCTCAAGGACAAAAGATGACGGGCTCAGTGGTTCTGACACGTTCAATCGTCTATTTATTCACTGTGGGAGGTCAACATGATATTGTGTTCACAATGCTGGCCAGCGGTTTGGTCGCGAGACATAGGATGACCAGCTGGCACGCACTTCAACGTGCCCCAATCGTGTAACCAGAACTCAGGGCATGTCTTCTTGAGCAGCAGAAGGAGGTTACTTTTGGCGACACAGCAGGAAACTCAACGCGCACGAACTTGAAGCACCAGGCACATGTATTGAGGCACGCGACTACACGTTGTCGTATTGATCAGAAAAGCGCATACTACGAAGCTCAACGTAAATGAACTCATTAAGTCGACTTCGATTCAAGTATCATACGTCAGATTCCATAAAAATATGAGCGTGGTCCTCTTCTCGTGCGCTGTCGAGAAATTCGTTCATTTCCAGAAAAGCCTCGCCGTCAAGGGTCAACAAACATAGCCCTAAAGTAGTAGTGGCTGTTATTCTAATCAACCCAAGTGCTTCTAGATTGCCTCCGGAAGTCGGATTAATATTCAGAGAAGATCACTAATCATCCAACACAGCACGACGCTGCCATACCGAGAACCGATGACTTCGTCGACACACCGATATTGACAAGAAAACTAATCACTGATGCCCAAGCTGTCAAAAGCCGTACTTCGTCTAGGATTCTTCCCTGCGTGTGCAGCTAGCCCCTGCCTCCGTGGAATTCAGTATTTGTAAAGCTGAATTGGTAATCAGTCAATACGACTCCTAGAAGACAACACCATGCCGGCACCGATATGCTATGGGAACAAATAACACCGGCTGTCCACAGTTAGACTCTTTCGTTCCGCAGACAGCGCCATCTTCATCGTTACACAGCTGTAGCCTTGAGTCTACTCAAGATCCTGGGTCAATCACCCCAATACCGAACATGGGTGTGTTCAACCCAACCCACTGCCGCGGCAGCTGGATTTCGGTGTTACGTCCACCGATGTCGAAAAGCAGGTGGAAAACGATACCACATCGTCCGAAGAGGACAGCCAGCAGCCGCAAGTCGCATGAGACGACCCGCGCGAGACACGGAATCCGAGAAACTGGAGCACAGCTGTGAAGGTCCTCCACACCGCAATCCCATGTTTTCTCGCCTTTGAAATGTATCCATCCGTCCCTTCTATTGCCCGGATACGGTCGCAAAGCCCCGAGTCAAATTTTAATAACTGACTGTAGGCATATAATATTTCAACCAAACATGAATGGCTTCTGGATTCACATTTGAATGATGTTATTTCGTGCTGTGAGGGATGAGTGTGGAAATCATTCTGACCAAAGATATCTAAACGCATCAACATAGGACCGTCACCGTCTCCAGGCATTCTCTTATACAATCCTCCCTAGTTCCATAGTTACCACCTTTGTAATGCCCCGTAGGGCTTCCGGGGGATGAGCCACAAAAACAACTGTATGGGCGGTGAACTCGGACTCAATGACGTTGCACATCACCTCCTCAGTTTCTTGATCGACAGCACTAGCAGCTTCGTCGAGGATCAAAATTTTACTGGAGTCCTTCCTGACAATAGCCCTTGCAAGACACAGAAGCTGCATTTGTCCCTCTGATAATGGAATTTCGGAGATATCGGTGTCGAGGCCCCCACGGATAGAGATTAACGACCAAAGAGTGACCTTTTCGAGTGCAGTGACAAGGGAATCATCTGATGGTATCTCTTCGGAATCCAAGACGTCGTGATAGGGGTAAAGGTTTGTGCGCAGAGTTCCAGGGAAGAGAAATGGTTCCTGAGGAATGGAGATGAGGCGGTGGCGAAGAATGTCAGTGGGGACGCGGGCGATATCAATGCCGTCGATTTCGATCGAGCCAGAATCTAGGTTCAGGAGCTTGTAGATGGCAAGAGTGAGTGATGACTTGCCACTTTCTGTCCGTCCACAGATTAAGACTTTGTCCTTTGGGCTGATTGAAAGGGAGATTTCACTGAGCGCCGGCTTTGAACCCGCGGAGTATGATGCTGTAATACGTTTAATCTCAATTTGTCCTTGCGAAGGCCAATGGGGCGGAAGACTGGTCGAGTCTTCATCAGCGGGTAATTTTTCAATTGGTGTCTGTGATTCAAATGTTCGAAGTCGAGAGATCGCTCCTAGAGATGTCTCAAGCTCTGTCCAGGATGTGATGAGGTTAGCTAATGACTGATTGAATCCAAGGACGTTGTAAAGCGCAACGGCTATGGCGCCAGGACTAGTCGCGTTTGGAATCATCAGGGCCATCGAGACAAGCAAAACAGCGATAGCACCAACCAACAGGTCCAGGACTAACGTTAGCCAGCGCTGTATGCAAGACAACAGATAGCAAGGGCGCTGTGATTGGTCCAGAAGGTCGAGTGATGTTTTAATGAAGGCTTCTTGCCATCCAAAGGCTCTGATAGACGATAGACCGCCAACAGTCTCGATCAACTTGGTAAGAAGTGGTGCTTGGGCTTGAAGGTCGAGCAATCGCATTTGACGGGAGGTTCTCAAGTAGAAAGCCTGTAGGCAATACAGGTCAATGAGAATAAACGGGATGACGATCGACAGATATTTAGCACCAGTCATTACAAGAATACCTCCAGCAAGGCAGTCTAAAATGGCTATGGCATGTGAGTTTCATATACTACAGATAGATATGAGGAGGCGTCTCACCAGTCGAGGTCATGAATAATGCGACAGGGAGGTCTCTGTCAATGTGGGACAGGTCTTGGCTGAATCTAGAAAAGATTAAGTATCAGAATTCACTGAAATCCACTTTGCTAAGACCCTTACCTGTTGATCAAGTCACCGGTCTCTGCAGTGGCAAAGAAAGATAAGGGTGCTCTGTCACCCGATTGGATGACATTCTTCTCTGTGCGATTCTCGTGGTGTAACTCACCTCATAACCGACTTTAATAGCGTCCAGTGCATGCTCTGAGATGATTTTGGCACTATCATAACAAACATGATCCTGATGACATGTATCAGTACGTACGCCATCGACTGTCCAGGTCTTTGTTTTCACAAACCAGATATTGATGCCGATCACAAGCAAACCTATCAGAGAAATGGCACAGTAGACCCCGAAATACGTGGCCGTATCTGCAGAGCTTGTCTCTGCTTCATCTTCGGTCCAGAATTTGAGCCAGAGTTCTCTAAGATATCAGCTTTACGTCTCATCAACAGGCAATGGATTGTGCGACTGACGAGGAAAGACACGGACGAAACAGTCTAAGAACAAGAAGACTGCGCTGGCTGACCCATAAGTCCACCCGATTGACTTCAGATAGTACCAGTGAAGTGTGATATCGCCAGCTTGTCTGGAAAGGTCTTGCTCTGGATCGGCTTACTGCTAATACCATGGCCACCCGCCCGAGTCGCCGTGATGAGTTCGAGATCGCGGTGGGGTGTGCGCTGCACCTGGAATATGATGCAGCGGCGCTTGCCTTGGACGGGTTTTGGGACGACGACGGTGACACGTACGGGAGAGCTGCAGGCGATACGAATACCTATTCTATCGGCCGAATCGGACGACACAACGTCGTCCTGGCGCTGCTCCCGAACATGGGCAAGATCAGTGCGGTGAGCGCCGCCGCCAGCCTGCGATAAAGCCTCACGGGACTCAGGTTGGCCGTTGTCGCCGGGACCAGCGACGTCATCATCAGCAGGACCGCCGTGCAGTACGACTACGGCCGGCAGCATCAGGACAGGTTCATCCGCAGAGACACCTTGGACGATAACCTCGGACGACCCAATCGGGACATCCGATCCCTCATGTCGACGTTGGACACGGACCGCGGGCGTGACGGTCTCGAGCGCGGCGCCGCGCAGGCCATGGACCAGATCCGAGAGAAGGCTGCCCAGGGGCGTCGCCGGGGGCGTTATGTTCGTCCAAGTGCGTCGGAAGACAGGCTCTTCAAGCCGGATTACCAACATCAGCATCGGAACCAATCAAATTGTGGATGCTTGGAGCAGGTGCGTGAGGCGGCCCGCGGGCCGCATCGTGCGACCAGATGCCGTGCATCGTCGTCAAGGGTGTCCTGCGACTTCGCCGACAGCCACAAGAGCAATAAGTGGCAGACGTACGGGGAAGCATGTGGTGGCAGGGCAGCAGACGAGCGGAGGGACGACCAACATAACCTTTAGCAGTTGGCGGCTCGTTTCCCGGGTACTCTTATCTGGGAGTTTGCAGATATTCTCCTGTGGATCTGAATATGCTTCGCATGGGGATGTTGCCAACATAGTTGATGCTGCGTTGACTTTCTGTTTTTTTCTTCTTGTCTATGATGCCAATGCAGGCCGTGGCGCAGATATATGGCGCCATGGTTGCCTCCCTTCGTCGGTGTTGGTGCGGCATGTCTTGGAAGCGAGGCGGCGGGCTGCTTTTCGTCATGTAGAGCTGCTAATGAGTATCGACAACGCGTGCCGATGTCGGATCGTCTCTTTCGATAAATGAGACCGTAGAGGGTCGGCCATCGCAATCAAAGCACCGAATTGTCGGCCATTTGCGTCCTTGGCCCTTCCATCACTGGTTAACCAGTTGCCCATGTTCGGATCGGCGACTTGGCATAATGAATTCCCTACTTGGCACGGACGCTGGAGCGGGGATGACCGTGGTCATTTGCATATGTTGGTAACGCCGCTGGCTCATCAAAAGAGGGTACACCCTATCGTCACAACTCCTCTCTTTCATGTCTGCATCACTTTTCTGTCTTCGCATAACGGAATGATCCAGTTGCCGACGAGAAGGCCGTCGTATCCAAGGTGTTGATGCTGGCGAAAATAGGCTTTACTCCGCGCCCCTGGCTACAGTCATCCATCCTCCCACTACGCACGTCCAGCTGCACCTGTGGCGGACTACATGTACTTATTCTGAATGATATTGGAGAGAACGGGATGGGGATTGCATAAAAGCCCATGTGGCTTGGTATCGAGAAGTCATCTCCAGCTCTACCACTCTCGAATTGACATGCTCACCAGGAGAAGGCCTAGCTGCCTAGAAGCAACTCGAGAGACAGGCCATTCCCGAGCTAACCAAGCCACACCGACCACTAAAGTAGCTCGATGAAGGTTTCCCCCCAAGAGTCCTGAGCCCCGGCTCGCGGCTCTGCGGCAGCGTCAACTCTCGGCCGGCGGAGCCGCTGACGCGTTCAGCTGCCGGTTCCCCGAGCAGAGCTGACTGGGGGGTGGGAGAAGCTCGAGCCAGAGAGAGGCCATCGCGCGACGTGCTGGCTGCCGACGTTTCCAGGAGAAACGCGAGGAGCCACAATACGCTTTATTTTCTCTTTTCCTCATCCGTCTTGGTGCTGATGCAGGGCCGAAGCTACAACATTCATTGCCAAAGTATCTGCCTCCTCTCTCTCTCTCTCTCTCTCTCCCTCCCTTCCTTGTTGCGACCCCGGCACTGATATGGTTGACCCTCCACTCTCGCCCCCCCATCGCCTGTGATCCCCATCCCAGTCGGCTGTGCCGAACTTCCAGTCCCGTTGTCTAGCTACATAACCACGCATTCCCGCCCCCTCGCCTAGTCGCGAGCGGCGTGGAGGGAGGATGGGCATAATGGAGAAACTCGGGGTGTCAGACCCCTTGGTCAAGCTTCCTGACACGCCCCAGTCCTACAACGACAAATACGTCGTCGTCTACGATTTCAGTGAAGTCGGTACGCCGTCGCTGCGCCGTTCCAGTTGGGCTGCAAGAGTTGTTGGCTGACATCCCGCCGCCCAGATTCCGAGACGGCTGTCAAGGAGCTCACCACCTTGCTGACTGACCTCGAGCATGCCGGCCTCCAGACCGAGGTGAGGGCCGGCTATGACCAGACTCTGCTCATCTTTGCCAAGGCCCCGCGAGATCTGCTCGGGAACACCGTCTACAAGTCAAGGTCAGCCCGGCCTATCCCCCCCCCCCTCACCGCCTCCGTCCCCCGGGCCGCCGCAGCTGACCGACTTGCTCTAGAGTCAAAGACTGGCTCTACGGCATCCTCCCCGAGCACCCCGGCGGAACAAAGACCACAGTTGTTGACGGCGCCTACGAGGCCGAGGACCTCCTCTCCGTCTACCACCTCGTCAACTGGTCAAAGTCTTTGGGTGGTGCTGGGATCACGCCAGAGTCGGGGCAATGGAAGAACGTCAAGGCCATATTTCCCCTGCACAACGAGGGGACGAACCAGTCTCTGATGAAGCATCTCAGCAAGCGTTTGTTCTTGACGTTGGACGACATTGATGACATCCGCGACCTCTGGGGCCCCAAGGTGAGTACCTCTTGCCCGTGCTCTGCCCGTCTCCCGCAATGCCGTCTAAGCAGACGCCCAGGTCGCCTTCTACTTTGCATTCATCCAAACATACACCCTGTTCCTCACCTTCCCGGCCATCACCGGCGTCATCGCCTGGGTGTACCTCTCCAAGTACTCCCTCTCCTACGCAATCGCAACCTGTGTCTGGTGCACAATCTTCCTCGAGTACTGGAAGATCCAGGAGGTCGACCTCAGCATCCGCTGGAACGTGCAGGGCGTCGGCAAGGTCAAGGTCAACCGGCCGCAGTTCAAGTACGAAAAGATCATCAAGGACGTCACCGGCCGGGAGATGCACTACTTCCCCAAGTGGAAGCAGGCTTCCCGTCAACTGCTGCAAATCCCATTCGTGTTGGTTTCCGCCGCGGTGCTCGGCGCCATCATCGTGCTCGTCTTCGCCATCGAGGTGCTCATCTCGGTGGGCTACGATGGTCCGAACAAGAACTTGATTGTGAGTCCGAGTCTCGGTATCCTCGCGTGAGAGAGAGAGAGAGAGAGAGCCTTCTCTGACCACCCCTCCACAGGAATACGTCCCGACGTGCTTGCTCGCGGTCGCGCTGCCGTACATCAGCAGCGCCCTCGAAAACATTGCGGCGGCGCTCACAAACTACGAAAACCATCGCACCGCCGACAACCATGAGATGGCGCTGACGCAAAAGATCTTTGTCCTCAGCATCATCACCAACTACCTGCCCATCCTGATCACCGCCTTCGTCTACGTGCCGTTTGGCGACACGTTTGTCCCCTGGCTCGAGAGCCTGACCAAGAGCTTCCTCGGCGCCATCGGGCAAAAGTACATGGACGACGACCTGACGTTCCACGTGGACACGGACCGCCTGCGCGACGAGGTCATCGCCCTCGTCGTCACGGGCCAGATCTCGGGCTTCTTCGACGAGAACATCATGCCGGTCCTCAAGCACAAGGCGCAGGGCGTGTACCGCGAGTGGCGGCGCGCGCACTCCAGGGACACGATGGCCACGTCCATCGTCGAGGACGACCCCGGGGAGGCGCGGTTCCTCGGCAGCGCGCGCAACCAGGCGACGCTGGCGCGGTACAACGTGCAGGAGGACATTGCCGAGATCGTGCTGCAGTTCGGCTACCTCGCCCTCTTCTCGCCCGTCTGGCCGCTGATCCCATCGGCTTCCTCGTCAACAACGTCGTCGAGCTGCGCACGGATTTCCTAAAGATCTGCATGGAGCACCAGCGGCCCGCCCCGTGCGCACCGACGGCATCGGCCCGTGGATCAACTCGCTCGACTTCCTCACCTGGGCCGGCAGCCTCACGACCGGCGCCATCGTGCACCTCTTCGGCACCAACAGCTTCGGCAGCGGCGCGTGGTGGGCGCTGCCCCTCACCATCTTCGTCAGCGAGCACGTCTTCCTCGCCCTCCGCGCCGTCGTGCGCTTCGTGCTGCAGCGCATCGGGTCCGAGCAGATCCGCAAGCAGAGGGACCGGCGGTACGCCAGGCGCGCCAAACACCTCGAGGAGATCGAGGCCAACAAGCGGCAGGGGCTGATGCTCTCCGTCGCCGAGCGGGAGAGGCGCAAGTCCATCAGGGCAATGTGCCAAGAGTCGTTCTGGACGACGCAGGTCGACGACGGCGCCAGCGCAGCCGTGGGGATCGGTCTGATCCAGTCCGTCAAGAGGGCCGAGATCGTCAAGAAGGGCCAGCCAAAGCTTGACTGAATGCCCGGCTATTCTTTTTTTTATTTTTTAAGATGAATCATGAGTGCTCTACGCTTCCGCAGTGAGACGAAGAAGATGAAGACGCAAAGAACTTGCAACTTGGAGCCGCTTTTTACGCAATAGACCATTGGGTTAAGTTTCAATTCCATCCGGGTTTCCAGATTTCATCATTCGTTGTGTGGGGAATTGGGCTGTTGGTTTAGGATGGAGTGACATGCCTTTGACATCACAACTCTGACATCATGATGCAATGGCGGCGAAGCCCATCCATCCGCATGATGGCATTTCATATCGACGCCCGGTACCAGAGTTTACTTGACAAGAAAGCTAGAGAAAACTTTGGCTTTGGTAATTTCCAAAAGAAATCGCAGGGCTCGTTAAAAAAAAAATGTCCACTCTGTCCACGTCCCCGTTCAGCAACCCAATCTCGTTCGCTTCCTGTTCCATCGGCCTCCCCCGCCACACCCTGGAGCAGAAGCTCGACGCCATCTCCGCCGCCGGCTTCGACGGCATAGAGCTCTCCTTCCCCGACCTCAAGTCCTTCGCCGGCCGGCACCTCGGCAGGGGGGAGATCGCCGACGACGACTATTCCTCCCTCTGCGAGGCCGGGAGGCTCGTCCGCGGGCTGTGCGAGCAGAAGAAGCTGCGGATCATGGTGCTGCAGCCCTTTGCCAACTTTGAAGGGTGGCCAAGGGGCAGCAGGGAGCGCGAGGACGCCTTCGAGCGCGCCAGGGGGTGGGCGGAGATCATGAGCGCCGTCGGCACCGACATGCTGCAGGTCGGGTCCTCGGACGCGCCCGTCGCCCCGTCGCCCGTCGGGGAGCGCGCCGCGGACCTCGCCGAGCTGGCGGACCTGCTCGCGGCGCGGGGCTTCCGCGTCGCCTACGAGAACTGGTGCTGGGCGACGCAGGCGCCCGCGTGGAAGGACGTGTGGGAGGTCGTCCGGCTCGCGGGCCGCCCGAACCTGGGGCTGTGCCTCGACACCTTCCAGTCCGCGGGCGGCGAGTGGGGGGACCCGACGACGGCGTCGGGGCGCATCGAGGCGGGCGGGCTCGGGGAGGGGGAGCTGCGCGCGAGCTACGAGACGTCGCTGCGGGAGCTGGCCGAGACGGTCCCGCCGGAGAAGGTGTACTTTTTGCAGATCAGCGACGCGTACAAGGTCGAGCCGCCGCTGGACGACGGGCCCGACGAGGGCGGGCTGCGGCCGAGGGGCCGCTGGAGCCACGACCACAGGCCGCTGCCGTACGACGGCGGGTATCTGCCCATCTTGCCGTTCCTGGAGGCCGTCATGAGCACCGGGTTCCGCGGCTGGCTGTCGGTCGAGGTGTTTGACGGCAAGTTCGAGGACAAGTACGGCGACGACCTGGAGGCGTACGCGAAGAAAGGGAGAGAGGGGGTCGTGAAGATGCTGGGCGACATGACTGTTGATAGAAGCGGGTTCTAATAGCTCAAGCAGCGCGGGCAATTTACATCTGCAAATGTGTGTGTGTGTGTGTGTGTGTGTGCAGGCCAAGTTCTATCAAGCACGGCTTCGACGGTCAAACACTGGCTCTCATCCCTTGGTTTCCTTGTCAAACCTCAGAGGCGTCTGGTTTTCAGGCCACGGGAAAACGGTCAACCCCTCCCAGATGCCCAGCCACCGCCTCGCCTTGTCCTCGAACGCGTCCCTGACCCCGATCGTGGTGTTTGGCCTCACCACCATCTTGTAAAAGTCCGATAGCCCGACCGGCGCGTACACCTTCCACCGGCCGTCGTCGTCGAGCCTCACGCCGATCATGGCGCTCGTCGAGATCCACGTGTCGATGCCCGCCTCGACGGACTTGTGCGCGGGGCACGGCACGCCGAACTTGGCGGGGTACCACAGGTGCACCCGCGCCTGGTTCCGGATCTCGACCTCGACGGGGATGCCCGCAAAGACGTCGCGGCCGCGGCGGATCACGGCGTCCTCGGCCTCGTACGAGAGGTCCGAGTCGTCAAAGTAGACGAGGTCGTAGTCGGAGATGCCCGTGTCGGGGGCCAGGCCGGCGACCGAGTTCCAGATCGTCTGGGAGACGGCGCCTCCCGCGAGGTACCAGTTGGGCAGCTCGAGCGTCCGCGCGAGAGAGAGCACCCTGACGAGCGTCGCGTTTGCCGAGAGGGTCTTCCGGAGGTGGACGAGCTGCTCGTCCAATGGGAGGTGAGAGGGATCCATGGTTGAAGTTGCCTGGGCGCTCCGTACCCCGTGTTGAGGAGATTGAGTGCCGACGGACGGCGAGCGGCATGTGATTCTGGTTACGGACAGGGTTGAGGGATGGGATCCTATCGCTATCTGCAAGGTGTTGTTTATCGCGGCTTACATAACGGAAACATGCCGTGGGCTGGGCTCTCTTGAGACACAACTTTCAATAGGCTCTCCGTTGCTCAGACGGAACGTGAAACAAGTTTCCTTCATCGTCCCCGAAACCGTTGGGTTTTCTTTCTAGTCGTCTTGAACCGCACCAAAGGTGATTGGAGTACCAGATAACCAACTGCATACATAGTAGGAGACGGGTCTCCCCCTAACTTCCAGCCGTGTCAACGCACCTGAACGTCGCCCACATGGCGCGATGGGGAACCAACCTTGGTCGGGCCCACCATGATGCGCCAAGATTCATCCCCTTGAATCATCATCTGAGGAAATTGCGCCCTTGTCTACGCAGTCTTTGACGAGAACATGTCCACATGTGAATCTACCAGGTTGGCGGGCCCACAAGCATACGGGGTAGAAGGATTTCGAAGGAGGGGGCTCGGAGCTCGTCTGCATCCCCATGTTGCTCCACGATTGCCTCCTGAGTCCTCTATAGCTTGGGAAGCTCTGGTAGTATGTATCTTTCACCGGATTCGGCCAAGCTTGGATCCTCTCCGTCCGAACACGTCGGTCGGGGTGGCCTATGGGTGGCCTATGGAAAGGTTTATGACCATTAGGATGGAAAGTCCCATATCCTTGGTTCAGGAACAGTATCGAGTTATTCTGGCCCTCCGCCTTGCTTGAGGCCATTTGCATAGTATTAGAACGCCAATCCCATGTAAGCAAGCTCCGCACAACTAATAGTAGCCGCCCTTCTCGGTCCTGATCAGATTTCACAATAGACTGAAAGATGAGACGAGCCCCCCGGCTGCAAGATCAACACGTCAGATGAAGACACGCCCAATTCACCAACCTCACCACCATTATGCATATCACTGCTGCCATCATAGCGGGACCCTCCTTTGCTGGTCCGCTAGTACGTAAGAAGAACAGTGAAGCATCAGCGGGGTTGGCAGGGGACAGTGACCGTTATAGGCCAACTCGGCCGGTCGGCCGCCTCCATGCGTGCGTGCATTGGCGCCCCGCCACACCTCCGGTGCCTTCATGACCGACATGAGAGAGAATCAGACAAGGTCTGGTCTTGGTTTGGCCATAGCCTCTTATTCATACCATTATAGGACTCCTGGCATCCAAATCACCCTCGTCCCGTAAAGTATGGGCTACACGGTCTAGACTTCCACTCCGCGCGTCTCTTCCGCGCCGCTATACTAGACAACGTTCTTTGGCAGCGACTCACCGGCCAAGGGGTCTCCGACAACTACTCGACTTGGGTTTACCCCAAGGCTTAGTCCAAAAAGTTGACCATCAACCTCACCGATGCGCCCGTCGGTATGTATGTACATTCGGCATTCTTTCCACGTCAGACATCACGTGAACTGTCGATACCTCTGGTCGCGCGTGGCTGTCTATGGTAGGTACTGTGGGTATGGGTCTCTGTCTGATGAGTGTCCCAATCGTTGGAATCGCCTCCCCGGATCTGGCGGGAGGCACAAGGTTGTGATCCGCGGGCACCTCGATCGTATTTCCTCTCTTCCAGGTACGTGCCGCATTGCCGTGCCCTTGATCTGGGTATGAAAAGTGTGGCGAATCCAAACGGTCATTTGGATCTGCATTGCCAAGGCTTTCTCCATGAGCATCAGGGCGCGTCCCGACGGTCCCCGATGGCCTGCGCTCTCAGCCACAGATCGTCACCGAACACGACTCTCCCCCAGAAGTTCTTGCCTGCATTCCCTCGAGAATACCGGTACAGCACGGATGGGAAAAATAGGGCTTGGACGCCACCGACGAACAGACTGTAAGCGGGCCGTTCCGGGCGCTGGTATATCACCCACGCTTCGACGGATGAGGCCCCCCGTTGTGGATGGCACCCATAAAGGGGGGAGGGGGAGTTTGCAAGGAAGCCGTCATCCTTGCGCCAAGCTTTGCCAATGAGGGTGGCCGGTGCGATCCATCAACAGTTTGCGGTTCCCAGCTAAGAATGGCATTCAGTTCTTTTCTGCAAGAAATGTGCAGGTCCATAACTGCAGTCTGTATTCTCATGGCCTAGAAGCCTACTTTGAATTAGACTTTTACATCGCCATATTAGACTGCCTACAAAACACCCATGAATAAATTATAAGCCGGATAGGGCAACGACTTACTTGCATAGCCAGGAGGGACGAGTAAAGATGCCCCCCGGCCGTTTTGGGAGCTCGCTCCTGTGTTTTCTGATAGCATACATCTGGGTTTTCCGTCCCCGAGACGAAGAAACCTGCTGAGAAGAGACCAAAATGTGCCGCTTCGAGGCGTCAATCAATCCCGTCCAAAAGGGCAGTTCAAACGGCTGGCCTCTGATCAGTGAGGGATATCGAGGCCGAGCCCCATCCCCGGAAAGTTCCGCGGGACAAGGATGTTGTTGTTGCATAAAGGATGGGCTCTATATATCATATATCACTCCGCAACAACATGGTCAGGTTCGAGTTGCACAATTATTCGCATATCATCACCCCCTAATTACCATTAGCAGCCACCAAGACAGACAGAAGAGCGTGGCATGCGTCTTGGTAGGCCAGTTCCTTGGCGCCTTCTGCCGCGAAATCATTACGCCCAACCTTCTGTTCGTGTTCGGGACTGCACGCAGTCCCCCGCCCCCATTTATCCTCATTCATGTATTCAAGAGGCCTCGAGGGCAATTACAGCAGTCTACTCTAAGCTAGCAACCCGTGCCGGTGCATTGACGCCGAAAAGACGCCGAGGTGGACAGGCGAGTCCACACCGAATACCCAAAACGGTCTGGCAAGCGAATGGACCAGTGCTTATTCATTGTGACTTGCGGCCTGGCCTAGTAGTGTCTCGCCTGAGCAACGGCACTGTATAATAACGGATTGAGGCAACTTGTAAGAGGTCGTGGTTAAAGGGTTCGGCCATGCGGCGCGCTAAAAGCATCACCGTAACATTCCGAGCCTTCAGCATCTCGTTAGTTCGGCGCTTGTAGCCTCACTATCGCGAGCCGTCGACTGATGTTGGGACACCTCGTTCCATGCCTACATGCGGCTGACACGAGTGCCTAAAAAAAATAAAAAAAATAAAAAAAGTCCCGCACTTCCGGTGACGTTGAAAGACACGGCAATTACCTCTTGTGATGATAAAGGGTCAGGGTTGTAGATGCCGAATCGGCAGGTTTCCCTTCTGGAACCTGCCGATCATTTCCATGCCGGGGGACGGAATCCCAACAGACTGTCTCCGCACGGCCAACTACGGATGGGTCCCAAGGATTGAGCGCCCCCTTAACTTCGAGACCAGCATCGTGGCCCGGGGGGGGATAAGTACAGCTCTTCACCGGAACGGGACTCCGGAACGGGACTCCGACAAGGGGCTGGCCCAGAGTTCAAAGATCTTCGCCTTACTACCTGTCAACACCCCGCGGAAAAGAATTGGCAATTGCCGTCCGTATCCGGATATTCTGCGAGGGGGGGGGGGGGGGGAGACGACAGGGCGGACCGACCAATCCCGTTTTGGCAAAGTCCTTCAGCAGCTCGGAGAAGAAGAAAAGACAGATTGAAGAACCCATCTTTTTCTTGCCGTGGCAAATTAACGCCGGTTACCAGACGCGTGGTTTCGCACTGTCAACCCGGGGGCGGGAGGGAGATGGGCCAGGGTCTGAAGATAAAAAAAAAGTCAGGGCAAGCAGACATATCTTGTACCCGGCCCAGGCCCCATTGCTCTCTCCATGCGTAAAAAGATCTTTTGGTTCCATGGGTTGCGTCTGTCTACCTGTCTGTCGGCTATAAAGAATCGACCGACCTAGATCTGGACGGGCCTCTCCAGCACTCACAGACCCGCGTCTTTCTAGAGACTGTGGTTGGGAGGGTTTCTCCATTTCAAGAACGCCCCCGTCTGCGGAACGATACACAAACCATGGCGGCCACGATCCCGAACCGCGGGCCCGAGCTCCTGGCCGTCAACGTCCTGTTCGTCTCAACAGCCATCGTGGCCACGGTGCTGCGATGTCATGTCCGGATCGGTCTGGTCAAGGCTTTCGGGACTGACGATTGGCTCATGGTGCTGGCCATGGTATGTAATGATTCGACTGACTTGCCCACGTTGAAAGGCGCATCTTGATCTGACTCTGGCAAGGCCTTCTTTGCTTGTTATTCCTCCTTCTCCATCTCCGGGGTCCACTACGGCACCGGGAGGCACCATGCGGACATACCCCACGACGACATCCCAAAAGCACTCGAGGTAAGTAAACCAAGCATGGCTGGCGCCAAGACAGGCCCCTCGAGCCTTTTGACTAATATGAGGAACCTGCAGCGTTGGTGGTGGTGTTACCTCTTCTACTGTCTTAGCATGGTCGTCTCGAAAATGTCCATTGCCTATTTCCTGATGCGCATCACGACGCAGAAAGTCCACAAGTGGGTGGTCTACATCGCCATGCTCTTCACCGTCGTTTCGGGCATCATCTTCTTCTTCGTGACCCTCTTCCAGTGCCAGCCTGTATCCTTCTTTTGGAACAAGGACCAGGCCGGCAGCTGCGTCAACCCCGACATCGTCATCGGCCTGGCGTACGCGTACAGCGCGTCCAGTGTCGTGTCCGACTTTGCTTTCGCTCTCCTCCCGGCCTTCATCGTTGTGAAGCTGCAGATGCCGAAGCAGACGAAATACGCCCTCATACCCCTGCTGATGATGGGCTGCGTGTACGTTTCTTTGCATGCTCGACGACCTGCTCCCCAACGATGCTAACAACCGCCAGTGCAAGCTCGGCCGTCTTGGTACGGTTCGGATACTTGATGCGTCTGAAAGACCCCGACTTTCTCTGTGAGCCGCACCGTACATCTTCGGACGCATGCTTTATCATGTCGAGTTCTAACTTCCGACCGCTTGCAGGGTCTACTCTCGATATCGCCATCTGGTCTTCCGTCGAGCAAGGCCTCGCGATCACCGCCGGAAGCCTGGCGACCCTCAGGCCCCTCTTGAAGCTCATCGGGTACAGGCTGGGCTGGTCGACAAAGTCGTACCCGATCCGCGACACCGAAGACGCTGCGAGGCGGCCCTCCGCTTTCGCCGCGAGCACCGCCGAGAACAGGTCGCCTCTTCCGACCCACGTGGACGACTACGACCTGTCCTACTCTCCTTGCACGTGCTGTGGGGCTGCCGTCTGCCAAAAGAGACAGTCCGATAATTCTCACAGAAAAAGGACGAGCATAGCCGTCTCGCTCAAAACGATGATGAAGGGCAACAACATTAGCAAGAACAGCAGCGAGGAGGAGCTCAACACGGGGAAATCCGCAAGGGAGAGTTGGCACGACACGCAAAAGGTGGTCCCGAAAGGATTCGTAACGCTCGACGAACAAAATAATTAATGGGCGAAAAGAACGATGGTTTTAACTTTTCAGCCTGAACTCACTCGGTCCTGCCCTCATTGTACGTATCAGGGACAGCTGACAGTCAGAAGCACAACATAATTATAATTAATTACCAGCAAATCTGCATGTTTTTGACCCCACAAGGAGTCTCAGGCACCGTATTCAGGGACCTCACTGCATACACACTTCATAGACTGACATGTTATCCGCTGGGGGGGCGGGACAGACGTGAGGGTTCAGGTCATCATCACTTCGAAAGGCGAGATATATGGAGGCCATACGTGGCGGTAAATGGTGCATGAGATGGTCATTGATGAATCTGGGTGATCCAGACACTTATCGGCTGTCCAGCGCAGTACACCCGGCACATTGATAATGGTATCATCATGCGTAAACATCCAACACGCAGCACCTATCACTTAAGCCACATCTAAATCTCTTGATACCATGCAAGATACCCGATGACGCCGATGACGAAACGAGATGGTCATGATTCTGTATGCGTCTATATAGGTTATACATACATACGCATCTTCATCACGAAGATGCTCAAAGGGTTCGTAGTTGACTCATCTATATACCATTGACGCCAGGGCTGGTGCCGTGTGCTGGCCGCCAGGCGGATAAGCCCCCCCCCCCCCCCCCCCCCTTTATCCCAATCGCAACGACGCTGTTCAACAAACAAAACAACAAACAACCACAGACCCGCCCTGCCCCGGACCTGTTCATGGATTCTGGCTCAATATCACGTCCGCAGCCTTTTCGCCCACCATGTACGTCGACACGGCGGTGAAGGTGCCGGGGATCCGCGGGTAGACGGAGGCGTCGACGACCCTCAGCCCCGCGACGCCGCGCACCCTGAAGCTCGAGTCCAGCACCGCCATCGGGTCGCCATCGGCGCCGATGGGGCAGGTCGACGACGCGTGGTGGCCCCAGGCCGTGTCCTCGACGTAGCGCCTCACGGCCGCGTCGCCCCTGACGCCGGCGCCCGGCAGCACCTCCTCGACGGGCACCAGCTGGCGCGCAAAGGCGTCGCGGGCGAGCGCGACGGCCTCGGTCATGGCGCGCAGGTCGGCCCCGTAGTCGCCCGAGCCCGTGTCGAAGTAGTTGAAGACGACGTCCGGCGCGTCGAGCGGGTCCGCCGAGCGGAGCGTCACGGAGCCCGCCGCGTTGCGCGGGTGCGACTTGAGCAGCGCCCAGCTGAACCAGTCATGCTCGATCGTCGAGTCGACACTGTACCCGGGGAAGTACCCGCGGAAGTTGACCGGCCCCCCGAAGCCGAACACGTCCCACTCGCCCCTTTCGGCGGCCGTGCTCTTGAAGAGCATGGCCGCCGCGAAGCCCGACGACGAGTACACCCCGCGGTCCCCGAGGACGGGGTCGCGCCACCGCTCGAGGCAAGGGTCGGCCCGGCCGTAGAACCCAAACGTGCACCCGGCGAGGGCGCTGAAGTTGGCCGGCGCGCGGCCCTGAACGGTGATCTCGTAGTGGTCCTGCAGGTTCGTGCCCACGCCCGGCAGGTCCTTGACGACGGGGATGCCGAAGCGGCGCAGCTCGGCGGCCGGGCCGACGCCGCTCAGCTTCAGCAGCTGCGGGGAGTTGTACGCGCCGCCGGCGACGACGACCTCGCGGGACGCCGTCGCGGTGCCGCGGACGCCCGGGCCGGCGCCGCGGGAGCGCGGGCTCGCGCGGTAGAGGTACCTGCCGTCGAGGAACTCGACGCCCGTCGCCCTGGGCGGGGACGCCGACTCGTCAAAGAGGACCCTTGTGGCGTGGCAGTTGAGGCGGACGTCGAGCGGGTACCGCCTGCTGCCGTCGGGGTTCCTGGCGTCGCGGACGGCGACGACGAACTCGCGCGAGCCGACGCGGCGGGCGTCGCCGGTCGCGATGGGGATCTGGTGGTACGCCGGCAGCGTGTCGCGCTCGCGGGCCGCGCTGTTGGCGTCGCCGGCGAGGAGGGTGGCGACGTTGAAGACGAGGTTCGTCTGGTTCCCCAGGGCAAAGGCGCCCCCCGTCACCAGGCTGAGCAGCTGGGGGTCCAGCAGGGCGATGCTCAGCGGCGCCGTCTCGGTGCTCAGCCAGCCGTCGTAGCCGTGGCCCCCGGCGAGGGGCAGCAGCAGGTACCGGTTGTTTTCCATGCGGACAAAGTACCTGCGCATTTCGTCGGCCGACCACGACCGGTCCCCGGTGAGCCCGGCGATGTAGTCAAAGTCGGAACGAAAGGGGTACACCGTGACCAGGGCGTTGTGGGCGGTACAGCCCCCGAGGGTTCCGCTGCGGGGATACAGCGTCCCCTTCATCCGGGAGCCCGGGGGCGGGTGGAGGCCGGTGTACTCGCCGCCGCCGGGGGTCTCGTAGGTGGTCTTGAAGTCGCGGGCCTGCCTCGCCTCGTCGGCGTAGTGGCGGACGAAAAAGTTCCAGGCCATGGCGGGGTCTTCGGTGGACTTTGCCTCGTAGGCGGGGACGGTGTAGTTGTCGTTGGCGCCCTGGTCGTCGCCGGCTTCGATGAGGAGGGTCTTGCGGCCGGCAAGGGCGAGGCGGGCGGCCAAGACGCCGCCTCCGGCGCCGGAGCCGACGACGATGAACTCGTACCCGGTGAGGTCGACGGCTGCCACGAGCGACACCGACGTGGCCAACAGCCCCAGCACTCGTGTGAATCTCATGGCGCTGGTTGGCGTGTGTTGCGTTTTTCTTTTCTTTCTTTTTCTTGTCCGTTCCGGCTATTTTCTAGATCATCACAACAGCTAGCTCTTCGAGTCTGACCTGAGCTATGTGTACGTGGGGATTTCGTCTCGTAAACCTAGAGACCGGGTCGCCGACTAGAGATAGCCATGGTGGAGGGACGAAGCCCTAGGTCTTATAAGCAACGATTGATGATACAGTTGCACGTGGTGACAATCCCTCTTGGCTCGTGCCTGGTGAGCAGGTAATGCCCGGCAACTCGACCTGGCGACAAGTTTCTCCTTGATCCATCTACACCATGTGGACGTGGGTAGGTCTACAGCATCCGTATCCCCGAGCAGTTGCAATTAAGATAGACACAGAAGAGGTGTGTCGAGCCATGTGTCGAGGCGTTCAGACTATCCTCTTCCTCACTGGTGGCTCGCTAGCCTCGACTTTTAGTGCCTGTCTTGCCACGCAACGCGGGGGCATTAGCGGCAGTCGTTGTTTTCCTCCAGGCACGGAACTCGAAGCACCCCGACTATGAGGCTGGATTTACTACTGAATTATTCCACAGAGCGTGGCCGGGAGCTCAAGCTCCCATGCCAAGAGACCGGCGAGCAACAGGTGACGCTGAGGAGTGAGTGGCTCGGACGTAAATGATGATACGAGTTGGCTGTTGTTCTCACTCATTAACGGGGTGGTAATGGCTGAGCGAGAGGCTACCTAGATCCCCAATCTGTTGCTGAAAAAGCCATTTTGAAGCCGTCCTCCAGCATTCGGTCCTACGTAGCTAGCGCCGAAAACTCAAATGTCACGATGCCACGCACTAGACTTGCAGTCGTGATAAACGAGATACTTCAACACAGGCCCCTCATGGCTTACGTCCGAGCTGACTACTCTCAGATACCTCGCCAGCCCGGGATCCTATAAATAGCCACGGAAAGTCAGTTACATCCTAACATTCGCGCATCTATCTCTCCGGGCCAGCTACGAGACCCGCACCGGCAGAAGTTCAGCGTTGCCAGTCGATCAAACAGCACACGGACTGAGACACATCCGGTAGTGGTATCAAGGACCGACCGTCTCCATTCGTTGTAAGCCATGCAGCTCGCCCGCGGCGCACGAGATCGGCGACGACGAGGTTGCCGAAGACGGCTAGCCCGTTCGGAGGAAAAGGCCCGGAGAAGAGTTGTCGACGCTGATTGATTGCGCCGGCGTGTATGTTGTCGACCGGCCGTCTGTCTCTCTCGCGGCTCTGGAGGAGGCCATTGTAGTCGCACTTGGTTCATCCTCAACAACCTATTGCCGTCCTGAAATGAGTTGCTGTCTGTCCCACTTGGGCAAACAAACCCCCATTCCATCCATCGGGTCTGAGGTCTGACCCCATCGTGAGGCCGGGAACTCGAGTCTCAACAACTCCACTCGGCCCAAAGCGTAAGCGGGGCGCGGCATCAGCCCTAAACCCACAACATAATCATCTCCAGACCGCCAACGTAGCATCGCTCCGGTGGATGCCCATCGTCAGCCATCTGCATCTGTAGTGTAGGGGTTATCATCCCAGCCTTCCACTTCCTCGTGAACGATAGCTGGGGACTCGAGTTCGAGTCTCGACAGATGCAAACAAGCTTGCACGCTTCCTTTTGCATCTTGTCTGAAGACAAGAGACTGCCCCTTTTTAGGCTAGGTATGCAATGATTTTACTCCTCTCATTAACATTCAAGCTGTCTTCTCTGTTTCTCCACCTGCACTGCCTTGCCATCAGTCGTGCACACCATCGCTGTCATGCCAATCAATGGGCTGCGACATGTTTACGTCTGTAACCTGTCTCCATTTGCTAATTATTATTAAATCGATTCACATTTGCCAGAGACATACTTCCACCCGGCCGTGATTATCATACTTCATGAGATCGTAAATGTGCCGTTGAGCCTCAAGTCGCGACTGCTTGCTCCCACAAACACGTCGTACTCCCCCTCAGCGAGCCGCCACTGCTGCGCGACGACATCCCAAACGCTCAGATCGCGCCTCGTCAACTGGAATTCCACAGTTGCGCTCCCACCCGCCTCGATGTACACCCTCTCGAAGCCCCTCAGCTGCCTCGCCGGGGTTCCCTCGACGGGGATGCCGACATACAGCTGCGCCACCTCGTGCCCTGCCAGTTTGCCCGTGTTCTGCACCTTGGCCGAGACGACGTAGACATCATCCCACAGCGCCGGGTGCCCGCCCTGCACAATCGCCACCGAAGGGTCGGGGACCCCGGCCACCGGCTTGCCCACGGGAGACACCGAGAGCGAGGCGTACTCGAACGTGGTGTACGACAGACCAAAGCCAAACTCGTACCGCGGCGCGATGCCGTCGCGGTCGAATGCGCGGTAGTCGATAAACAGGCCCTCGGAGAAGTCGTCCTGCGGGTACGGGCCCGGGTCGACGCTCGAGTTGAGGAGGGCGCCGTAGTCGGACTCGGCGTGCGCAACGGTATAGGGAAGCCTACCGCTGGGGTTGACGTCGCCGTAGAGGATATCGGTGAGGGAGTGGCCCGACTCCTGCCCGGGGAGCCCTGCAAACAGGATCGCAGTCACGTTGGCGTTGTCGGCCCAGGCGTCGACTACCCGCGTCCCTGTAACATGTCAGTTGACTCTTCACTCCGGTCACGGGCTAGGGTAAATAAATACCAGCAGAGTGCAGCACGACGATGGTGTTGGAGCAGTTGGCGGCGACATTGTTGACCAAATTGTCACTGAATTCGTCCAAGAGGCTGACACGGTCGTACCCCTCCGAAGACCACGCGTTGATGAACACCAGGCACGCCTCAGTGTTGACATAGGTGGGCTGCGGGTTCTCCGAGTAGAAATCCCACTTGACTATGCCGCCGTCTGCGATGACACGCTCCTGGATGGCTTGAAAGGGGCTAATCACATAGGGCGGGGTCGAGGCCCCTGAGCCACCACCGACAATGAGCGTACCGTTGAAGGTGTTCCCTAGCACCTCTCCAAAGGCAGGACCGTAGCTTGTACTCGTCCACGGCGTACCGGGGACTGTGGCATCGTAACCGAAAACGCTGAGGAATTTGGGGCTCTTTAACGGCAGGGTGCCATTGACATTCTTGACGAGCACGGTCCCAGCAGCCCCGATCTCGCGAATGATGGCTTTGTGCCCGTTCTGCACATCGACGGGCGCGTGCTTTTGAAGGTTGGAGTATGCGCCCACGGCGGGATAATCGTCGCCGTCCTGGCCGGTGTAGTACCATGCGGCAAGGATGCGGGTGGTCATGTCCTCGAGCCGCTCGCGGGTGACGCTGCCGTTGTTAACGGCCTCTACCAGAGCGGAACCCCAATAAGCCTCGTTAGGCATGACGAGGTCCAGTCCAGCGTTTGCTGACGCAACACCGGAGTTTTGAGCACCCCCTGTAAAAGACGTCGTTAATATCATGGGCGTTAAGAGACAAAAAGGGGGGCGAGACCACTTACAGTCGCTAACCACAAAGCCTTCGAAGCCAAGTTCTGTCTTGAGAACCCCGTTGAGCAGCTTCGAGTTCTGGCAACCGTACGAGTTATTCGCCCTGTTGTAACTGCACATGACCGAGGCAGCACCGTTGTGGATAGCGTCCATAAAGGGAAAGACATAGAGTTCGTGAAGCGTTCTGTCATCTGTGTTTTGGGAGGCGGCGTGTCCTTCCGCGTCGGGAATGCGGCGGTACTCTTGCTCATTGAGCAGCCAATGCTTCGCGCAGGCGATAGTCCCGGCGTCCTGCATACCCTTGGTGATGCCGCCGACGCCAACAGATGCGAGGTAGGGGTCATTGGAGAGGCCTTCCCAGTTGCGCCCGCCGCGAGCGATGCGCCCCAGGGGACCACCGACCGGGCCGAGGCCGACGTTGATGCCCTTGCCGCGATACTCGGCGCCGAGAGCCAACCCGTAGGCATGAGAGAGGTTGCGATCCCATGTGGCGCCGAGATGTATGCCGGCGGGGAAAGCGGAGACGAACTCCTGGCCACGGACGCCGTCGGGCCCGTCCTGGAGACAGAGAGGCCCGACGCCGAGGCGGGGCACAGAACCGGTGTTGCCTGTGCAGAGGCCCGTCCAACCGTGGGTGAAGTTGGCAAGCTCCTCAACGGTCATTTGGACGGCGAGTGACTTTGCGCGTTGATAGGCCGAGGCCCACGCGTCGTTGGAGGTTCCATTGCCGACAGCTGAAGGCGTGTTAGTCTTCGTCCATGAGTGTTCTGAGTAGGAAAGGGCAGGGGAAAGCTGAAGACGGAGAGGGAAGCTGACGAGATGGATACACTGGGGGGCTCTGTCCATAATAGGGGTCGGGCTCATTGACATTGACGGCCTCAAACTGAGCGGCGCAAAGCCTAAGACCGGCGAGGGCCGCAGACAGCGTGGAGATGAACGGTTTGACCATCTTGTCCGGGCTTGATGAATAGAATGAGCATGCGTCTCATCCATCGTCAGCAAAGGCCAGGAAAACGACCATTTAAACACATTTTCCATCCCAGGCCATCAAGAGACCTTGTGCCGAGGCATGTCAAACTGAGCGACCATTCCGGGCACCGTCACATCACGGCGCATGCATTCTCGGCCATTTCTCCCATTTTGATGTTCCCATGACCACGGACATGACAGCGATCCACCGCGGGAACCCGTCATCATCCACTGTAAAAGGGCAAAAAAGTGAGATCATTGACGTGACGGCGTCCATTTTGGCAAGCAGTCAGTTGTGGGCTACGGGAAACCCATGCAACAGGTCCCATCCCGAGTGTGCGGGGGAGGGGATTGGTCATCAAGCAAGAGCGATATCTTGATGGTCTTTTCGTGATTCGTCAATGCTGGTCTGGTTAACCAGCCTGGCGGCTCTTCGGCGGTATTTTCGCGGGGAAATCGTGGGGAAAGAAAGTCGAGCAGGGGTGGTTGAGTGGTTGGTCGGAATTGTTCGCAGGTCGACTGACAGAAACAACGTGGATGTGGTGCCGGGATGTGGGAGAGTGCGGGGAAACTCGCAAGATTCGGCCTGGCTGGAGTCCAGCTGCTGGGCGGTATGCCCGAAGACGGGAGAGGTATTCGGCAATGAGGTCCACGTTCTCGACCGAGGGTTGGTTTGTCAGTCATGATTCACCCATTGTTTGTTTCTTGGTCGCTGTTAGCATGAGTCAGAGTGACATCCGGAGTGGCTCACCAGTTGCTGGTAATGGGCGGTCGAATGTGAGTTATATCGGATGTGAGTATTTGTATAGGTAATAGTTAGTGGCAGATGACTTGGCATTGATTTCATCGAGCTTTGATCGCATTGGCCACGGCGAGTGCTATATCAAGAACAGAATCCCTTGATTGGTACTCAACGAGACTCACGTCACGCCATGCGGTGGTTTTCATCTCGATGCGTGGCTTGTCACCGTTGCAGGTTTTCGTCCCAGGGAATCTTTCCCTGGAAAAACCATTGCGGAAAGGCGCCGTTTCTGTCGAATCCAGCGTCACAACGAGAGAAGGAATGACACTGTTGGCGGCCGTGGCATCTGACTTTGCGGTTCTGTCGATGCCGCATAGAGTCACATATGGTGTCTGAATCGCCAGGTTCGCAGTTGTGTGACTTTGCTTCGACAACGCCCTTCTCTTCCCCCGAGTCCCTCGCCAATCCATCACGTGCGCCTTCGGAGGTTGTATTGCCGAAAGAGGGCAAGCTTATGGCAAGCGTATGGGGTCCGGTGAGACGTCGGCAATATCGGACCATGGTGGTAAAATTGTGGATGGGCCACATGGACAAGTCATACTACGTATGTGGTAACCCACATATGCTGACGCGCAGCAGCAAGACTGCTTGCAAGTCTTGCTTGGCCACTCCCTCTCGGCCTGTACATAAGATTGGAGATAGCACAGACCACAGGATCCTTGGACCTTGAGCTGCTTTCTGCTCCAGGTCAAAAGCGTCCCGGGCAGGAAGACTGAGCAGCGGCCGGATCTGGAACCATGTCGATTGTCAATGGACGGGTGGAACCCGGCTTGTGGCTAGGCACACATGGCTGGCCAGACACGGCATGTCGGTGGCTGCCGGAGGTCAAGGCTGAGCCAGATGCATCCACCATTCGCAACCCAATGCGGCCGGGGCTTGTCGGGTATGACGAAGGTCGAAGCCCTAGCTGGCGACAACGTAAGACTAGATGGGCTTCGTGGGTTCGTAGAACAGGAGTCGGCGCATTGTGCATGTCAGACGGGTGCTTGGTTTCATCGCATGTTGAATAAAGGGTTGTTTCAGCTGATCTTCCTGACGGGTCTAGCCCAGTTTTTGGCGGTTCTAGTGTAGAACATGTTGATTGATGGCGGGGATGAACTGGTCCAGAAGTGATTGGGACGGCGACGTCAGTTGTCTCGGTGTGTGTGTGTGTGTGTGTGTCTGTGTGTGTGTGATGGAGAGACAGAGACATCAAGAGATCGAAACAGAGAGGTTGCAAGGGAGGCAGGTAAGGTGGTGATGACATGGGGAAGGAGCATCCATACTACCTAGGTAGGCAGTTTACGTCGGATGTCAGGTACACTGGAGAAAAGACCCAGTGCCACGGGGGAGCTCCGAGTGCAAGAGGCCCACTTGTGTCACATCCAGCCAACCACGATCCCAGTCATCTCGCTTATCCAGGGGAAGGTATCCACTTGGCGGTCTGCGTGACATAAGGTTTGCACCACCGCGAACGGCCAAAGCAACAGAGATCACTGTGGTGCTATCGCCGAGAGCCGATAAGGATAACACACCTGACCGAGCGAGCCAGCGCGCAAGCTCTAACCTTATCGCGACATCATCCTCGCCGCCTGCCTACACGCACTATCCAGGTACCTTTGCCTGCCTGTCGACACCATCTCCTGTTCATCCCGTCATCACCACCTCGTCTCTTCCTTCTTTTCCTCACCCACACTCATCTCTTCGTTTTCTCTTCTCCATCCAACGTCTCCGTTTGCGTCTGCCCCTCCGTCTGTTCCTAGCATTGCACCTAATCCGTTTCCCCTTGCCTTTTAAATATGCATCGCTTCAATTCTTGACCTTTGCCTGTCGTGAACAACTTTCAAGCCATGGCCAATTCCCCGTCGCACCGGAGCCTGGCCTCGTCCGCCTCGGCCGGCCGAGACTCTGGCTCCCTTTCACATTCCAGAGACCGTCGTGATGGCCCCTCCACCACATCCGCCGACGCCCTCGTTGACCCCGTGCCCGTTGAGACACTGGTGGAACACCTGCTTGCCGCCAAACGCTCCTTATCCTCCATAACCGCCGTCCTCCGCGCCAACGAAATAGCCACCGATGCCCGCCAAGCTCACGAGGAGGCTGTCGTCCTCTATGCCGAAACCCGCTTCCTGCAACGCGCCATCTCGGATCAGCTGGCCCTGCTGTTCAAGGTCCGTCGTGGTCTTAAGAGGACCTACGATGCCGGCAAGCGCGACTTCAAGAATCTGGTCAAGACAATGGACGCCACCAACGAGAAGCTCCAGGACACCATGGCCATGCTCAAGAACACCACGGTTGAGCCCGTCTTCCGCCCGCCTGGCGAGGGCCGACGCAACCTGATGGACTTTGTCGACGAAAAGAGCGTCCACATCATGGTCGAGGCTCTGAAGCAGAGCCTTGGCGAGCTGCAGGTATGAATTCCCCGTACCGGTGCCAATGTCCTGTCCGTGCTCGCATTCCAGCTAACATCGCGACACCAAAGTCCATCCAGACATCCTTCGATGGCGATCTTTTGCGATTCGATGACGACCTGCGCCTCCTCAAAAAGACCATGACTGCCTCGCCACTGCCTCGCCCTCCCTCCGACCCCTCTGCCTACGACCCCGTCCCCGAGTTGCTCGCGTCCCTCGTCGATCACTCACACAGCATGGCACAACTACTGACGTCCCTCACGAAGCATTTCGACCTTTGCGTCACGGCGGTCCGCACGACGGAAGGCGGCGCCGCCCTCGCCCGTCGAAGAGCCGCCGAGGCGACCCAGTCACAAGGCGGCGACAGCGTGTCGATATCCGGCGTCATTGCCGACCAAGAGTCGCACATGCCTGATCTCGATCCAATTACATCCCAGGACCGCGCCGATATGCTGGAGATTGTCGTCAGCGACGCCTCCGAGGTCGACAGCGTTATGCAGGAGCTCAATGACCGGCTGCAGGCCATGGAGGAAGAGTTCGCCGCCATGACGGAGCATACGGAGCAGATCAAGGCGGCATTCCTCGGGACACTAGATGCCTTTACTGCCCTGGAAGACATGGGCGGCCGCATGGCCAGCTACATCGCTAGCGAGGCGGAATTCCTGCAGCGGTGGGAGGACGAGCGGTACACCATCTACAACAAGCTCGGGGAGATGGACGACCTCCGAGACTTTTACGAAAAGTACTCAAACGCCTACGACAACCTCATCCTCGAGGTCGAGCGGCGCCGCATGGTGGAGGATAAAATCTCCACCATTTGGAAGAAGGCCAAGGACAGCGTTGACAAATTGATGGAGAACGACCGGCGGGAGCGCGAAGGCTTCCGTCAGGACATTGGTGAATACATCCCGACCGACCTGTGGCCCGGCATGGATGGCGGGATGAAGCGGTGGGAGCTTGTCGCGGTTGATGACGGCGTCGCCGAGGACGACGCGAGCGGCGGTCAGAGAAGCACTCCGGCTCTCGACAGGAGCGTCGTGGACGCCGCCAGGGACAGGTTGGACCGGAGCCAGCAGCCATAGCGGCGTTACGTCTGGTTGGGTGTGGCCCGCAGCTTGGTTACTACGATCAGACAGCCAGAGGCCAACTTTTTCTTTTCGGTTTTTTTTGGGGGGTCTCATCTATTGGCGTTCAAGGACTGGGCAAGGACAGCGAAGATTGGGCAAAGACAGCGAAGACCTTTTAGCAAGGCGTGGGACACGGCTCGGATGGCGGCAACGTCTTTTTCCCACTTTGATTTGGTTAGCCATTTCCATTTCCTTCTGCGTCTTGTATTAAATTGGCACATTTTCATTTCTTTCGTCAAGGTCAAGGATACTCTCAACTTTTGGTCAAATTGTAAAAACCTTTCCCACTGAAAAGGATGCGCCTGGCAAGTTGGACCGCGTGGAGCTTTGGCGCGTATTTGATGTTTGAAGTTCATACGTGCTACTCGTCTTCCACCCGCGCAGCAAGCCGCCTGTCCCCTTTCCACCAGCTCTTCGCCTCATTCTTCAAGGGAGTACTGTTCAGCTCGACCATCTCTTCTTCCCCGCTGACTGCATAGACCGGCTCCGGCCCTCCGGCCTCCGCAGGTACGCCCTGCCTGTGGACCGACGGCGTCGAGCCTCCGCCGTTCGGGCTCCGGACCCCGGCCCCTCCGCGCGCGACCAGCAAGTCCCTGACCTTTCCGTGGCCCGCGGCGACGGCGAGGTCCAGGGGCGTCTCCCCCGCGCCGTCCGGCGCGTCCGGCGCCGCGCCGTGCCGCAGCAGCGCCTCGACGACCCCGAGGTGCCCGAGGTGCGCCGCGATGTGCACCGCCGTCCTCCTCCTCTTCCTCCGCCGGGCGGCGACCACGGCGCGCACGTCCGCCCCGCTCCGCAGCAGGAGCTCGGCGGCCTCCTCGTACCCCTGGGTGGCCGCCACGTGCAGCGCCGTCAGCCCCGCGCCGTCGCGGGCGTCGACGGGCGCACCGCTCTCCAGCAGCACGCCGGCGACGGCGATGCCGCCCCCGGATGCCGCGTGGTGCAGCGGCGACCGCCCCTCGTCGTCTGCCGCGCGCACGAGCGCCTCCCGGGCACCCTCCTCCCCGGCGCTGGCGGCGTTCCGGATGAGAGCCAGGCAGACCTCCGCGTTGTTGCTCGCCGCGGCGCAGTGCAGGGCCGTGCGCCGCTTCGAGTCGGCGCGCCGGGGGTCCGCGCCGTGCTCCAGTAGCAACCCGACGACGGCGGCGGCGGCGGCGGCCCCGCCCGTCCCCTCCGTCGCGGCGACGTGGAGCGGCGTTTGCCCGAGCTGGTCCGCGGCCCCGACGAGGTAGTCGCCGTCTTTCCCGAGCAGCATTCGGCAGACCTCGGCTTCGCCGCTCGCCGCAGCGCAGTGGAGCGGCGTCTGATTCCGGGAATCCGGCCGCCTCGGGTCTGCCCCGTTCTCGAGGAGCAGCCAGACGACCGGACCGCGCCCGCCCGAGGCGGCGAGGTGCAGCGGCGTCTGGCAGCTGTCGCCCCGGGCCCGCGCGTTGACGTCGGCTCCGCTCTGCAGCAGCAGCCACAGGAGGCTCATCGAGGTCTTGTCGCCGCCGCCGCCGCCGCAGCAAGCCCGCACCGCCGCGTGGAGCGGCCGGTCGCCCTGTTTGTCCGGCCTGTTGACGTCCGCCCGGGCCTCGTGGATGAGCAGCCACGCGGTGGTCGCGCGGCGGTACTCCATCGCCCACCGCAGGGCCGTGAGGCCGGCGGCATCGGCGGCGTCCGGGTTCGCCGCCCGGCGCTTGACGAGGAACCGGACCATGTCGTCCCGGCCCTCCTGCGCCGCCCACTTGAGCAGCGTCCAGCCGTCGCGGCCCGACGCCCCGACCGACGCCCCGCGGCGGACGAGCGCCTTGATGACAGGCTTGTAGCCCTCGTGCGCCGCCCACCGCAGCGCCGTGTAGCCGTCCTTGTCGGCCGCGTCCGCGTCCGCCCCGGCGCCCAGCAGGGCCTCCACCGTCCTGAGCTGCCCGTACCGTGCCGCCCACCGCAGGCAGGTGTATCCCTCGGCGTCCTCGAGCTCGAGGTCGAGCCCGCCGGCGGCCAGGATCGCGTCGGCCACCGGCTCCCCGTCCCCGCCGCCGCCGCCGCCGCCGCTGCTCATAATGGCCTTGTGCAGTGCCGTCCGCCTGTCAGCGTTGGGGACGTTGAGGTCGGCGCCCTCGCGGACGAGGAACTCGGCAAAGGCCCGGCGGCCGTGGGTCGCAGCCCAGTGCAGCGGCGTCTCGCCGCGCCGCGTCCGTGCGTTGAGGTTGACGTCCCTGCCCCTGGCGATGGCCTTGCGGACCAGGTTCTCGAGGCCGAAGAAGGCGGCGACGTGCGCCCCCGACGCGCCGGCCTCGTGCGCCACCCGCGGGTCCGTCATGGCCCGCACCGCGGCCTCGAGCCTGGGCCTGTCCGAGACGAAGCGCCAGGCCAGCCTGTACAGGTCCCCCTTGGGCCCCGTTGCCGCCGCCGCCGTCGCCTTGCCTAGATGCACGCCCCAAAAGTCGGCGGCGTAGCCGAAGAGGGGGTACTCTCGACAAATGTCGTCGTCGTCGTCGTTGTCCGCACGCGGCCCGGTCGGCCGCCTTTCGTTCTTGACGGGCAGCCTCGCGAGGCAGTACAGGCATGTCCTCGTCAACAGCGAGGGCGACACCGCGTCTTCGTCCGGGAACACGGCCGCCCAGTGCCTTTTTATGTATTCCCCAGCGGTCCCGTGGACCAGCCGGACGGCCTTGGCGCTGTCCGCGTCGGCGAGGACGACCACGATGCCGACGCACGCCGACACGAGATCGTCTTCGATGCCGAGCAGGTCCGAGGCCGAGGGCAGTCGCCACGCCGGCGACCCAGACTCCTCGGCAGCGTTGTGGATCGCCAGGGCGTGCGCCAGCTCGTCGACGGAGAGCTGCCTCTCGGCGTGCGCCAGCCAGTTGAGCGCCTTCATCGCCAACCGCCGCCGGTGCCCTCCCTGGTTCTTTATCCGGTCCAGGGCCGTTTCGTACACGGCATCCGGACTTGTCGACAGCCCGGCCAATCTGCTCTTGAACCCGGCCAGGCTGTGGGTGGAAGCCAGGGACTGGATGTGCAAATCCGCGAGGAGGAACCTGGATTGCGGGAGGGGCGGGCGCGGTTTCCAAACGGTCAGCACAGGTTCGACGAGGGGAGCACGCAGCGACGGAGAACCACTTACATTCCGTGGGACTTTTTCGTGACGGTCGCCACCGTCAGGTCCCTGAAGGACGGGTCCGCCTTGCACCCCTTTTCGACGATCCCGTTCAGCTGGGGCCGGCTCTCGATGAACATGCGGAGGTATGCACCAATGTCGTCGTCGTGGGCGGCGATGGGAAGCTCGCGGCCGGGGCCGATCAGGGCCCTGAACCTGCTGGCGGGCCGCGACGTGAACAGCAGCCGGAAGCTGTCGGGGAGCTCCCGGCACGCCGCCAGGAAGCCGTTGAGGGTGTTGGTCTCCAGGTCGTCGAGGCACTCGTCCAGCGCGTCGGCGACCAGGAAGACCATCTCGAAGCCCTTGGCCTGGGACTTTAGCATCTTGAGGCAGTCGCGCTCGCACGGCAACTGCTGGGTGCTCTTCCAGGCGCCGTGCGCGTCCTTGACCCTTTCGCAGGGGTGCCTTGCGCCGTGTAACGATAGCTGAAGTATAACGCTGCACAGCAGCCTTGTCAGGCTGTGGTCTCGGTGCTGCTTGTGATCAAAGTAGATGCAGACGCAGGCTATCTTGGGGTTGTACGAGAAGCGATCCCGGAGGTGGTTTATGACTATCGACCTGGGACCACGCCAGCTATGTCAGCCTTTGCTCGATGGACGACGGGACGAACGAGATGGGAAATGATGATGGTCCCCTACGACAACACGGTTTTTCCCGTTCCCGCTGGAGACGCATTAGTGTCCGAAAAAATAAAAAACCCCCAAAGGATGTCTCCCGCCGTGTGTGCTTACGGATGCCATGACACCACAGCCTCCGCAAGCTGCCGTCGCGCCACTGTTCGCAGAACTCGGGCGAGTTCAGAAACCACCGGCCGGCCTTGGGGTCCTTTGGGCAATCCGGGACGCTTCGGCATGGATCTTTTCGAAATCAAGCGGCTTCGATACCTGCCTCAGCCACTCTACCGGGTCGGATTTGGGATCGCACTCTTTGATTATCCTCATGTGAACGAGTATTCAAAAACAATACGGGGAGGGGGAGGGTTTTGTGAGTTGAACTAACCCGTCCGCGTTATGTCATGACCGTACACTAAAACAACCCAGCTCGCGCGTCAGCTCTTCCGATTGATGTCGCCGCCACCTCCCTCCCCCCCTACACACACACACACACACACAAAAACACACACGCTCACTCAGTCTCTGCTCTGCAACTTCAAAAAGTCCATACCAAAGTTCATGATCCCGCCCCCGAGTCAAACTTGGTCGTGTTCCCCATAGCGATCTCCGCGTAGCCCCCGTCGAGACGAGCCCCCGCCCGCCGTCGGAGATGTGCTGCGTGACGCTGGGGGCGGCGGCGGCGTCGAACTCCGAGTCCGGCAGGGACGGCTCGACCTCGGCGATGGCCCTGATGGCGCCCTCGAGCTTCTCCATCTGCCCGAGCGACTCGGCGTGCGCCCTGAAGGCGTGGTGGATCGCCAGCACCTTGAGCCTGCTCAGGATCTCCCGCATCAGGGCCTCGACCTTGTGCGCCTTGCCGAACGGCAGCACCTTCTTCCGGTAGAAGCGGACGAAGACGGACCAATCCTTGGCCCCGCCGCCGCCGCCCTTGTCCTGCTGTTTTTGCCCGGACTCGATCTCGCCAAAGATGTCCTTGATGGTCTTTGCCCGCTTCAGACACTCGGCGAGGGCGGGCTGGATCGCGCCCCGGACGTCCTCGCTGGGCTTGTCGGCGTCAAGGGCCTGCTGCGCGAGGCCGAGAGTCTCGTTGACAAGGGGGAGGTTGCGCCCGACCTCGGTAAAGGCTTTGGGGAGGTCCTTGATGTGCTTGATCGTGTCGTAGGCCGCTATGAGCGACTGTATCACGGTGATTGTCGACGCCGTAATGCTGAGGGGGTCCATCGTGTGCAGTTACGATGCGGGCTATGGTTCACCATCAAGAGGCGATGTTTGCGAAAGGCCCGGGGTCCGGCAACGAGTCAACTTATCTGGCAATATCGTCGGTGTTTAGACGGCGAAGGCGATGACGGCAACCCGACAACAGCAACTGCCGAATGTGGATTTCCAATCAAAGGGGTTAAAAGGGACGTACATGGACATGAATGCGATATTATCTCGGGATGCTCCATACATAAGTGGGTAGCAGCTAATGCGCATTATTATCGACATGCCTTTCTACATTTGAGTGAGCCGGAAGCTCTTGAATGGCCAACTGACCCCCTCGCTTGATACGAGAACGACCCCGAGTGGTCCGACTGCCTCATGCGATGCCAGTTCGCAATGCGCAGGGTGCATCGCCTCGCGGTGGGCTGGGTTGGCTCCCTCTGTTGGAGTCCATCGCATGCATGTCTCCTGCGCAAGATGTAGTCTGCCTAGGATCAACCTTATCTATCGTTGGATTCCTTGCAGCCCCCACGAGCCTCCAGATTGTCCAATCGTGACCCGGAACTCCGCGACGCGGCCCTTTCGCGACACTTACAGACGGTTATTTTCTGCGAGTCTTGCCGCAAAGCCTAAAAAAACGCCTGGCTCTGTACGAAGAACCGCGCCAACCTTTCAGAGTTTCCTTAACGAAAGGAAAGATAAAGACTCCGAGCCTGGTTGCTCTAGAGCTCAGATGATGGGTTCCAGCAACTTGGCCGCATTTCGATGCTCCGCAGCAAAAGCTGACATGGCCCCATACACCACCCTCTAGCGCTGATGCCGAACGCCCAAAGCAGGAAAGCCAGGCTGGATCCCGCATCCCCAGAAGCAGGCTGCGAACAGGCAGACACTCCGCCCCCGCGAGGCAGCCGAGGGCAGAGGGAGATGCCATGGGCTGGTGTGAGAGATTGCGAACGGGAAGCCGGTTGGCAAACCACCCTGCTCTCCGCCGTCGGCAATCCTGGGCGGAGGGTCGTGCCAGGGAGGACCAATATGGCAGCGTGCAACGCCAGCAGGGCATGTGTGGCATGAACAAAGGGGTGGGAAGAAAGATTGAGCGTTGATAAGGTCAATGTGCTCGTGTCTTGGGTAAACCGCGCATCCAAGTAGTACGCTCCGTCTCTCAAAATCCGACGGCGCCCGTCTTTTCCACGGCAGTGAAACCACACCGGTCCCTGATCCAGATCTATCCCACGTCTACTGGTGATCCACGGTTTCATAGCTCACGACATCCTTCACGAGAACCGGCCGTAGGGCTTCGAGCTGCGCAAGGGACACTTCACCTCTTGGCTCATCGGCCGAGGTAGACACTGCGCGAATATGTACCAGGCCGCCTCGCCGAAGCATCGCCTTCAAGTCGCCGACCCGCACCCGTACTCTGGCGTTGAACAAGGCCGCAACGCAGCGCCTCACCAGAGCCTTTTTGCAGATAGCGACAACGGCAGCAATTGGAGCGACTCCGAAGCCGAAACGTCCAATTGCCAAGACGACAAGGCCAGCACGAGGGTCATCATTCGCCGGCAAAGAGCGCCTCCCCGCAGGAATCTGGTGGTCAACGGGCCCAACGCCGGCCAAGGCGACTGGGACAACAGTCGATACCCGCGACGGCCAGGTGGTCAGGTTTTGCACACGGCATATAGATCTCCGACCAAGCCGTACCCTGCGGCGGGGGACCCGTACTTCCAGTCGCAGCCTCCACTCGGCCACGACCCCCAAGTGCATCATCGACCAGCATATAGTGGCCCTTTACCACCGGTTCACAAAGATACGGCATACAAATATCCCTTCACGTCGGGCTCGATGCCCCAGCACGGCCACCAGACGGGGCCGTACAGCAGTTACCCACCGGGTCCCGTATACGAATCTCAGCCGGCATGGCACCCAACGGCCGAGTATGGACATGTTCCGCCGAGCCCGGGGTACCTCTCTGCAGACGCACCAGGCGCGTATCCTTATCCCGACCCAACGGTCCCGTACTGTAGGGGCCACGTGCCCTTTGACAACTCGCCCAACCCACCTCCCAAGTCCGAGCCCGCCGCTCCTCCCCGAATACGGCAGCGGCGCCCGCCGGCAGACGAAACACCCCCGCAAGAGCACGACCTGGACAACATCCAGCGGCGGCTCAGGGCTGTCGAGATAGAGGGTCAACACGCAAAGGTCTTGCGGCAGACCGGGAAGGAGCGGGCCCAGGCGGAACAGCAGAGGCGGGAAATCGACCTACTGCGGCAGGACATCGAGAGGAGCCACGCCGACATCCTGGATGCGTTCGACGACATCCGTCGAGAGATTCAGATGAGCCAGTCCGAGTCGCACTCGGAGCCCAGCCGGGTGCCGTTGCGGATGGACATGGGCGACAGTGGCGGTGGAGAGAAGAACGTGTGGATGCGAGAGATTGCGCAATTCATCGAGGGCAAGAGGAGGCTCCAGCCGCAAGAACATGCGGCGGGGGCGGCGTTCCGCCAGGGATCGCAGGGGGGGCTCGGATCGACGCGGGGGTCACGGCTCGACCCCGAGTTGCGAAGCGAGGTCGAGACGATCGTTTACGACATCCTCGGGGGATCTGACGTAGGGCCGCGGGGATATTGGCGACCGTCTTTGCGGTCCCACGGAGGAGCAGCTTCGGACAGCTTTCGCCCCCGGACCGCGAGGCAGGTAGACCATCGGAACTGGGCCCAAGAGACGCTCGACGGGGGGGGAGGGTGAAGCCCTCGTCGGCGAACCCGTTGGGACCTCGGCGCTCGCTAGGCCGGGTCACATTTGACGGGAATGACCATCATACAAGATCGAGTGCGGCGGCAAATCGCCCAGCTGACGAGAAGGAGTGGGTGGGCAGGGTACCGCGTAGATCAGGGAGACCGCGGTCCCGACGAGAGGACGGAGGCGGAAAGGATGCCATTCAGACACACGGCGCCCGTTTCCATCACCAGCAACCGCTACCGCCTCATGGAAGCATTTCAAGACAGCAGGCTGGCGCGAAGGCGCCAGACTCAAGGGGGTGGGGCGTTGAAGGTGGCGGCGGCAAGGAGGCCGTCTTCAGCGACAAGGCGATGGCGTACCAGGACAGTATCGCCAACAACGGGGCATACGGGGCCACGGCGGCGCACGACGACCAAGACCCGGCAGGATCCTTCATAGACGACGAGTCTGACGAGGCGGAGGTGTTGCCCAAGCGCGAAGCCCGGTACCCCGAGTTCCCGGCGGGCCACCCGGACCTGAGGTACCGAGCGCAGCAGCCTCCTCCTCCTGCTCCAAAGCCTCCGAACCTGCGGCAAACTGGGATGTAGCAGTGTCGGTCACGAGGGGGGCAGGGAAGACCGCTTGGCATGGCGGTGTTTGTATCTCATAATCTTGGCCGAGGAGACTGGGGCTCGATGGAGGTGCCGATATCCGATAAGTCGGTCTTGGTAGGTGCGTGTACGGATATGTGCTCTGCTTATTACCTGAGTACAGGTACAGGTACACAGTGACATGCACGGAGGTGGGGTACATTGTGTCTTGTTACTGCGGTTGCGTTGCAGTTGCAGCATCGCCAGCGACCTGTGTCTGGCCGGTGTCTGTAACACAGTCGGGTGGTTGTGGAACTGGGCAGGACTGAATGAGGGGTTCAGTCAGAAGATTGGTTCATCCGAAGCGACTTGGCTAGCATTGATGGAATCGGGCTGGTGAGAGTGAGAATGACGACAAACCTCTGGTGCTTGGTCGGGGTCAGCTACCGAAGGTGTTGTCTTCCTCGGCCGGCCGCTTCGAGGGGCATCTTCGATGTACTCGGGGAGTACGACCAAGATATGAGCGGTCGGGTCAAAGCCACGCTTTTTGGCGCGCAAGAGGATGCTGTCAACGGTACGCTTGGGTATTCCCAGGGCTTGCGAGACCTCGTCGGCTGTCTTGCCTCCAGCGCGGCTTCGAAGGGCAAGAACAGCAGCGCGTAAAGGAGGATCCACACGCGCCATGACGTCGAAGAAGTCGTGACGGTTGCCAGGCAGAAAAGGGGTGTTTTGTTGTTGTTGTTGACGAAGAGCGCAGTTGGGGAGCTGGTTCTGGATGAAAAAGGAGGAACGTTTGACGGGTAGCAGCACATGTATTGTAGAGATCAGGTACGTACCGCAGCGTCTCTTGTCTTACTCAGCCAGGTGCAAGGTTCAGTAATGTGGAAAGGTGGAGAATGGCCAAGACCAGACAAGCCTTGGCACGTGACTCTCGGCAATTGGACGCGTAATCCCTGTGCAGCTGATGGACGCTGCGACATGCTGCAGCATGTCCCCCCTGAGGCGATGCCCGTTTCCCGTCCGGGCCTGTCCAATGACGTTACCATTGGCTTTAACGTTTGCGTCAGAATCAAGCATTTTACCTAAACTATCACCCCGAGGACCAAAGTACATATAGTTGAGTGCGAAGTACGAATAGTGCAAGCAGCTCAGGTCCAGGAGAAAGAGACATCAAGGCACGGACCCCCCCACAGAACCGCCCAGATCAAGAAGGGCCAAAACAGGGACCAAAGAGGAAAGGAACTAGGGAAGGACTAGGGGAGGACTAATAAGGGAAGGGCGCCTGCTCCCGTCGCTTATTAGTAGTTTAATTATCGAATGACACCGTCATCGTCATCGAATGAAACCGAATCACCCATCACACCACCCTAACTCATCCTTGGCAACTAGGCCAGGCCCTTTCTCTCATTTCTTCATCAGCCTCGTTACTATCTGTAGTCTTTATTGAACTTGCCATCACTCACTTCGTAGTCGCCAATCTACCCCGACCAGATCACCATCGTCGCCAATCCACCAGACCAGATCCCCATCGTCGGCTCCTCTCCCGGACAATGTCGCAACCATACGGCCAGTCGGCCGGCTACTACGGTGGTGGTCCGCCTCCTCCCCAGCAGCCGCCCTACGATCCAAAGAACGCGCAGCAGTACAACAACTACCAGGCCGACTACCAGCAGGGCTACCCTCCTCCGCCGCCCCATGGGTACGACAACGGCAGTAACGGCTACGGCTACAATGCCCCGCCCCAGGGCTACGACCCCGAGAAGTACACGTTCGAGCAGGCCTTCAAGGTCGACAAGCCCAAATACAATGATCTCTGGGCTGCTATTCTGGTATTTCATCGCGGCAACCTCTTGCCCCCTCCATCACGACGGCGCTAACAATCCGGCTCTAGTTCGTCGCAGTCTTCCTCGGCTTCGCCGCCGTCTCGGGCCTGACGATATCGGGCTACTCGGCAACCAAGAACCTCAACGGTGGCGGCATTTACGACGGCCGCAACACCTTCGGCCTCAGCACCCACACCATTGTCCTCTTCGCCTTCGTCCTCGCCGTCGCCATCGTCCTGAGCTACGCCTACGTCTGGCTCGCCCGCCTGTTCCCCAAGGCCTTTATCTGGGTCACCGGCATCCTCAACATCGTCTTCGCCTTCGTCACCGCAATCTATATGCTCTCGCGCCGCTACTACTCGGGCGGCATCGTCTTCCTCATCTTTGGCGTCTTCCTCGTCTTCGCCTTTATCAGCTGGATCCCCCGCATCCCCTTTTCCGCCCTTATCCTCAAGACATCCATCAAGGTCTCCAAGAAGTACGGCCACGTCTACCTCGTCTCCTTCCTCGGGGGCATTCTCGCCGCCGCCCTCGCCGCCTGGTACTCCGTCACCCTCGTCGCCACATACTCAAAGTACCAGCCCTCCCCAACAACCCTCAGTGCAGGAACGGCCAGTGTAGCCAGGGCAAGGTCATTGGCCTCATCGTCTTCATCACCTTTGCCATGTACTGGATCTCCGAGGTTCTCAAGAACGTCATCCATGTCACCATCTCGGGCGTCTACGGCTCCTGGTACTTTTGCGTCAACAACTTTCCCAAGCGCGCCACCCGCGGCGCCCTCAAGCGCTCCCTGA
The DNA here is from genome assembly GCA_019425465.1 of Colletotrichum falcatum. Classification (NCBI taxonomy): domain Eukaryota; kingdom Fungi; phylum Ascomycota; class Sordariomycetes; order Glomerellales; family Glomerellaceae; genus Colletotrichum; species Colletotrichum falcatum. The sequence goes on along the minus strand of SWKJ01000194.1, from coordinate 655,552 downwards.
CCTACAGCTTCGGCTCCATCAGCTTCGGCAGCCTCATCGTCGCCATCATCAACCTCCTGCGCCACCTCTGCTCCGTCGCCCGCGACCAGGCTGCCGGAGACGGCAACATTGTCGGTTACGTCCTCTTCTGCATCCTGGGCTGCCTCATCTCGCTGCTGGATTGGGCCGTCAGCTTCCTCAACAGATACGCCTTCTCCCACATTGCCCTTTACGGCAAGGCCTACATCCCCGCCGCCAAGGACACGTGGAAGATGATCAAGGACCGCGGCATCGATGCGCTTGTTAACGTGAGTAGCCTCTGTGGCCCCCTCCGACTCGACAGACTCGGCAGCTGACCGTTGCATATAGGAATGCCTCATCGGCCCCGTCCTCTCGTTCGGCGCCACCTTCATCGGCTACGCCTGCGCGCTCCTTGCCTACCTCTACATGGTCTTCACCAACCCCGCCTACAACCAGAGCGGCAACTACACGCCCATCGTCGTCGCGTTTTCCTTCCTCATCGGCCTCCAGATCGCCAACGTCTTTACGACGCCCATCTCGAGCGGCATCGATACCATCTTTGTTGCCACGGCCTGGGACCCCCAGGTGTTGATGCGCGACCACCCCCAGCTCTACGACGAGATGGTCCGCGTATACCCTCAAGTCCAGCAGGCTATCCACGCATGAAAGGTCTGGCCGGGTGTGTTTGGTGATGCGAGCTTGCCATTGGGGCGTGTCCCGGGCAATGGCGTACGAGATTGTATACCCCAAAACGCGTTTGATTCAGGTAGTACACCACACTAATGTAATTGTCAATGATTCGTCTTGAGTTTGAGACTATGTATATGGTGAGTGAATGAATGAGGTTGAGATGCGGCAACATAGCCTTCCGAGAATGAAACTAGAAAAATGACTTATACTGAGTGAGCCACGGGGCTGGTTGGCTGTATGCATAAGCCGTCAGTCATACCGTGCGTGCGACATTCATTCATTGACTGAAGCGGTGGGTGTGGGGAGATGAGGAGCAAAATGGAGCCAAGCCAGGACGACAAACGCGACAAAAGAATTGACCAGCCTGGGGGTCGAACCCAGAATCTCCTGATTGCACATTCTCTACATCTCCCAGCTGTGGGAGACACGAGTCGTAGTCAGACGCCTTGCCATTGGGCCAACCGGCCGGGTTGGAGCGAGTTGCGAATTGTGGAACTCGCTGTTGGGAAGCGGGAGAGGAACCGGTGCTCAAGAATGGTTTGGTGCAGGATTCATGGAGACCTGCCGCCTTGGCTGAATCGAGGGAAGACTTTTTTTCTTTTCTTTTTTTTCTTTGCAGAGTTTTCACGATGGGCTTGCGGGTCGTGTGTGTTGGGGTAGTCCCGGGACCGGGTGGGGGCACGCCCGATTTGGCGGGTGGAGGACGGCGGGTCCCGGGGAGTGCGTCCCAGGCGAAACGGAGCTTCGACGGGGCACCGTCGGGGACCGCTGCGAACGCCGGCGGCGCCAACTTCAGACACTCGGGCTCGTCTTCCGTTGGGGCCACGTGCTGCGGACTTTGTATATCAAAAACGCCGACGGAGAAGACTGGCGACGGGGCCTCCCACGGCACGAGATACCGTGCTTGACTGAACAGTAGTAGTATTCATTCAAGACTGGCAAGAAACCAAAAACACCCGCCAGCCACACCGCCTCGGCCAAGCGGACACACGCAGGGTATACGCCACTCCTTTTGATTACAACATGATAATACACACGTTTGCCAAATGCTCGCTGGCTTAAGTCGAACCCGAAACTCGAAAACACTCGCCCAGGCAGCCACCACCCGGCACACACACACACACACACACACACCTCACCTCGGGATCCAGAGGCCCCCGTTCCCAAACGCCCGGTCCCTCAGCGCGGCGCCCTCGGTCCTCACCCCCGCCAGGTGCAGCGGCACCCGGTCGACCTGCTTCTGCACGCGGTCCCTCACCTCGAGGTACCGCTCCGCCAGACCCATCTCGCTCCGCGCCGCCCGCACCCTCTGCCGCGTCTCCTCGGCGCCCCAGTTGTCGCGGCTCAGGCTGGCCACCGCCAGCAGCACGTCGGCGCCGTAGGCCTCCAGCGCCGCCGCCGCGTCCGACCCGTCCGCCGGCGCCGCCGGCGACGACGCCCGCAGCTGGCCCATCACCAGTACCTCGAGCCGCGCGCCGACGAACTGCGCGCCCCCGAACTCGTGGATCAGGTGCACCGTCGCCGCGTTCTTGGCCGCCACCCGCGGCGCCGCGTACGGCGCCGGGCCCACCGTCACGATGCTCTCGTGCCACTCGCCCGACACCCCCGGCGGCAGCAGCGTCGGCGACACGACGCGCGCCCAGCCAAAGTAGACGCCCCGCATGCGCACCCTGACATCCTCGGGCACGTCGGTCAGGTTGGCCGTAGGCACGCCGAGCTCCGCCCCGCCGCGCCCGGTGCCCCGCGCGACCTTGCCCCCGAATCTTATCGGGAACGGCTCGCTCGGCCCGTCGTCCGAGCCGACGACCTCCGGAGGGCCGTCTTCTCCCCGGAACTCGCACCCGTCGCCGACCGACTGCCACGCGTCGTAGCCCGCGGCCCGCGCCGACTTGTACCGGTCCTCGTACCCCGCGACCCGCGCCCCGACGCCCGACCTGTCGATGGCGGCCTTTGCCTGCGCCATGTGCGCGGCGTGTTTCGTCGTCGCGGCGCCGGCCTTGGACAGGTTCCTGGCGCGCGCCTGCACGACGGCGGCCGCGGGGCCGATGTACTTGTTCACGACCGTCGCGGCGACCGCCGAGCCGGCCTTGATGCCCACCTCGAGGGGCATGCTCGCGAGGCTCGCGCCGCGCACGACGCTGGCGTCCGTCGAGGTGCTGGCGACGCGGAACACGGGGCTCGGGCAGAGCACCTTGCGCTTGCCTCCTCCTCCGCCGGTGCCGGTGCCGGTGCCGGTGCCGCCCGAGCAGAGCACGAGGCGAAAGTAGCCGTCGTCGGCGGCGGCGGGGATGCGGACGACGTGCGTCTCGCGCGCGGCGTGGGCGGCGAGGTGCCCGGGCGCCCTCTTGAGGAACCTCTTGATGTCGCGCTGGCAGGCCCTCTCGTCGGCGGCGGCGAGGTCGGCGGGCGCCGCGCGCGACGAGGGCGTCACGTCGAGCCACGAGGTGCTCGCGCCGACGAGCGACTTGAGGTTCATGCCCATGCTGCCCGAGAAGCCCCTGCGCTGCAGCCAGACGGTCCGCGTCGGCGGCAGCGGCGCGTCTGAGAAGACGGTCACGGTGACGGACGTCGACGGGCCCCGGTACCACACTAGCGGGCCCGAGTGCCGCAGGATCGAGTGGTGCTTGGTGTGCTCGAACGGGTGGCTGACGAGGCCGCCGGCAAAGTACTTTGTCTCCTCGAGCGCCGTCTGCCAGAAGGACTTTTCCCCGCCGGCCTGGGGGTCGTCCGCCTGGGGGTCCGCCGTGGGCGCTTCCGAGGGGGGCGGCGGCGGCGCCAAGGTCGTTGAGACGGCGGGGGGCGGGGGCCGGCGAGGGGGAGGTTTGTGTCGTCGGCGAAGGGCCGCCGCCGAGGTGGAAGGGCGCGTTGTTTGGAGGTGCGGGGGAGGGGGAAGGGGAGGGGCGGTACGCGGCGACGGGGAACGTCTGCGCAGTCGGCGGTCCGGGAAAGTATGGCGGCCCGGGGCTGGGCGGCGTGAGCGACTGCCTCTCGGGAACAAGCGTCGAGGACGGCTGGGGCTGGTGATGCGACTTTTCGGGAGGGGCGGACACGGGAGGGCCGGAAAAGTACCCTCCGTGGTCCGACGGCGCAGGCGACGGCTGGCCGCCAGGCCCGCCGAAGCCCGCCCATGGCTGCGGCCGGTACGGCAGTATCTCGGGCCGCGCAGACTTTGCAGGCTCGGCCACCGGGTAGTCCCCAAAAGCGACCGGTGCCGGAGAGGGTGCCGGACGCTCCCCGCGAGCGGAAGACGACGGCGGCGGCGCTTGCGGCCGATACGGCTGGTACGGCCGATACTCGTGCGACGACGGCGACGGCGACAACCCGGGACGCTGGGAACCGGGCGGTTCGACGGCGAGGCGGCCGCGGGAGTCGACGCCGGGAAACTCCTCGTAGGCCGGGGGCGGGTCGTGGACGGACGACGGCGCGGTCGACCGTCGGAGGTCCGGGGTCGACCGGGCGCCGCGGAGGGGCTGGCGGCGCTGGGGAAAGGGGTCGAAATCCGGCGGCGGCGGGGGGCCCGGGGGAGGGCCCGGTAGGGGTTTGCGCCTGAATGCGGCGGCGCCTGGGGCGTCCATGACTCTGTCTCTCTTTTCCTTTGGCAGGTTTCTCGGCGGCCTCTGTTTGTTGATTTCCTGTTTGGGGCAGGGGGCAGGGGGGGGGGGGGGGGGTTGCCGTTGACCTCTTTCAGCTGGGGCGCGGCCCAATCTTGATCAAAAGAGTTTGTAGGAAGGGTTAGATGGGAGATTAGAAGAAGAAGATGAAATCAATCAGTACATCTGTTGGGAACTCTTTCTTTGACCTCTCTCCAACGAACGAACGAAGGGCCCCCCTGAAATTGCGGGCGACCTGAATCTGGAAGTGTCTCATCACGTGTCGCCAAGCTGGGCTGGGCGTCGAGGGAATATTGTTTGCCCAAGGGTCCTGGCGAAACAGTGGTAAGCGACATTCGACATTCCATCGATGGCAGTTGGCCAAAGCGTCTTTTGTTTTGTTTTTTTGAAATACGTGTATCCGTACCCGTACACCATTGCCAATGAGTGATGTTGTAAACAGCATCAACATGCTTTTCTCGGTTCGGCCAAGAAGTCGAAAAGAGGGGCGGCGCAGGGGAAGACGTCTTTCGGAACCTACCTACCTACAGAGAGAGTACACTCAGTTTCACACTCTGCCCAACACAAGAATGAGATGCCCTCGAGAGTTTCCAACTCAGTCAGCCCGAGAAATCCAGGGCAGTTCAAACAAGTCGACTTGTTTCCGCCGGGCCTCGCCACCCAATCAGTCTCGGCGGGTTTGTCATTGATACGCAGTCAGTGTTCCCTCTTGCGAAACCACCAGAATCGCACCCGTCGAAACCACGTCGTGAGGGATGCCGAGACGAGAGAAATGATATCACCGACTCATCAAAATCCAGTAGGAGAAACACACCTTGATGACATCTAATCTGGAAGTGGCCATATGCGACTCAAGCTGCTTGTTGCTCCCGCGCTCCGGCCGATTCTTGAATACCCGCTCCCCCCCCTTCAACCGCCTGGAATTAATTACCTTGCAAACACCCGTGAACCATCATGACACCCCCCCTCATTCTCCTCGTAGAGCTTTTGAGAAAGAAAGAAAAAGAATAAAAAAAAGCAGCGACATCATCCATGCCCCCCAGATTCTCAACCCATTCCACCAACACGCCCTTTTTACCATTCCCTCACCTCCCCCACCGCATCCACAGGGCGCACCCGGCAATGAAGGCGAACCCCATCAGGATCAGGTTCGTCAGCGCCCCCTCCACCCACCGCTTCGTCGCCATCTCCTCCCTCGCCTTCCACCCGCCGCCCGGCCCGACGGCGTTGGCGTGCGGGAACGGCACGTCCGGCACCTCCTTGCCTAGGAACTTGCACAGCGGCTCCCACCCCTCGTCCGCCGACCACTCGAGCAGCCGGTCGGGGGGGACCATGCCCCGAATCATGTCGCAGTGCTCTGTTCCAAGGGGTCACGATTAGCAATGCGGCTCCCTTCGTCCTGGCCAACAGGAGGATGATGAAAAGTCGAAAAGGAAACAAGAGGCAGACGCGAGCAGCGACAAACAATGTCCATAAACTCACCCCGGTAAACCCACTTGCCGTTCCTCCTAATGGCCCTCGCCATGTCCCCGTCCGGCGCGCGGAAGAAGAGCGCCCAGAGGAAGCGCTCGTACACGTGCCACGCCCAGAACGCCTCCCGGTCCAGCAGGCTGGCCACCCAGAAGCTCCAGCTCTCGTTGACGTGCACCAGCGTCTTGACCGCGCTCCGGTGCCACGCGTCCAGGTCCCGCCGCACGTTGAGCACCACCTTGGCCTCCGGGTACGCCCGGATCATCTCCGCCGCGAAGCAGCTCGCCGCCGCGTCCGTCACCGCCACGCAGTGGCCCAGCAGCTCGTCGAACTCGGCCGCCGAAATGCTGCAATCGCCCGACTCCCCCCCCTCTTCCCCCGTCTTCTCCCCCCTGTCCCCTTTGCCCGCGCCGCTGCCGCTGCCGCTACCCCCGCCGTACCACTTCTTCCGCGCGAGCCTCACCCACCCCGTCGCCGGGATCGGAGGCTCCTCGTAGACAATGTCCCACCCGTGGTACGTGTGGTCGTACCCGAGCGTCAGCAGCGCCTGCTGCAGGGACTCGGTCGCGCTGCGCGGCGGGCCGACGCAGAGCACCTGCATCGGCCTCGTGCGCGTGCGCTTCGGCGGCGGCGGGATGCGGTAGACGTGATTCTCGAGGAAGTGCCACCACCAGTGGTTCATGCTCGATATCGGGGACATCATGGCTGTGGCGGGCGGTGCGGTCCGACGTGCCGACCGGCCTCTCGGGCGGTGGGAAAACGGGGCGCTTTTGTCTTGAGGCGGGAATGAGCTTCTCGACGCTCCCCGATCCTTCTTTTTCTTTTCTCGAACTTGCGTCCCCTCCCACCCAGTCGTTGACCTCTGTTCGCCGTTTGGGACGACTTGTTGGTTCCGATGGCGACCGAAAGATGAGTTGGGCTGCAGACTGAAAGCCACCGAGCGTGCATACGTCTGCGTTACAGGCCAAAAACGTGCGGCGGCAGTCTCTTAAATATCAAACTGAGAGAACCACCCACCCCCCCTACCCTGTCGATGAATCTCCAAATCATGTGCCCAGCGGCGTTTGAGACAATACATATGCCGTCATGGCGCTGGGAGCTGGCTTGGTAATTCCAGCAGCCTGCCGCGGCAAACATATTGCATAAAGAATCCCTGCAAGCTGTCGAGGATAATGAGAAACTCGCAAAGCTGATGCTGGCTGTTTTGTGACATATCATCAGACGAGGGGTGGGGGGAGGCATAAAGGACGGCCTCCGCATAGCGCAGAGCTCGGCCGCAGTGCACGCCCGCTTAACCGCATGTGGAGGATAGCGAATTGAAAAGCTTCCCGGCAAGCTTTGCTTGGATAATATGAGGGGGCCACTGTACGGGCGCCTGTTTGAACAGAAAATGCCCTGAATCTAGGTGATGCCGCTCGACAAGGCGTTGCTTAGGGGGCCCGTACAGAAACCGAGAGCCGACTTGCGCCGTTGGCCTCGGCTTCAGCCATGCTTGCAGACCCAGTACCCCGCCTTGCCACCCTCTGCCGTCTCCAACGACCGCCAAAACTTTGTCCACCCCGGGCGCCCGTCGCTGCGCAGGTGCTCGACCTCCTTGACCTCGCCCTTGTGGCTCTCTGCGGCCAGCAGTGCCGTATACAGTGACTGGTAGAAGAGTATCTGCTTCTCAATCTCCCTGGGCATGGCGTCGATGGGACCCAGCACGAGCGACTGGAGCTCATCGGCGTCCACCTCGCCGAGCGTGGAGATGAGAAGCGTCGTGACGTTGGGCCGCGGCACCGGGACCCGGCGGACAGAGCCCTCGAAAGAAATGTGCAGTCGGCGCAGGGCAGGGAAGGTGGCAGCGATACTGCCTAGGATGCGCAGATACTGGTCGCGGGGACTCAAGGCGCGGAGGTCTTTGATCAGAGGCGCGCCGTCGGACGGTCGCGGCGCCTGGTCCAGCGACCGGTCGACGAGGGACTCGTCGCGGTCCGGTATGCGAAACTCCAGCGACGTGATCCAGTTCAGCTGCGGCGTGGCGATGGCGTGCGGAAAGTACATGGCTTCGAGCCTCTGCTCAAACTTGAACGTGTTGCTCGCGTACAAGACATTGACCGTCTCTTCGTACCTGCGAGACTTGTTAGTATTACTGGCTGGCCATCCGATGTTTGCCGAGACGCAGCAGGTGGTCTCATCTCATGGCGACGTGGAAAGACTGCCACACTGCGTTCGTGTGCGGGGATGACTCACGCCTGCCGACATGACAGCAGCCACGGCAGGATGCCCAGATACGTCTCTTTGGGGCCGCACGTCTGGAAGAAGCCTCTGGGACACTGATCCGAGAGTTTGGACTCGAGACGGCGGTCGTCCGGGCCGCACACGCAGCTCCACCAGTACCACTGCGGCATTACGCTGGCGTCGGCGAAAGGCGGGTCCATGGGCGACACGCCGGGCGAGTGCGGATACCATGCCGGCACAGGCTGGTGGCCCTTCCGCCATCGCACGTCGGGCTGGAGGCTGCGTCGGTACAGCAGATAGAGATGGAGGATTCTGCGACCGAAAGCGAGCCGGTAGATGCAGTACCGTAGGTCGGGTGTAAGGACCTCGAAGAAGGGGCTCTGTGAAGGGGCGTTGCGATCCTCGACGACCTCGCCGGACGCTGGCCGCGGTCGAATGGTAAGCGAGGTTGCCAGGGGGCCGGAACCGGATCCGGTGTCGTCGCCTTTGGTCGCCATTGCCGAGGCAGCGTCCGCATCCGGAGCGGTGTGAGGCGGGTTCCGCAGTTTAAGCCGCGACGGCAGTTCACGATCCGGGCTTGGTACTTGGAGAAGTGCTTCCGACATGGGCTGCGCAGACTACCTTTTGGGGGGGGGGGGGGGGGGGGGGGGGTAGTGCCGGAGCTGTCGGCCAAAAGGAGCTGTTGTGTCTGCGGGGGGTTGAAGGAGATAAGACGAGCCTTGGTGCGTGAGAAACGTCGTTGGAAGAGACAAAGGAATTGTGGCATGTATCGTACCTGCCTAGGTAGGTTGTTGGTTGCCCAGCTACTAGATAGGTGCTCGTGATGCCGACCGGCTACAGTGCGCCTGCCCTGGAATTGGTGACAAAGCGCGGGAGGGTACGTGTCTTTTCCGGCAGGCAGGCGGCAGACACACAGTGCCGAAGACTCGATCCTTCTCCCCTTCGTGTCTGCGATCAAGGAATTGTTGTTATTGTTCTTTGGGGGGGGGGAGGGACAAAGGGCGGCTGAGCAGACAGTGCAGCCGGCGCCAGCTGGTCTCCAAGTGCTCGACAGCTGGTCCCACACGCCGGGCAGTGAGACTTACACCAGGTACAGCTGGTCGCAGCTGCGCAGGCTGCACAAAGCACCTTGGGTAAGTGTTCGTCCTCAACTCTCTAGCAAGGACTTTTGCTAATCGTTTAATGGGGTGTGAGTCTGAATAATGTTTTGTAGTGTTGATAAAAACCAAGGGTTATTCACATCTCATGTGCCAAATAGGGCGCCTCTCATAGGTTTTCCTGACAAGAGACGCACATGCCCCCCCCGAGGACAATAATAAGTACAAGAAGTAAATACAAGCCAAGAGTCCCTGCGATGAAGGAATCCCCCTCCCACAATCTCCAACACCGCCGCCCCCTGCATCTGATTTCACCTGCGACGACCGACCCCGCAAACCTACTTCAGCCTCTCGCGGACGTTCTTGACGTGCCACACGCCCCCCTTGCCGACGATGAACACCTCGTTCTCGCCAAAGGCCAGGTTGACGGGGTTGTTGCCGCCCCCGCCGACGCGGATCGACCCGAGCGTCCAGCCGGACTCGGGGTCCAGCACGTCGACGACCTCGCCGCCCGCGCCGAACACGAGCCCGGACCTGCTCACGCGCACGCCGTCGTAGATGTACTGCATCGCTCGGGCGAGCAGCCTCCTGCCCGTCAGCAGCGGGAGGCGCGCGCCCGTCGACGCCGACACGGCAAAGTCCCACGCCCACAGGTCGCGGTCGCCCAGCGGGTTCCGCGCCGACGGCTTGACCTCGAGCGCGCCCGTGCTCGCCAGGTAGAGCGTCTTGCCGTCCGGCGACAGCGACACGCCGTTGGTGTTGCCCTCCAGGAACGCCAGCTCCTTGGGCCGGAGCGTCGTGCCGTTGACGAAGTAGAGCGTCGGCACCGTCGGCCGCCCGTAGGGGTTCAGATCGCGGCCCTGCGATGCAGCGTTAGTGAGAGGGGTTGCAAAATCAATCGGGCAACACTTACCCAGCCAGAGTCCGAGTCGGTCAGGTAATAGTTGCCCTCGCGGTCCATCTCAATCTCATTGAAGCTCATAAACGGCCGCTCGTAAAAGTTGTTCAGCACCGTCTTGCGCTCCCACGTCGTCGGGTCGATCGTCGCCAGGTAGGCCGTCTCGTCCGGGCCGCCGTCCGTCACGACGTGTAGCTTGCCGTCCTGGTACACGCAGCCGTGGGCGTTGTAGGTCGGCGGGTTCGTGCGGATCCTCGTCAGGTTGTTGGTCCGCACGTCGAGCACGTACTGCCAGTCGTGCGTGCCGTTCTGGCCCCCGGCGGCGGGCCCCACTCCACGAAGAACAGGAGCGACTGCTCGGGGATGTAGCACGGCGCCTCGTGCACCTGGAACGGGAGGACCTGTAGCTGCTCGACCGTTGCGTCGGGTCCGATGATGTCGAAGAAGCGCTCGTCGTAGGCGACGAAGCTTGTTTGGTTGATGCGCTGGTTGCTTCATTGCGCAACACTGCGTGTTAGTGGAAGCGCTTTTTGAGTTACGTGCGTGATGTGATGGGAGGGAGCGACGAACATGGCGGCGACCCTCGAGTCCGAGACCCGGGCGGCAGACGGCGCGTCGAACACGGACCGGTTGAACTGTCCGGGATCACGGCGAGGAGGGGCTCCTCGTTGGAAACCCACGCCCAACGATCTGTACTGAAGCCGGATGGCACGGCATCGAGCTGGCAAGCAGCCCGCCCCACAAGGCCGAGGAGTATACCGGCCGCGGACGCGGAGTTCGCATACATCCTATTAAGATTAAGTAATAAACTTGAGTATACTCTAGAGTCGCTTGGTGCCCCGAAGGTGATGCTACAGGACTTCGAGGCCGTAGGTCGAGCCGGGCCTTATATCTACACTTTGTCCGAGTCGCGTCATCGGACTTTGTCCGTTAGTCGACATTGGTGGTCTCCACCTCCACAACGTCTAGCTCCAGGTAGGTAGTGCTTCCCCGCATTTCTCCAAGACATCGGACTCCACTCCGTCGTTGCGGATAATCTCCGAGATCCTCATTGACAGTAATGATCACGGCACGGCCCTCCTGGCAGCCGAACGAATGCGCGAGCTGCGGGAGCTGCTGAGGGGGTGGGGGGACTGCACAGCAGTGAGGCGGAGCAACGCAGTGATCTTGGAGTAAATGAAAGCAATCGGGATATTTATACAATCAGGAAGCGGGGGGGGGGGGGGGGAGTTGCTGAATATGTACTTTGAACGAGTAATTAAAGACAAAAAAAAAAAAAAAGAATCGAAAATAAAGCGACCCCACAGCTCTCCCTCTCTCTCTCTCTCTCTTGGCGACACCCCCCTCACGCAGTCCCGTAAACGACGTCCGCCTCTCTGGACGCGGGCGTCACCTTCAATCCGCTCACCGAGTCGCCCGTGATGTTGGCTGCCACTGTCGTCTCGAACGGGGCCAGCAGCTTAAAGTACCCCGTCCACTCGGCCGGCCACGCCGGCAGCAGGCGGATCTGCGTGTTGTTCCTCGCAAACGTCTGCATGAGCATCTCCTGGAGCCCGATCGAGGCGCTGCCGTAGTGGTTCATGTCCGGGGACCAGTCGTAGTTGGGGCCCTTGAACGTCGGGAACCGGTACGCCGTGCTGTCCGCGAACCTGTCGGCCGTGTTGCGGGCGGCGCGCTCCGTCAGCCCCATCCGGGCGAACCAGATCTGGTCCTGCCTCCAGCCGCTGGAACTTTTGGTCAGCCATCGCACACTCCGAAGAAGGTGGCGGACGGGGGAGGGCTCACTATGTGCCATTGTAGGTTGCCGACTGGCTGTCGTTAAAGTATGTGTGCATGGCGTAGCTCAAGTTGGTTGGCTGACCAAGGCCGTACTCACCCCACGCTGTGCAAATTGGTCAGAAGACGATAGAAAAACCAGGGAATACGGAGAGGAAAACTCACGAAAGACCGCGTACATTGCCGTGGGCTCATTGTTCTCGGTGAAGGAGTAGTTCGTGGCCGGCGCGATACACACGAGCTCTGCTCTCCTAAGTCAGATGCAACCGAAAAAAAGAAAAAAAGAAAGAAAGGAAAAAACGCTTCACTCTTTGGGTTATGGGGGCAAAAGTCCGCTTACCTGTCGCACCGGGACACGGCTGCATCGGCGTCGCCGGGACCCGGGCAGAGTAGCCCTCGTAGTACGAGGCGTTCCCCTTGACGAGCCCGGCGCCCGTCTGCAAGAGGTCGGCGATCGTCTTGCGCAGCCCCGACACGGTCGACGCCGGGTTCAGCGCCAGCTTGTACGTCTCTGCCCCCGACGCCGGGTAGATGACGAGCGCGCCGTCCTCCCCGAGCCCGTTGCGCTGCCGGTAGTACTCGTCGAACCACGCGAGCTGGTACTCGACGAAGGGCATCCACGGCGCCACGTCGACGCCGCCGTACATGTTAGCCTGCAGCACCATGTCGGCGAACTCGTTGGCCGCGTCGCTCAGCCAGCTCAGCCAGTCGTTGAAGAGCACGCCCGGCGGGTACAGCGACGTTCGCGTCTTGCCGTCCGAGTATGCGTTGGCGTCGTACTCGTACACGTTGGGCAGCCCCGTGTTGTCAATCTGCTCCGACGTGAACCCGACATCCAGGCCGAAGTACAGCTGCCCCAGCTTGCGGCTCGTCGGCGAAATGTTGCTGTAGAAATTGAATTGTTCTGCTTTCCATGTCAAAAAGTGAACGCGGCGCGGCTGGGTTGTGAACAAGACGGGCGGGACTCACGGGTCATGATGTCGAAATCACCGCTTTTGAGAAGCGGCCAGTACAGAAGCCTTTGGTTCTGGGCCGTGAACGTCCCGCCGGACCATTTCCTGTAGTCCGGAGTGAAGCTCTCCTGGCCGCGTACCAGGATGGGATCAAACGTAAACAGCCCGCCGTTGAACCTGGTCGGATACTTGCCCTTGGCATTGCACGCCATCATGTACCTGAAGTACTGGTAGTTCTTCCCCACCTGGAAGCCCGGGTCCGTCGCCGGGGCGTCCGGGTTGATGATGATATAGGACCGGTCCCAGAACGAGTGCCACCACGCAATCGTGTCGGCCTGGCTGGCGGCTTGGATCAGCGAAGCGCTGTCGATCAGCTCCGAGGCCCAGCCCTCCACGTTGGTCGTCTGCTCCTGTCCTGTGGCGATGTAAAGCTGGAACGACCTAGAAGGCGAGGTCGAAGCCAGGTTGTAGGACGTGAAGCTGGTGTTGAGGTACGTTCCGTTCGTAATCGAGGCATACTTGAGTTGAGGGGACGTCATAAAGGCACCAAACTGCGCCGACCAGTCAGCCTCGCAAGCGTACTTGGCAGGTAGGGTTGCATCATACCGTATTGTTTCTCATTGGGTTGAACAGAGACTCGGGTTCGATTGACGTAAGATTCTGCTGGGTAACCTGGAAATCAAACAGAGGCGTTTCCGCGTTGTGGTGGTAGCTCAGTACTCCCCCAGACGCGTAGCTGATACTGTCTGGGCGTTGATAGGGAAGCGGAAGCGCTGGCACGTCGTTCACTCCCCAGGACGTTTGCTCTACAGTCATCGTTTAGCCGGAATCCAGTAGACCCCCAAGAGCCCCATGGGGCAGATGAAGAACCTACGCTGTTCTCCAACGACCATCTGGTGGCCCTGCGTACGCCACGACTCAAATCCGGCAGTTAGGTTGAGGGGCACTGCGCTGGTGATCTCGGTGTGGATTGCGGACGTGTCCATGTCGACCCAGATCTTGACCTCGGTCGAATGGTCGCCCTTGATGGTCGCATAACCGTCGTTGATGTTGAGGCGCTGTTCGAACCCAGATGCGTTCACAGCGAACGGGTTCGGGGTAAACGACAGCCGCACGCGACCCAGTTTGAGCAGGGAATTGTTCTCGTCAAACGCGCCGCTTTTTGCGATGTAGAAAAAGACCTCGCCTGATCGAACCCCCCCCCGATTAGCATACCGTCGGGGAAAACGGGCAACCGAACTCACCCGACTCAACCCACAGGTTCAGCCCAACATCGCCTCCGCCAACGGGCATTGAGCCAGCGGCGTTGGCGCTCTGCGTCGTCCACACCGTGTCATAGCTGCTCGGGAGCTGGATTGACTGGGCGCATCGTGTCAAGCTCAAGACTTGACAGCCAAGCACGAGGCGTTTCAGGAAAGTCGACGCCATCCCGGGCAAGAAAGCTTTGGCCACACGTTTGCGAGTGAAGGTGTGTGTCATCATGACAGGCCCGATCTGGGGTATCCGGAGATGTATTATAACAATCCACCGCCCCGCCAACCCCGCGAAGAGCAAGGTGTGATGAATGCCATTGACCTTTTTTCGTGCCTGCTATCGTTGATGGCCTGATGCTACCTTCCCTATTAATTTACTGTGGGTTTAGCGGGGGAGGGATCCCTTTTGCGATAGTGGTCCGAGGATATTGGGAGCGGAGATGCGTAGTGATGTCAGGTGAGTGAGCGGCTTCGGCTGGGCACTATGTCAATCACTATGATAATAGCACAATGGTCTGGGGTAGGCAATACTTGGCGCGCTAGACTAAACAAGCATCCTCTGGGACTGGGAAAGGCATCAAACGGCCCGGGGTTCCCCGGCCGCCTCGGAGCTCGAACGGCTGATTGCCGGCTTTACCGGTTTGCCGGGGCTGGGGGTTGCTACGTTCCGATGCTTGCTACGCCTATCTCCGCTATCATTGTTTATCAGTCAATTGCTGAACCCGGGCGCTGAAGCTATTGAATGCATAAGTAAGGAGCTGCAGGGATTCATATTGTTTCTTATCGAGATTATGAACTTTACCCAGACGGGCGGTACTAGTGCATGGATTCGTGCCGTCAGACCGAGAGCAACCCTCACTCAGCTTACCTAGATAGAGGATGCCGTCTTCCTTAGGAACCAGTCTCCGAAGAAACCTCAAGTTTATTGTTCGACGGAAACATCCGTACTGCAGAAATGTCACTTTGCGGCGTGATCCCTTTGCAGACGAGACAATTGCTTCTTTTGCACTTCCGACGACGCAAACGCCCAGACTATGTTCTACAGAATTTTCTTGCAACTTCTCCCGTCATCAGGCCCCTAGGATGATGGGTCTCGTAACTGTCAGGTCTCCCGACCTCCAAAAATGTCTCAAAAAAGGAAATGATGATACAGTTCGCATTTTGAATGTTTTTGTTTCCCTCAAATACCAGCAGCGATGAGGACTGCAGCCACAACACCAGCAGCGCCAACGGTGTCAAGCTTGGTGCGACGAGCCGAGCTCTTGGTGACAACAGCGGGGGTGAATGTGCCAGTTATTGCAGAAGGATCGTCCGGCATGATGAGCGTTTGGAACATGGGTCCTTCTGGGGTCGAGGTAACTGCCAGAATGGTGGTGTTGGCCGGAACATTAACGGCTGGAATAGGTTCGTACGGGACCAGATTGGTAAGGCTGAGAATGCTGGGAGTTGGTTGCGAAACGACAACAGGTGTCTCAGCTGGCGGTACAGTGGCCATGGGAGGGTCCAGCTGCACGCTTCCGTAACTCTGCAATCCAGAGATACTGGCACTCTTCGGCGGCACATGGACGACGACAGTCTGAACGGCAATGCTGCGGCTGGAAGGAACGACTGCAGTCACAGTGGCTGGAGGACTGTTGTAGTCCGAGGTGCATGGGGTGCTAGAACCTCCATCGCCCGGCGTGACGGTGTGAAAGGCGACAG
Source organism: Colletotrichum falcatum (assembly GCA_019425465.1). Taxonomy (NCBI): domain Eukaryota; kingdom Fungi; phylum Ascomycota; class Sordariomycetes; order Glomerellales; family Glomerellaceae; genus Colletotrichum; species Colletotrichum falcatum. The sequence continues at coordinate 639,883 of SWKJ01000194.1, read as the reverse complement.
TGGACTTGGAGGCCAGCTTCACGGTGCGAGTGAGGGTTGGGAGGTGAATGGTCATGAAGGTGATAGAAGGGGTTGTCTCGGCGGATGCCGGGCCTCCTGGACCCAAGGCAGAGGATGAAGGAGACGCCGTCTCATCGCATGCCTTGTATACGTTGGCGTAGCTGCATCCCTCGGAGTTGGAGTAGCCGCAGAAGCCGAACCTGGCGTCACTGGTGCAGGTCTTGCTGCAGAGAGACTCATCGACCATAGAGAAGCTGACCAAACTGCTGCCGCAACGACAGCCGCTAGATAAAGGACCCCGTATCAGTCTTCGTGTTTCTTCAGTTGCAGGCCAAGGCTTACTCTGGAAAGGCAGCAGCGTAATTGCGACCGGTGCAAGCAGACTGGCACTCTTCAGGGGTGTAAGCTCTGCCAAAGTTGACAAAGGCGTTGAACTTGTCCGGCGTGACGCTGACGCAGCCAACGTACTCGAAGCCGTGGATGACGTGGCTGGCCTGAGCCGCGACCATGGTGGCCAGCAGCAGACCAATGACGAAGATGGACATTGTGCTTGGAAATGCAGGGAGGGAATGAGAGTTTGTCTGGTGTCTTGGCCTCTTGAGTTGACAATTCTTGACAACGTATTGAAACGAGTGATGATGGGTTCAGGGAGTCGGAGACACGGGCTGTTGATGATGTGATTCTTCGAGGAGGATGTCGGTTGATGAAAAGTTTAGGAATAGAAATAGGGACGGGGACGCATCTTGAGCAAGTGGCAGGAACAACGGCGACGGCAGAGCGAAGGAAGCCACGGCCGTGTACCAAAGTGAGAGAAGAAACAACCAGGAAAGATAGGCAGGTGCCCTAGCAACCTGAGTTCCTGCCCTGCTTCGAAGTCGTGCAGGTAGGTGCCTGCCTTAGTAGATGGCATGAACATCGGAAGCGGCGGGCGGCTGTTCATGCCTGCCTCGTTCTCCCCAGCCGCGAACAAGACAAGGCCAGAAGCCAGAAGCAACACGGCATTTGTTGGGAAGGGCTAAGAGTAGCGAAGAAGATGCTTTTGATATCATACTGGGTCTACGTTGCTGCAAGATGGGTGAGTGTGACGTTCCAGCTCGCGGTCCGTCCTCTTCCGGTCCCCAAGTTCAACACCACAGCAGTGATGTAGCAATCGTCAGAGCTCTCTTTGATCATCATGACGCCTCTTGAGAGGCGTTCTAGAGCCCAAATTAACGGGTCAACAGCGGTTACGCCCGCGGCTAAACACTGCATGTCGACCTCATCTCGGGCCGATCGAGTCTTCATCACCCGATTGCACACATTATCCTCCGCGTCCAAGCCTTTCATCCCAGGGTATCCATTCATGCAGGGCGAAAGAGAGAGAAAACGGCCTAGTGCTTCTTCTTCCTAGACGAAGCAGACACCAGCTTCTTCTTGAGGCTCTTGGGAACCTTGTCCTTGCGCTTTTCGCGCTTGGCCTCCTTGACGGCCATCTTGTGTTGCTGCGAGGTGTCAGCGGTGGCCATTCGGCGTGTCCAGTGTCCGTTCTTACCTTCTTCTCCTCCTTGTCTTCGTGCTTACGTCCTCTAGGCCTGCCCTTATCGAACCTGGACTCGTCCTCATCGCCGCTGGCCAAAGACGCCCCACTGCCTGACTCATCCTCGGAAGACTCGTCCTCCTCTTCCTGGTTCTCGTCGTCCTTAACGACGGTGTCGGCCAGCAGGTTCTTGTAGACGAGCTTGTCACCCTCACCCTGCCCAATCTTTGCGGCATCCTTCTCAATGTCGTAGACCTGCTCAAGGGTCTGCGGGATGTACTGCTTTCGGAAGACCTCGTTGTCCACTTCCTGCTCGGCAGCGGCCGCCTCGTTGTGGGCGGGTCTGGTCTCGTACAGCTTCCCAAGTGCTTCCCCATGGCAGGCTCCTCGACCGGGCCCTCGACTGACGAGACAAAGTCGAAGATGGCACGGTCGCTGAGCGTGTCGACGCCCTTCCTCCGGAAAAAGTCGCCGACATTCTTGATGTCCATGCGCAGGAACTCCAACGAGCGGGGTGGTCGGGCTCGACGCTCTGGGAGACGTCGATGATGTACAGTTTCTTGTCGTTGTAGAGGATGTTGTACTCGCTCAAGTCGGCGTGGACCAGGCGGCAGACCTGGTATATCCGGCGCATGAGGCCCAAGAGCTGGACGTAGAGGTTCCTCCACTGCTGGTCCACGTCGTCGCCAGTCAGGTTGGCGTCTCGAAGACGGGGTAGGCCCAGCCTTTCTTGTCGCCGAGGAAGCCCATCGCCAGGACGTGCAGCTTCAGGCTGATGGGCTCTGGGCACGGGATACCGGCGGCATGTATTCTCCTCAGGTTGCGATACTCCTTCTCGGCCCACAGCTTGACCATCTTCCTGTTGCTGCTCTTGTCGAAACCCTTCTGGAATCGGTGCTCGCCCGTGATGTAGCGCTCGCGGTCCTTGAAGACCAGAATGGAAGTCTTGTACACCTTGATGGCCCGCTGGATGTTGGGACCGTCGCCCTCGGGATGCAGGATGGCGTGGTAGACGTTGGCCTCCTTCCCGGTGCTGATGGCGCCGTGGATCTCGCTGACAATACCACGGTTGATCATCTGGAGCAGGATCATGCGCGTGCGCTGGTCCAGCACTTGCTCGCTTGTCGCGCGGTCCGCCTTGTCCTTGCTCTTCTCGTCATTCTCCTTGACACCGTCCAGACGGATCTTGGCGGCATGCTTGGAGAGGGCAGTGATCTGATCGTCGACGCTCGCCTTGGTGTTGGCAGTCGGCCTCTGGGCATTGGACCGTGGAAGAGCGGCGTCATTCGAGTTGAACATGCGCTGGCGGTTGTATGACTTGGTCAAGTTGCCAGAGTCGGCGCTCCATTCCTCGTCGTCGATATCCTCGTCCTCGTCAAAAATGTCCTCCAGATCACCGTCGTCCTCGGCTTTGTCGTCGCCTTCGTGAGCAGAAGCGTCGTTGGCCACGGTTCTCAGCTCGACGGGGATAGGCTCGGTCTGCTCGTAGCCCTCGTTGGGACGGTATGTGTAGGGGGCTCATGGGGAGCAGCAGGAGATTCGTTGGAGGACATAATGGGCGCTCAGAGTTTTTTGAACAACCTGGCTCTGAGAATCGCGTTGCGGTGTGTGTTGTTGGAGGCTCAATGTGGTGTTGTTCACTCGAGGAGGATGCTTCTCTGCTCGAGGCGTGGGATGTTGTGCACCCCGCTGCCCCTCCATCGCGGCCGGGATTTTTGAAATTTTTATCTTATCAATGGTGGCGGGCGTGGCGGGGTCTTGGGTTCACAAAACCGGGTAACACTGGCCCGTGCGCCATGATGAGTCAACACCTCGGCGAGTGACTGGCCTGGTGCGAGCACACTGCACGGTTTTATAGTGAGTCAAAGTGAATCATTGCTGGAAACTGGGAGATGAGCACTAAAGTAGCTCGCTAGCGAGAATAGGCGAGAAATTAGTGCCGCTCCCGACGAGTGGGGCTCCCGCTGTCTTCCTAGATGACCTAATCAGGCAGTCCCAAGACTTCACCTCTCCAACGGCACGACATGGACGCTCCATCAAACCTGGAACCGCCTTCGAGATTGACGTGGACGTCTGTCTGCACGGCATGAATGCCATACAGAGTGATACATCAAGGTCGTAGGCACACTACACATAGACACTACGCAGAGTGTGTTGTAGAGTGAGTCAAAGTGATTCATTCCAAGAAATTACGGAACATGAGCACCAAAGAAACATAAGCAATACATGCCGTTGCAACCCCTACTATTCGCACTATTGACGGTTCTTGTCTAGCAAACCTTGATATCGTGGCACAGCGATGGTTCAAAGGCCTCCCCATCCATAACGCCATGCACGTAGGCCTCGCCGACAAACGTGTCATAGCCATCGCCGTTTGGCCTGAGCACCAAGGGCACTCTCCCGCCCTCTGCCAGAACGATCTTATCACCCGCCCGCGTCTCCTCTGGTAGCAGTGCCAGCCACCCATTTTCGCACCACCCTAGCCTCCGCTCAATAGCGGATTCGCAGTAGAGCGCGAATTCGTGGAACCCCCCTCCCAGCATTGGAAGACATACGTGATCGGGTGAACGCCGTAGCCCAAGGACCCATACCGGCTCTCGTTCTTTTGCATCACATCCAGGCTTCGCGTCCACTTCTGGTACAGCGCTTCCGTGGCCGCGGGGTTCTCGTGGTCGTACGTGCCGGCACAGAGCGTCTTCCAGTACGTGGCCGTTGCTGCTTCCACATCTAGACCGCACGGATTGGTCGGCGTTTTTCTGGCAGCAAACTGCTCCCAATGGATCAGGGCCTGCCAGTGCTGGGAGAACTGAGTAAAAATGCTCTTGAACTCTGCTTTGTAGTTCTTGAGACTCATCATCTGGAGTGGGAATCCGGATGGCTCCTTTTCGCCGTGTGCGGTGACCTCCGCAAGCAACCTTTCCCGTCGTTCATCTCCTTCTTCCGACATGATCCGGACCAGCTTTTCGTAATCCATACGAGGGATGCTCCTGGAAATCTCCAGAACCGTTGCTATTTCATGACCGCGAAGCACTAGAGTCACGGCATCGTCGGGAAAGCGGGCGTTGGTGGCGAGAGTACCGCGGGTGGCGTGTGTGCGCCGCGGGCGGTCCAATGAGTCGCGAGACAAAGGCGTGGCCATGGACGCCGAGTTGCTCCAGTCTGTCACCCAAGAAGGTAAACCCCTCCTGGACGACCTAGGGCATATCCCGAGAACGTCAAGGGACCCTGTTGATTGGATGAGCTGCTGCGACATCATCCTATACACGTAGACGACGGGGCTGGCGTAGTCTGCGTCAATGTTCACCCGTTTGACAGCATCGGCGGCAGAACCAAGTCTCTGAATGTTTTTCAGTATCCCTGACACTGCGTAGATCTTGTCTCGCGGGTCTTTGGATTCCCTCTGCCTACAGCCTTCCAGTAAAGTGAGAAGGATTCCTGGCCCGTGTTCAACATTGGAACCACGGTCCTCCGAGGCATACAGGCCTAAGCGACGTTGCAGCGCCCTGATCGTGAAGTAAGGCAGTATGCTGGGGTTGACAAAAGTCCCTGATGCCAAAGTAGGCCAGATGCGCATCCTGAGCCCATGGTCGACGGCGGCACAGAGATCCTGCCAGTCGATACTGTAGCGTCCCATGACTAAAGTGATGTTGTTGGAGAGTAGGATCTCTTGCAGCGTCCAGGAGCGATACCACCACGCACAGGCCACGATGTTCCAGATCTCCCCGTCGGCCGCATAAAGCTCGCGGGAGGGACTTTGTACAAGCGGCGCCTTGTTAAGGTTGATGAGAGTGATGGGAAGTGTTGCCTGGTCATCATCCAAGTCACCGTGGCTTGCCTCGGTGGTGTTCGAATCTCTGTCTCGTGCGAGACAGTACAACATCTCAAAGGTGCTATCCGTTTGCTCGGTTTCGGCCCCAAGCCATATTATGGTGCGGCGCGCGTTTCGGTAAATGCTGTCCATGATGGGAACTTGGCCGTTCCTCTCCGCCAAATCCGTCTGATTGATGCAAATCGCATCAACCCACAAGAAGCGTCTCTGATCATGTTCTGCAGTGAGTCCGGGGCTGGAGTTGACTCGAAGGCTGGTCAAAATGTCGTACAGTGACTCGTAAACCTCCATCCAGCCACCGTTGACAGAGATGGCCCTTCTCGGCTGCTTTGGGTCTCCCCATACGTAACTAAGTGCGTCATATGTCTGCATAGTATCGCCGAGACCAGCCGTGTTTAACTGAACGTGAATGGGTTCATTCTCTTGACCCGGCAGTAGTTCTAGAAGTCGGATGTAGCCGTTGTCTGGGATGGCTTGATACTGGAAGGGTTCAAGCTGCTGCTTGATCGCGAAAGAGGTTTGCTCCGGCAGTTTTGCGCCTTCTTTTCCCCCTTGCATGGACAGTGGTGCTCGAATGTCACGCCATTGCTTTGTGACGTATCTCTTGAAGTCTCTCTTCATCGACGCCTTCGTGTTGTCCCAGTTTTCGTGGCCGGATGCCATTTTGAATTGCCGTTTAAATGTGCAATGGGATTTTCGAAAGCGGTTTGAGATGGGTTGCGCTTAAAGACCAGCCATGGCGATAGGAGACGTAGATAAAATACATTGTGTAGGCGAATTTATCGGTGGGATCTCTTGAGTGTCAAGTGGCAAGATTGTGCCCAATCAAGAAGCGTCGTATAGATGACCCATCGGAGGCCAAGACAAGGAAGGTATAGGAAGCTAATTTCTTACTGCCTTAGACTAGTGAAGCTCATGCAGTATACCTATAAATCGTAGCAGCTAGTACCCTCGGATGTAAAGCCCTGTTTAGGTATCTACATCAAGACAGTATCTTGTAGGCAATTAGGCGGCAGGCTTGAGAAAGCCATTCGGATACGAAGTTGACATATAAGACACAGCACGAGGCTTTGTTTCACCATTCGTTTCCTTCTGTTTCTCTGAACCTAGATTCCCTAGCCTTTTATTGCTGGTTGTCTATTATCGATATTGATGCGATGTTACTTTACGCAACGATCCAACAGCCAGCATGTAATATCTTGGGGATGACGTAGGTCTAGCAATGGATCTAAGATATATTTATAGCTAAACGTCTTCCTAACGTTGAAAAGTAGGCCACTTCCAATGATATGTAACATACATCTTTTGGGGAGTAGCTGTAAGCGGAAGCCGATCTCTTGAAACGCCATCTCCCTTTGGCTGAGCCATGGAGCGAGCGATTGTCTCATTCTTCATGCGAGAATGAATCGCACTTGAATGACGACGGTTTCCGTTAACTGTCTCGGGACGCCGCGGATTTCCGACGCGTCCTCGATAGCTATGAATCTTGCGGGCAAATGGTGCCCACGGCCGCTCTCGGACGAGCAGTGTCCAGCTATGTGGATACCAACATGAACGACTCTCGAATTGCAGCGCATGACTAGGCATTTCACCAAGCTGCTTCGACAAGCGCTGATGGCGTCCATCTGAGCACGATGACAAGCAGTCACCCGTGCCGTCCTCCCGCTGTTTCTGCCAGCGAACTACTTGGGATGCCGTTGGCGCTTTGTTCCCCAAGGCGAGTATCAAAGCGTTGTTTCTCTCCCCCGTTTGTCCGCCGCGAATTTTCAAACCATGCATATATCATCGTATCGGGACACCTTCGCATCGCTGAGACCAAGGTTGCGCTCGAGCGGATAAAGAGACACCTGTCGATTTCCGTCCCGAGCGACTATAATCCTTGGCCGAGCATCAGTATGAACGCACCGGTTTGGACGGCCGCCGTGCAGCGCTGTGTTCGCTCAAATAGCATCATCACCATCATCTGACCGTCCCAGGCTCGCCGCTGCAGCCTCCTGCGTTATTGATGCCCCCTTTTGAGGTGGTTCGACGACAGTGGCATCCAGTTTCGAAACCGACGGCAACACCACTTCCTTCTCAAGACACCCGCACATCTTGGTTGGCGGTCCAGAAGTGCCATGGGTTGGATTATACTCACGATTGGGCAGTATCAAGACATCTGCGGGAGAAAGGAGAGATAATGATTGGCCATTCGGAGTCCCTTGCCCGAGAGGGCACACCGCCATAACCCCTCAGGGGCGCCGACGTCTCTCCCAGCTCCTCGGAAGGCGGATGGCCGATGAAGTCTGCTGATCATGGCCCGTCGGCCGCCATTGGCCGAAGGTTCGCAAGGAACAATGTCAGTCTTCGATAACCGGGTTAAGCCAGGTGCCGTTACGCCTCGTCTGTGCAGTGGACTTCAAGCACGGTCCCTGCCAGAGTCGGACAGAGTTGGGGGGTTTGTTTCCCACCGTCTCTAGGGGCGGACCAATCGTCGTCGTTATTCGGAATTAGTCAACCGTTTCCAGGCAGGACGGGCTCATCTCCCCTCCCCCCCATCAAAGCAGAAATAACCTCTGTCTCAGGGTCAAGAAATTGATTGCCGATACTTTCAGCAGTCTAACCGAACCTGGCGACGGTATGGATCCACGGCTCTGTCTCTTTTAAATAAGCAGACCCTTCTCGCCCTTTTCTCGTAAACACACAACGGGGCAAAGGTAGAAAAAAGGATCGTCTCCCTCTCGTTCATTGCGTAAACTGCTTTGGGAACCTTCGTATTCTCGGAGTCATGGCTCGACGGTCGCGATGGGGATGGATTCTGGTAATCGTCGTCGTCCTACTCACCCTCGTTTCGCCTGCACAAGGCCATCATCATAAGAAGAAACCGAAAAATCCTGCACCAGCCCCGGCACCGCCAGTCGCGCCGGCTCCCGTTCCGGTTCCTGTGCCTCCTCCGGCCCCGGCCCCTCAACCTGCTCCGCCGGCACCTCCGCCACCGGCACCCGTACCTTCAGCACCGCCGCCGCCGCCGCCGCCGCCACCGGCGTCACCGCCGCCGTCCCCTCCTCCAGCTCCCTCAGCACCATCGCCACCGCCGCCGCCACCTGTACCGGCACCTTCAGCACCACCGCCGCCGCCGCCACCGGCATCACCGCCGCCGTCCCCTCCTCCAGCTCCCTCAGCACCACCGCCGCCGCCGCCACCGGCATCACCGCCGCCGTCCCCTCCTCCAGCTCCCTCAGCACCACCGCCACCGCCGCCACCGCCGCCGCCGCCGCCGCTACCTGTACCGGCACCTTCAGCGCCGCCGTCTCCGCCTCCGGCACCACCACCGCCCGCGCCGAAGCCGATGCCTGAGTTCACTGATGAGGAAATCAACAATGGGACGGCGTTGGCAAGGCTGAATATGATGGCATTGGAGAATGCTCATAGGATAAATGACCCGCAAACACATCTCGGCGACAACAACTACTGCAAAGGGGCATTCATACCGGTGCGCAAGGAATGGTTAGTACGCACCAGCCATGGGCTGCTTCGTTGTAGGAGCCCCTGCACGGATTCCTAGTGCTGATGATTCACGCTCCAGGCGCACTCTGCCGGTTCTCCAACGCAAGGCGTTCATCACGGCTGTCCAGTGTATGATGAAGCAGCCTGTGTTGTCCGACCCGAAGAGAGTCCCGATGGCGAAATCCCTCTATGACGACTTTGTTGCTGTTCACTACACCAGTTTTAAAAACGTCCAATACACGGTTAGACATCCCCTTCCTTCCTTTCTGGAGCAAACAGAAAGATTGCGTTGGACTCGGAGCTGACAAGTACTCTAGGCTTCCTTCTTTGCCTGGTACCGGTACTACCTAGCTAGTTTTGAACAGCGATTGCGAACGCAATGCGGATACGAAGGTAACCACATATTCCGGCTCGATTGTGAATGGATCCTAACCAACAGCTAAATAGGCACTCTGCCGTACTGGGAATGGGGCTTTGACGTCGACGACCCGTCTGTCTCTCCAATTTTCGACGGATCCGAGACATCACTAGGAAGCGATGGCGAGTTCATCCCCCACGACGGCCTTCAACTCCGCCAGCCCTTCTCAAACAACCTAATCACCCTCAAATCCGGCTCCGGCGGCGGGTGCCTCAAGACGGGCCCGTTCAAGGACATGCGCGTACACGTCGGGCCCGCCGCCCTGGCCCAGTACGCCACAGACAAGCCCTTCAGCGTCGCGAACCCGCTCGAGGACCTCCCGCGCTGCCTCAAGCGCGACCTGAACAGGGACGTCGCCGCCCGCTTCAACTCCTTCCGGAACACGACGCTGCTCATCCTCCAACAGGCGACCATCCAGAACTTCTCGTCCCTGCTCCAGGGCGACGACCGCTTCTTCCCCGACACGCTCGGCGTCAACGGCGGGGGCCACTACATCACGGGCGGCGACCCCGGCGCGGACATGTCCATCACGCCCGGCGACCCGGCCTTCTGGCTGCACCAGGCGCAGGTCGACAGGGTGTACTGGATATGGCAGAACCTCGACTTCAAGAACCGGCAGGGCGTCTTCGGCACCATGACGCCGCAGGACAGCCCGAAAAGCCCGAACGGCAGCGTCGAGGACGCCATCGACCTGACGCCCATCAACACGCCGGTCAAGATCAAGAACTTGATGAACACGGCGTCCGGGGCGCCGTTGTGTTACGTGTACGAGTAGGCGGTAGAGTAATGTTGATAGAAGCACAGAATGATAGATACGATACCCCGTCGACGCTTGTCGAAAACCAGGAAAACTACGGCGTGTTCTTCCCCAATAATCGATATTATTTAGTAATTAGTTTCACTTTTATGAAAATGCACTTCCACTGCCTAGACGTGCCGACAGTCATCGCCTGGTTTCTGTGATTCCGAGCACTTCTCAACCAGTACCTTTCGTTTAGGATATACGGACTTTCTTACTTTATCCCAGTTCCGTATGCCTGGGTCATCATGTCAATCATGTTCACCACGAGAATCGATAACCCATGGGACCCATGGAAAGTGACAGAAGCAGCCATTTAGGCGCGGATCTCTGCTTACCGCCCCGAATCTCGACCGGTTCCTTGGCTTACGTATCTGCCATCCATCCACCCAAATGGTGCCGAACAATATTGGGAGGGGAAGGAGGGGGTTACGTCAAGCTGTTGCCGAGGTCTTCCGTCTGCGCGACTCGGTGCGACGACAATATCGCCAAAGAGTTTACTGTACTGCTAGGATGATCCTCGTCGAGTCCTGCGCGGCAATACAGCCTCTACATAGGAGTTTACAGTAAAATCTGCCGTCTTTGTAAGCTTATTGATTTCAGCCAGCTAATCGGGATTCTTCGAACGAAGGACTGTATCCTTCCACGCGGGTGCTAATGAAGCTGTCGCGCTTGACTACCTGCCAAAGAAAAGTGAAAATAGGCGGCGCCATTCCCTCGTGCCTATGTCCTTAGTCATTGAGTTTCATCAGTAATCAATACACCATCAATTGCATCATAGCGTGGATTGTACTAATCGCTGTACTATCGTGTCAATATGCTTCAATCATTCCAAGCCTTCTGGGTGTTTCCGCCAGATGTCAACGGTCACTCGCCTGTTTAAACTATAGTTGTCGTGATGCTCCGGGTAAAGCAGATCGACGATCTCGCTCCATTTTTAGGACGGGCTACGCTAGCAATTGTCGCCTTATTACGTCAATTTAAGGCTAAGGTCAAAGGAATTATTCGAAGCCAAGTGCCAGAGAATGTCATTTTCGCTTACTCAGGCGGCCCGCAAATGTTTGCTTTTGGGTTGATGGTGACAGATCAAGGCCACGGGTACAGGGCATGACATGGAGGGTTTGTTCTTTAGCTCTACCTAACCATCTATGCTGCAAAGAGTACGTGGCTCTCCGGACGATTTTCAAAGGCCTCCTCCAACTCGGAAGCGACTAATGCACTAAATGAGACTAATTCTCGGTACACATTTGATGCAGCGAAGAGTCGACAAACACCACATCTCTTCAACGCATGTCGCCGTGTTAATGACTCACAGTCTGAGGAGAATATACAGCCCTACCTAGATGAGTGAATCGGCCAACTGACCCACTTGGGGCCATCCGCCCCGATCGTTGTCGATCACGTTATCAAGGACAACCCAGGTAGTGTGAGTTGCATACCCGCCCGTAGTTTGTGTAAACAAGTTCTTGACAAGGCAAGGCTAACTGAGATGAGACGGAATCGGCCACGAGCTCCCCTGTCGTGCCCGTTCGGAGCCACGCCACAGCCCCCCTATCCCTGAGCCGGGGAGAAGGTTCCCCAGACTGGGGGGTGCCGGAACGATTGGGCCGGTCAGAGCGCGCCAACTCAGTGCCACGGTGTGCGGGATCGGCACGCAACAGCCGCATGGGTCTGGCGTCATGAAACATCCCGAGGTCGTCTGCCATCAAGAAGGGCATGAAACCTTACAGCATTTGGTGTGTGAGATGGGAGGTGCGTGAGTGATGATGGCACTTAAGCTAAGTTTGGTTTCAGCGGTTCTCGCACCCTTCACTTAGAAACCTTTCATGCTAGCCTTCATTATGGAAACCCGTTTCTGGTTTTCTTTTCATCCCGATCATGGAGTGGCGTCGATGTTGTCTCAACTTTCGCTCCAACGGCATCCCATCAGGCGCGGGTTCGCTGAGACAGACGCGTACTTGAGCGAATTCAGTTGTTTCCCAACAAAATTGCAAGACCCCCGTGAATTATCCGTTGACATTCTCGAAAGCCTGCCGTTTCATTCCCCTAAGAAACGCATTGATCTGTTACCAAACGCGGTCCGAACTGCTACTGTGCAACACTTGAGGATGAAGAAGATGAGAAAAAAAAATTAGGGGGACGCGTACGCGACCGCCACGTTTTCCTGCGGGAAATAATATCCGTATGATATTACTTTACACTCGGACCGACGACGTCACTGAACCAAAACGGCCCTGCCTCGTCGTCCCAAGCGTGGAAACCCGAGCCCACCTTTGTTGCTTTTCTTGTTTGGTAGCGCGATCTCTTGGACAACACAACACGTCACCAGTGCGTCGTTGTACATAATATGTCTCCTAATCGACTAGCCACAAAAACGGCTTTTCGGTTCTGGTGCAAGTCGTCTCCGCGCCCCCCCCCCCCCCCTCCTCTTCCGCTCTCCTTCACGTTTGTTGCCATACTTTATCTAGCAAAGTATGCGACTGAGATGTCACAATGTTGTCGTTACCAGCTCCCCGTTTGCATACGGTAAAGACCCATCGATCACGACAACAGTCCCCAATCCTATATCTGGTCGTCGCCGTGTGCCTCCTCTTCCTCTTCCTGAGGAACCAGTATGGAAACCCAGCCGGCGTTGAGATCTTCACCGACACCAGCCCACTCGCCGCCGAGAGCCCTTCGACGACGGCGCCAACGAGGCCCAAGAACACAAAGAAGCCCAAGTATAAACCATCGCCGGCATGGAATCCGCCTCCGGTCACAGATCCTTTCCCACTACTGTCGTCCGGGATGCCGCCGCCAGTTCCCGCTTGGAACAAACCCGCCAAGCCCAACGTCTGTTTCAATTACTCCTTGTCCACGCCGCCTCCGCTACTCATTGGCTTCACACGGAGTTGGCCGATGCTGCTCCAGACGGTTGTTGGATACATAACGGCCGGGTGGCCGGCGGACCAGATATACGTCGTCGAGAACACGGGAGTGCATGACGCAAACGCCATGAATCGGTTGTCGCTGCAGAACCCCCTCTACCTCAACTACACCCAGCTGCACATGCTGGGAGTTCACGTCATGCGCACGCCGGTCCTGATGAGCTTTGCTCAGCTGCAGAACTACTTCGTTACCGTGGCCAAGGAGAAGCCCTGGTCGTACTACTTCTGGAGTCACATGGATGCGTTTGTGATGTCGTACGAAGAGGGGTTGGAGGGAGTCTCGGGCCGGTCAACACGCCCGAGTACCAGACCATTTACGAATTGGCCGTCAAAGAGCTGAACCACACCATGCGATCCGACCACAAATGGGGAGCCCGGTTCTTTGCCTATGACCACCTGACGCTCGTCAACCCGCGGGCGTACGGCGAAGTTGGTGGCTTCGACACATTTATCCCCTACTACATGACGGACTGCGACATGCATTGGCGACTCGAGGAGGCAGGGTGGAGCGTCAAGGAGTCGCACGCAGGTATCATCCAGGACGTCGCATCGGTTCTCGACGACTTGCGCGTTCTGTACCGAGAGGGCGAGGTTCCCGAGGGATTCGGCTACACGGACCCGAACCCACCGCCATCGAGCCAAGCTCGGGAGGAGATCATGAAGAGGAAAAGCAAACGAAACCTGCCCGTCCCCGAACTCGACATATCCGGCGCCGCCATAGACCCCCCGGGGAGGGCTCCCAGGAGCAGGTTCCAACGGCCGCCGATCCCTTGGTGTCCTTCCGAGCTCTTTTCCGCATCGCCCAGGACATGTTCAATCACAAGCACGCGGACAGGGAAAGGAATACCTGGCAAATGGGACAGAGAGGAGGAGACGGCGAGCCGTACTTTTACGACCCTCTTGGTTTTCAAGAAGCCATAGACGTCATGACCGAGGCGGGCAGAGAAGTCTTTCGTAGAAAATGGGGTCATCGCGATTGCGATTTCGGCGCGGCTGGGCTGCACCCCAGCGACGCCTGGAGAGTGGAGAAGGACTGGGAAAGATAGAACTCATTGATGAAGTGGTTCGGCATACAGGGTACTTGGTCGTAACGAGGAATACCAAACATGACTTACGAAAGAGCGATAACTGTATCAGGCTCAGGCAATGTTCAACTTCGTCCATTCGGAAGATGGATAGCATTGCAGGAACAACTGTGCATCCTGGGCATTGGTTTAAACTTTGACGAGTCCTTTTCGGGATGGTGGTAAGGGGTCACCAGTCCGCGAGCAGCTTGCACCGAACCGTATCAAGCACGCGGCGATACCTTTGAAAAGTCATGTAATACTCCATGTCAGGATAATTACTTTATGACTAATCAGAATCTGCCACGGTCTGACTTTACATCAGATACGCATCCCATTTCTCCAGTACTGCGTCTCTACACCATCTCAGGGTGCAATATAACGTTGGCGCGAGAAACGTGGCGCGACCAAATCGCGCGTTGATCCGTTACAGGACCAGAGGTGTCATGCCGCGCATAACAAGCCTCCAAGGAATTCCCCAGCCAAAACATCGGCCAGAGACGTGGGCATGCGAGGTTTTGATGTGCATTAAATGTGATATACTCTGGTGGCATGACTGCAACGTAGCGCGCGCAGACAAGCTGTTTTTGTTAGTCAGGTACGGGACGCGGTTGATGATAAACTCTGGGCCGCCACCTCGGATGAAACAATCTCGGTTTTCAGGGTATTAGGTGTTGCACGGAAGGGGCAGGGTAGGGTCATGGTATAAGAGAAGGTTTCGTTGTTGCTAGTCGCAGGTTCATTGCTATCGGTGCACGACCTCCTGGTCAATGTATAATTCTCTTTAGTCACCCCGGCATACTGAGCATATGATTTTTTGCCATTACAGGACCACGTCGTATGGAAGGGATAGCAACTCATTCGCATTTCTGGAGGTATATTGGAAGCTTGCTAACATGTGAAAATGAACAAGAGCCAAGCGAAATACATGTTCAAACAAATTTGTAAATGTAAACGTTACGAAGTGCTCTTTGTGTAGAACGCAGGATGCGAATACGCTGGAAAGCTACGCAGTAATTTTAACACAGGGCGCAAAAGCGCCGTAACTCCGGACCAAGTGCCAATAACTGCAGTCCGTATTGCCGACTTTGCCTCCACGTGTGCTCCTTGTCTTCGAAAGGGTCGCCTGAGCCACAACATCGTATGATCAACTTGAGCCAGCTAGTCGTTTCCCGAGACCCAAACTCTACAGCGTTCATTTCGGCTAAAAGGTTCACTGCCGAAATGGGCTCAACATATCGCGAAGGCTACCTACCGCCTGAAGTCCTGAGACAGGTATGTTTTGAGGCATAAGACGAGGACTTACCAAGCAGCCAAGCCAGCTATCTCATCTTAAAGTTTCTAGGCGAGTTCGAGCTACCGCGCTCTCGGAAACACTCCCAGGTTCGGAAGGATGGCAAGGCCGGCAAGAACGATTCTACACGGAACGATGCAGATAGACGTCAGTCTGATAAGGACTCACGGGAATTCAAAACATATCCTTCATGTCAGGGAATTAGAAGAAAGAGTGATTCCAGCAGTTATAACGCCGACGAATCGAATCATGTGTCGAATATACTTTCCAAAAGGCTCACGAGGCCTATCGGCGACGTAAACTGGGCTTAGTGGTGAGATTGTTAAGTCATTACTTTCAAACACATTCCCCTAAACTTTTGAAGCTTTCCATGGCGCAGAACAATGTTTGTGCTTCAAGACAAGGGCCAGATTGTTTGTCATGGACCCATGGACCGTTGAGTGTCTCGAGAGTTTTTAATGGAATTATTATACTGCAAGCATTGTGAAAACGGTGGTTTCTTCTTGGAGTCACGTTAACATATCAAAGAATAGCATAGAATTGCATTTCATATCACCAAAAAGATGTCGTTCACAAACCGAAGAGGGGCTGAGCAGATATCCTTTTATTAGTAACTCGTCGGAGCACGAACAGTGTGCCACATGTTGATTTGACAAAGCCCGCTGCTATCGTTGAGACTCAGGAGGGCCGAAGTTATGTTACCAGCGGGATATTTCAATCTTTCTTCTTTATTCATAGTTGCTTTTGACTTATACGGAACTACCAGCTTGTATTAGTAGAAAAAGGCTCACTGCTGCCTGGGAAAAAGTCAATCAGGGATTCAACTACGAGACCCACAAACATCGGGATATAAGTAGTTCCCTCTCACATCTGTATTCCAAACAAGGTCGATTTGTTTCCATATTCACAGATTACGCGCATTGGGAGCCATGGACTCAGGACAATGATGGTAGTTGCTCGAGCGAGGTACATTTGGGGCCCAACCCGAGCAAAAGGAACCCTCGAGTGTCCAGGGAAGGCTTTAAGAGCTTGAGAGTGTGGGACTATTCGTACGGAGACCTGGGCATGTTCTTTAGTTGTGAAAACAAACCCTCAATGTATATCATCTTCACTAGACAGTACTAATAATTGCTGGGATATACCACCGCATCTTGGAGACGCCAGTCCGCGATTCATGGCGGTTGGGACACTGGGTAGGAACCTCACATCCATTCGGCCTGCTCCATTCGGCCTGCATCCTAGCGTCTTGGCAAACCATTCTCACTTTGCAACTACCCAGACGAGGCAGTATTCGCTACTCCTTCCAGCCTGCTAGACGCAAGCCGGTCTGGAGGATGCCACGATAGACAGACTTCATTCCAACCGAAAACAAATGGCTCACCTTGCCGCAACTCTTGAATGCACAACGGTCTGATTATTCTAGAGCTCGACAGATCTCGCTCACACACCATTTCCTAAACAGGTGGCTGGAACTTTTGGTCATGGACCAGCGTTGCATCGCCGTGCGGGGTGACACTTGGCATATGGCAACCAGAGTGAGCAGGCCTTGCGGATTCCGGCTCAGTACAGTAGGGCAATACGGCAGCTGCCCCGGTTCCCAGTGAAAAACGCCTTGGCACAACTTTTAAGCTTAAACCTCAACGGCAGGTGAGAAGGATTTCGAGGGGTGGCGTGCGTAATGCATGCGAGGCCAAGCTCCATGAACGCGGCGGCCGGTTAACCCGCCTTCCTCATTTTGAGTGTTTACATCAAGCGGGGGGGGGCAGCTCGCCAAGAGGCCGGAAGGATTGTATTGAGGGAGTTGCCTGGCACAGATGCGCAATAAACCATCGCGTCTTGGCTTTAAGCAACTTTGGCCTGCGTGCCAATATCGACGAAGTCCATTTAAGGAAGGTCCCAAGACAAGATGGAGGCAGAATCAAGCTCACATGCCCGTTGAGGTCCCTTTGTCAGTTTGTTGCCCCAGAAAGCCTTTGAGCTAGGTGTCCAACCGATCGACCTGGGAGCTCATCCTCTCCCCACGGCGGTGTTGTGTCCTCGGCAGTGGCTAGCCTAATATCCTTGCTGGTCGGTATCTGGCCTTCAGTCGGTCGAGCTGTCGTGCCTGGCAAGGTCGGTGACACAAACCCAGCTAGCACGGCCATCGCCAAGGCTGCCCATCCGACGGCCGCCGCCCATTCATATCGCACAAGCGGTTTATCAGGTAGCATCTCATGGTAAGAATGTTCTCTGCGTGGAAGCTCCAGTCTGGTCGTTATCAATACGCAAGGTGTTGCAGCCACAATCACACCTACCGTATTCTGCAAAAGCCCGCCCAGTGACACCATTCCAGCGGTGTACGGAGAGGTGATTACCCGCCGGGGCGGGGCGTCCAACATACTATCCGGATCTCCATAAAGAGCGAAGGGGGTGATTGCCGAACCAGTCCCGTTCGTCTTCTGCGCTTCAGCCTGCAGCTTTCTTTTTCAGAGCCATGAAGTTCCTCGCCGGCCTCGCCCTCGTGCTGCCGCCGCTGGCGTCCGCCGCGGCCATCACCCCCCTGGAGAAGAAGATCACGTACGACGGCTTCAAGGCCTTCCGGATCGCCACGCACAACGACCCGGCCTCGGTCAAGAACAGGATTGCCGGCATCGCCGCGATCCCCTTCAACCTCGACAACAGCGAGCACCTGGACGTCGCGGTCCCCGCCGAGGACGTCCCAAAGTTCGAGAAGCTCGGGCTCGAGGCGTCGGTCCTTCACGAGGACCTCGGCGCTGACATCGCCGAGGAGGGCACGTTTGCCCCCTATGAGAGTGAGTTATCGAAAACACGCGACCCCCATCCCAGGATTCGATTTCTAAAACTGGGTTTTCGCAGGCAACGGCGATGCTAGCGTCCAGGCTCTTCCCAGCCTGACGTGGTTCAACTCGTACCACACCTTTGCAGACCACCAGCAGTTCATCCGTGACCTGCAGTCCAACTTCCCGGCCAACTCGGAGCTCATCAACGCCGGCAACTCCTACGGCGGACGCTCGCTCCTCGGCATCCACCTCTGGGGTAGCGGCGGCAAGGGCTCCAAGCCCGCCATCTACTGGCACGGTACCGTCCACGCTCGCGAGTGGATCACCGCCATGGCAAGTCAAACACGTCCTGGAGCGTACAGAGCGTTGACGAATGTTTCGCTGATAATCAATAGGTTGTGGAGTACCTCACGTACCAAATCATCGACGGCTACCAGAAGAACGACGCTGCCGTCAAGGCTATCCTTGACAAGTACGACTTTTATATCCTGCCCATCGTCAACCCCGATGGTAAGTCTGCAGATGTCGCACGACGAACTGACTCGGGACTAATGTGTGCCAGGCTTCGCCTACACCCAGACCAACGACCGTCTCTGGCGCAAGAACCGCCAGCCACGATCTGGCAGCACCTGCATCGGTACCGACATCAACAGGTAATGCCAAAGACACACCCACGCCCCCCCACCCTCCCCGGCGTGGCGTGACGGAAAAGCCTGCTAATCGTTTGCAGAAACTGGCCCTTCAACTGGCAAATCCCCGGCGGCGCCTCCACCAACTACTGCTCCGAGACCTACAAGGGCCAGGCGGCCGGCGACACGCCCGAGATGGTCGCCCTCAAGGCCTACACCGACAGACTCAGCTCCGGGCCGGGGATCAAGCTATTCATCGACTGGCACTCGTACGGGCAGTACATCCTGCTGCCCTACGGCTACGACTGCTCCGCCCGGGCCGACAACCACGCGCACCAGATGACGCTGGCCACCGGCACGGCCAGCACCATCGCCCAGTCCTACGGCACCCGCTTCACCTACGGCCCCAGCTGCTCCACCCTCTACGCCACCACCGGCAGCGCCCCCGACTACCTCACCGGCGCCGCCGGCGCCGAGGTGGCCTGGACCATCGAGCTGCGGCCCTCGGGCTCCGGCGGCGGCGGTTTCGTCCTGCCTGCCTCTCAGATCCTGCCCAGTGCCATTGAGCAGTGGAACGGAATGAAGTACCTCCTCGCCAACGTCTGAGCCACCCGAGGAACGGGGGACGGGGGGGGAGGGATTGTGATCTTTGGTAATCTCTTGAAACATGACTCGGCCTACCTAACCCACCGGAGCCAAGCAATTCTTAAATCCATGAGCTCGTGCAGCTGAATTCCTCGGTGCATTTCTTCCTTTCATTGTTCTCGTGACCGAACATTTCATGCTAGCAAGTTTCCTATAGGGAACGGGCAATCGTCGTGCGTGCATATTTCAAACCCGGTAGCTGATTGAGGTGTTCCCGCATAGACTCAAAGCTTGCTGGTCACATGAAGTTCCTTGTCGCCCTCCTCCTTTGCGAAAGTCGGCGGGTTGGAATCGACCGGCGCCTGGAGCCAGCGCACGAGACGCTTCGCCGCCTTTCTCGGGTTCATCCCGTCGACTACGATGGTGTTAGCACATAACGTGTTGGAGGCCGGGGGTGCTGCTTCAAAAAAAAACTAAAAAAACTAAAAAAACTAAAAAAAAAAAAAAAAATTTACTCACCATACCCAATAAAGGGGATCGCGCTACGGTAGCCCATCATGTCGGCGATCCGCTTCGGGATCTCCCCGACAGCACCCTCCGCGGGTCGACGGCGAACATCTGGTTCTCCAGGGGCCGGATGTAGGGCTGGCAGTACTGGATGGTTGCCGCGTAGCGCGGGCTCCGGGTCCGGTTGGCGCCGCCCGAGTGCCACGTCGTGCCGAGGAAGTAGACGACGCTGCCCCTCGGGCACACGGCGGGGACGGCCTCGCGCTCCTCGCCGACGCGGTCGCTCGCCCACCTGTGCGAGCCCGGGATGACGCGCGTGGCCCCGTTGAGCTCCGTGTAGTCGTCGAGCACGATCATCGTCGCCGCCGTGACGGGGGGCCGGGGCCGCGGGAGGTGCACGACGCCGTCGTCGTGGTGGAGCACCTGGCTCCGCTCGCCCGGCCGGATGACGATGGTCTCGACGATGTAGAAGAGGTAGTCCGGGTCCAGGAAGTAGTCGTTGAGCGCGAGCACCTGCGGCAGCAGGCAGAACTTGTCAAAGACGCGCGTCTTGCCAAGCAGCGAGAGGATGCGGTTCGTCAGGTGGCCGTCAAAGTCGGTGGCGCCCGTCAGCGGGTCTTTGCCGTGCAGCCGGTCGATCTCGGCGATGGCCTCCAGGGCCTCGGCCTCGGTGAAGGCGTTCGGAATGATCACGTAGCCGTCGCGGAGGACGGTCTCGACGTAGCCGCGGATCGTCGGGTCCTCCGGCAGGGGCTTCGCCTTGGGGTTGTAGTAGTCCTTGTCGACAGGCCGCGAAGCCTGGGGGTCACTGCTTGATGTCGTCATGTTGAGATGGGATCCACGTGCTACTTCAACAGGGAAGCATCTGTAGTACAATTCATTTCTGGGTGGGGATGGGGAGCAATTTCAATGACTCTGTAGCCTTATTATCAAGCCGCGTTCGTCTTAACGGTCTTGTCTGACAGCGGGAATCCGAGCTGATTTCAACCCGTGAGCAGCTGACGTCAGCAGAACCAGGTACACGGGTCGGTCCTCATTAGGCTCAAGGTAAGCTGATGTCAGCTAGACGAGGTTGCTTCGTCCCGCTAAGAGGTAGAGGATGAATATGTATTACTGCTGAGGTTCTGCTGTACTTTTGGATTGAACGGAATCGCTCACTGGCTGACGGCTTTCATGATGTGCTTACTTGGAAGTGTCTGAGCTCAAAGGATGCGCGCCTAATGATCCGAGGACATGGGTAGTAGCCTATTTCCCCAACCTTGAACCTGGCCATGTCTATTTTAACGGGCTAATCAAGTAAGAGATCTGTTAAAGTACGTACGCATACTAATAATTATCCTTACTAAATTAACAATATAATATATATCTTCTAGATTGCAGAGGGAGTTAATATAGCCCAAAATGTATGTGTTATTAGATTTTCCTATTTAAGCTAGGGAGACCTATCTAAAAAATTCAATTTCAGCTAAGCGGCCTACGAATACACGGCCACTTTCACATTGCTATTCCCTACACTTCAACAATTATCAACACCCCTGCTTATATAGTCACCCGCGATGTCCCAAATCCGTATCGAGTGCGGGGACTGATCTGCGGCCGCTTTAACCTGAGCCGAAGCTGAGTAAAGGTGAGCAGAGGGCGGGCTGGTTACCCTGAGCCTAGCCCTTGGGATTGTTTCAGTTTGTGGGTAAACTTGCCGCCCGCTAAACATCTGCGATGGATTGATTGATTGATCTTAAACACATTGACTGCCTAGGCAGATGTCGCTTTTATGTGGCCGCAGCATGACAGACGGAGCTTGCCATCGCTCCACATTTTTCGCGAGGAATCCGAAAACGTTAAATTAACTAATATAAACCCGGAAATCACCGTTAAAGGAAGTATCGCAACTTCACAGCCAAGGCTAAGCAATCAAACTGCGCAGTAAATCGCAATAGCTTAGTCACACTAACTCAGCTTTCTAACAACAAGTATTAAAACTAGGTCGCAATCCATTACAGCTTCAATTCGGACACACATAGTATGTCTTGATACTCTCTAAGTTGATATCACTTGGAACCGGAACAATGCTCTCAGGTTACCTTAGCCAGGTTTTTCTCTTCCTAGGTCTAGGCCTCCTGCCTATTACTACGCAAGCTAAGATGATAACTATTGGCTATCGCACAGCCGCCCAGGTTAGTCATTTTCTGCTACGATATCTTCACCTATATCTAGCACTCGGTCACTGTATCGTCATGTGCTACATCGCTTCAATCGTTACATCACTTGCCTATACCTAGGACCTCTCTCTTCACATCAATATTCTCAATGTATCACGCCTTTCTTGACCTCATTTTTTAAAAAATCCCCTGCTTTGTGCTTCAGCTCGTGACACTTTCCGTCATACGCATCTATTAGGACGTCACTAAGTATATCACGTGCCTATAGGAAGAAGCTCTAGAAATCAACAGACGAAAAAGGCCTTTTAGAGACCCAGCGTATGATTGGGATTGGCTGCCCTCCCAGATTGGCAATGGCGTTTACCTAGGTGAGACCCTAGCTACCAATACCCTCCTTTAATGTAGGTAAACTGACTAAACTATAGGCCAAATACCTGCTGGGTGGCTCGGCGGCCTAAATCCGTCGAACTGGTTTTGCGTCATCAAAGCGGACGAGCACCTGTTCAGAGCGGCCCCCAAGATATGGATTCCAAGGTACCATCCAACTAAACTCGTTTCTACAACAAGTAGACTCGGTTCTACACCACCAAAACCATTTGAGATATGGGGTGAAAAGGAGCCTGAAATTGCTCAATATGTTAGGGAATCCGGCCTAATGCCTGACAAGACGCTGCGCTTCTCATATATTAGAGTCCATGGTGACGTTTTGCAAATGGTTATCCCAACGAAACTAGCGAATGCAGACACGTTAGGTCTTTTCGGTAAGTGTTTTAAGAACAAGGAAGAGTTGTTTGCCTATGAAAATGAAGTTGTGAACTGGCGGAATTGGGACATCGAGGGTAATCCTGGAAAACCTGATGTCAAAGAGATTTGGTAGCCGCAAGGCCTCTAGCCCAAGATCTGTTAGGATAGATTGGCTTAGCCGCAATGCAATAAGGACAGGAATCTCAATGCATCTGACCCAGCTGACATGCTGCAGCCTCAGGTTTCGTGCACGACTACCATAATATGATAGCAGACAAGTGCTGCGCCCTGACACACTAGCTTCAAGGTTTGTATTCAGGTACTGGCATGATAGCATGCCTATTTACCTAGGGACTGAGCTGCTCAGTCTTTGTGACTGAGGTATATACACTGAGGCGATCCTGAGTCCAGGTGGAGTATGCCAACTTGATTTAGAAGCATCTTGATCGCTATATTTGTGTGAGAACCAAGTCTATC
Organism: Colletotrichum falcatum; assembly: GCA_019425465.1. NCBI lineage: Eukaryota > Fungi > Ascomycota > Sordariomycetes > Glomerellales > Glomerellaceae > Colletotrichum > Colletotrichum falcatum. The sequence goes on along the minus strand of SWKJ01000194.1, from coordinate 616,669 downwards.
TCAATGTCCAATCGTGTCGCCAGCTCTGATCAATTTGCAAATGAACCCTCCCAGCACCCCTAGTAACCAATAAATGCCGCCTTTCCTTGTGGTTCATTTGAACTGGATCTCGGCGGCCCTCAAGACTCTCATCATGCTCTTCTTGAAGGAAGACTCTAGGCGGAGAGCCGACTTCTGTCTTTCCCCCAATGCAAGCATGTAATCCCTCTTCATCGTCGTGACTATGGCCTCGATCTCCGCAGTCATGTTCTCATCGACCGACTTCATTCCTGCTTTCAGGCGACGCTTAACGCCTCCAACTGCGTCGCCAAACATCTCGACCTTGTTCTTGCGCACATGGCTCTGGATCACACCTGCCATTCGCTTCACCATGCCTTGTCCTGGGTTGTAGATCTATGTCAGCAACAGCTGGCTTCATTTGCGAAGGTTCAGTTGCTCTTACCGCTGACACTGGCGCATTGCATGTAACCAGGCTCCATAGCATCCTCGACGGCCGGATTCAACAATCGGTTTGCATCCTTCTGAGCTTGGTCGATGTTTGCACGGCTTTGTGCTGCAAGCCGCATAAGTCTGTCCTTGTGGATTTCCAGCTGTTGATCAAGCTGCCCAGCGGCCTGCAACTCCTCGTACTCGTGGCTGCCGAGCTGTTTCACGATGTTGTCATGGAACGAAGTCAAGCGCTGGATAGCGTTGAGCGAGAAGTTGTCAAGCACACCAGGAACGCTGAACTGGAAGAAGTTCTCCCAAGTCTCGGAGATTCCACTCATGATAGGCTTCAGGAGCTCCTCGTTGAAGTCATGATCTTTGAACACTCCACCCCGACGACATGTTGCTTTGAAAGTACCCCAGTTCATAGTCCCCCACCTTTTGGCGACGACGTCTGCTTGGGCGGTAGCGATGATGTTCAGGCGAGCCATCTCCGCATAGAGACTGGTCTGTATTTCCGAGTGGAGCTGGTCCATGCAACCTTCAATATCTCCTTTGAATTCCTAGAAGGGTCAGTATGGACGTAATTATCGATAGAACTTCCATTTTCACTCACCGCCCCAAACATTTCCAACGACGCTGTCAGAGTTGCCGAATCAATGGTGATGGCAGAGCCTGCAGAGTCCTGAGCCCAGATGGCAATCGAATTGAGCATTTGACAGATGGAGCTTAGCACTTCTTTGTGCTTGGTGATGCGTAGGTCATCGGTCATCTTCTGGGCGTGAGCTTGAAGCTGGGGAATCTCTGTGTCTTCTTCAGTCTCAAAGCCGGGCGTTGAATCGTTGTTGCTCAGGACAATGCCACGCATCTCTTGATAGACCTGACTGCTGGTACAGAACACCGGTGTCTGGCGAGACATGTCCTCATAATCCCGAGGTGTCGCATCATTTCGCTCGATGGCTGCATCGTGGCGATCAAGGCTATGACTATTAGCTTTCTGCGGAATCCCATTTGATGAGAAGCTCTCTCACTCTTTGAAACTTTTTGCAAGATGTCGCCTGACAGCCTCTCGAGAAAGCTCGCTCCGTTTCTGGATGCACTGTGATAAAACATCGTCCGTCAGTTGCTTCATCTCGAGTTTCAGATTGTAGAGCTTCTGCTCCTTCTCCGCAGTCTCCGAAATGCCAATTTCATCTTGGTCATTCTCATCCGTAAGTTCTGGGACTCCATCGGAGTCAATAGGTCGTCGACAGGGAGGGACTGTCCTCGCTCGCTTGGCCTGTCGCTTTTCATCACAGTTAGCATCAGGTCCTTGAGTTGCATAACGGCGCTTGCGAAGTCGTAAGAGGTCCTTCTCCAGGGCCTTGATCTGTTTGCCACACTCGGTAGCATCTTTCCATGTTTGCATGGTGTCTTTGCCAAGTTTGCCCCTTAAGCTTTCCATGGCCGAATTGATATTCATCTCGTCTGTCTTTGAGCAAATGATGGTAAGGGCTGAGTATGATCCATCGAGTTTGATCTGGCGCTTGATCGAGGTGCTCATCAGGTCTTTGGCAGTTTTGTTGTCGACGGCTCTGTTAATAGGAGCCACAATCCAAATGCCTGAGCAAGCTTTGAGATACTTGGAAGCAACTGCCGCTCGAGCTGCGTCCCAATCTTGATGACCGGGCTATGGGAATAAAATTTAGCTATAGTTTCGCATTTCGGAGGCACTGACGGGGAAACCCACCAGATCAACAATAGTGAGACCGTTGGACAGAACCGGAGCCCTTGTGAAGATTCTGACAACCTTCACCAGGGGCCAATGTGCTGCGGTGTCATCGTCCTTATCCTTGGAGTCTATGAAGGGTTCAAGTTGCTCTCGAATTTCGGCTGCAGTGGCAGCCTTTATGGTCTTGGTAGTGCCCAAAACCTGCTGTACGTTCGGGTGGTTGGCAAGTTGGGAGGAAGTGGTTGACGCCAGCATCTCGCAATTCAACGATGGATAAACCGCTTGGATCTTTGCCAGCGCTTTAGCTGCGTCACTGCTTGGATCCATGTCATCAGCCGTGACGCCGTCGTCCATGGAAAGATCTCTAAGAAGAATGCTGACTTCGCGCACCCATTCGTCAGGGGAGATGAACTCTACCTCGGCTCGGTATGGATTCTCCTTGTCGTCGTCATGGTTGTACGATACCTCTGTGGCAACAGCTGTGCATGCACGCATGCAATTCGTGGGGAGTAGGCTAATAAGCATCAGCGTATATGGTCATGTGTCAGACGAGTCACGACCAGGAGATATGTTATACTTCTCTTCACCCAAAACAGCATTGATTGTCGAGCTTTTTCCGTCGCCGGTATTTCCAACGATGCCGACACGTGTCTCCCTTCTACGCTCGGCTTCTTCACGAATGTCATGAATCAGTTGAATCCAGCCCGCTGCAACGACTTTCAACGCGGGCTGAAGTCTCCGAGAAGAGGTGATCTTTTCGCATGCCGGCTCAAGGTCATCTAGCATGGGGAGAAGACGCAGAGTCAACCGCTCCCAGATCTCAGGGTCCTTGACACGCTTCATTTTGTCGAGGTGGGAGAAGACCAGGGGAGGTGGAGATCCGGAGTCCTCATTGGGCTCGGCTTTGACCGCTCCAAGACCCATAGCATGATCCATTGTCGGACTTGTGAGAACTGAAAAGCACCAGCGAGGAGGGGTTGTCACCAGCTGGAGAGCCTTGTCTATTGGCGAACACTCTCAATAAATCTAGGTTTCCGATATTGTCAGTGGCTGCCACGATATGAAAAAGAAACATGCTTTGTTGGTGAGGGGGGAACGACGGAAGAGGCGTTCTTAAGAAGACGAGAGGAACGTTGGCAATGGGGCTGCGGGACAGTACCAACCCTCGCTTGATCTTGGGCAAGATCTGCTGTAGGTAAAAGATGAAGTCAGGACAGCAAACGAACCGATCCTGAGTGATGGTATCTCAAATTGATGCGAAATATCGATAAGGTAAGGGTAAAGCAGGAAGGAAAAGATGAGTTGAGATATCAAAGTCTAAAGAGTTAAGAGGAGAGAAGACTGAACCACTTTCGATTGCTGATATGGAAAGGTATTGGTGTAGATAAAGGAAGATGGCACGATGGAGGTGGTGGCGTGAGTGGAGAGTTGATGGTTGAGAGCTGAGATGTTGAGAGCAGAAGAGTAGTAGGAGGTGGAGTGGCGAGGTTTGCTTTAAATCAAGGAGTAGATGAGTACGGAAGGCGTCTACCGAGGCGTAGGGAAAGAACTGGAAACAGGTACCTAGGGTACGCAAAGGAAAGAGCTCGTGGTTCCTTTTCTCGCGTATTCCTTTCCAAGAGCTGACAGAACAGGAAAAAAGGAAATGTCTACCTAAATCTGCGGACGTTCCCGACCTGCCATTTCGCTCGGAATCGAGGAAGAGCCCACAATGATGAACATGCTACCTGCTCTACAACTATCATCCCAGGCTGTCCATCACCTCTTTCTCACCATCTCCTCACCGCCGTTTCCATTCCTCCACTGTGCGAGGCCATCTATCCTGCCGCGGTCTTTCTTCGGCGCCTGTTCCGCAGACTAGACTAGACGCCACTCCGGCTGGAAACACGTGCCCCGCCGGGAACCAGACACCCGCAACTTTGCAAATCTCCTCGGCGGCGCCGTCTGGTCGGCGAGAGCCTCCTATTCCAAGGCAGGAAGCTACGAGTGACCTTGCAAACGCGGCACAGGCCCTCCCCCCACGCTTCAACGGACAGCCTCGGCGCCGGGGAAACAAACATAGGCAAGGCAGGAAACGGAGGTCAAAGGTGATTCAGCTCTCCGAAATCCGCAATAAACGGAAGGGCACCAGATAGTACATATCGGTCTCCAGTCTCCGAAGCGTGGGCAAAGGCCTTGTCTCGTGTGCGCAAGGCGTTTGCGTTGCGTCTTTGTGCCATCAACCACCTACTGGCTGCCTAGGTACTTAGTCAACTTGCCCAATCAGTTGGTTTGCTTGTTCTCGTCTGCACCCATGCTCTTGCCTCCAACACGCCCTTGCAAAGCTCTTCATCACCCATGTCTTGGATCGACATAAACGGCGTCTTGCTTTTCGTCAGGAATCTACGACACACAGTGTGACCAGAAAACCACGCTACGGCGGCACGTCAATCGCCAGCCGCCTTCTGTTGGTTGCAAGAGACAAGGTGAAGCCATGTCTGTTCAGATCGCGGGTATTGCCTTCCTCGAAGGTATCTTACTTACCTAAGTACCTACCTCGAGGCAGATACCTTACCTAAGGTAATACCTAATTAAGGTAGGTAGGTAGGTACGTGGTACATGGTACGTGGTGCAACCCCACCATGCGAACCCGAACCCCGCGGGCCGCAGTCGGATGCCGCCCCCTCAATCAGAGCCGACCACGTCCCACGCACCGCCCGAGTCAAGTACGGCATCTCATCACACTTTCTACCTGGTGAGAGTTCAACTAGCTTTTCACTCAGACGCTGACTTACATCTTCAGTAAAAGCACACACGCACACGCACACACACACACACACACACACACACACACACATAAGGACACCAAAAATCATGGCGGGCCCAGGCGACCTCTTCGTCAACGGGCGCATCTTCCTCCACGACGCCGCGGCCGGCCTCGACACTCAACCGTCCTTCGCGGAGAGCATGTTCGTCGCCGACGGCCTGATCCGTGACATTGGTGCAGCATCGGACCTCACGGCGAAACACGCATCGAACAAGGTCACGACGCACGATCTCCGGGGTAGGACCGTCCTGCCCGGCTTCGTCGACGGCCACGTCCACCTGCTCCTCCTAGGCCAGTCGCTGCGCAAGCTCAGCCTCGAGCACTGCCGCTCCCTCGAGGACATCCGCGCCGCCGTTGGCGCCTACGCCGCCGCCAACCCGGACCTCCCGCGCATCATGTGCAAGCTGTGGACCCACTCCATGACCCCCGACGGCGTCGACAGAACCATGCTCGACGACATCGACCCCGGCCCATCTTCATCGACACAAAGGACCTGCACTCGACCTGGTGCAACACGGCCGGCGTCAAGGAGCTAGGCATCGAGAACACTCCCGACCCCACGGGAGGCAAGATCCACCGCGACGCCGACGGCAGGGCCACCGGTCTGCTCAGCGAGGCTGCCGTACTCACCGTCGTGTGGCCCCATCTAGCCCAGGTGGCCCCCAAGCGAGATCGGATGGACGCCATCAGGGCCGCCATCGAGACGTATAACGCATCTGGCTACACTGGCCTCGTCGAGATGGCCATGGACGAGCCCGCGTGGGACGCCGTCTGCTCTCTACGAGCCGAGGTGCCAGACCTGCCCATGCGCATCCACGCCTACTGGCTCATCAGACCATCCGAATCCGAAGAGGAGCGCTTCAGGCAGGTGGACCGTGCCATCGAGCTGCACGCCGAGCTGAACCAGACGACGTCCCCCGACCTGCGCATAGTGGGCATCAAGATCATCACAGACGGCATAATCGACGCCTGCACAGCCCACCTGTCCGAGCCCTATGCCGAGGTTGGCTCGCCGCCGCCCTTCTGGACCCCCGAGCAGCTCGGCCCCGTCGTCGAGAGGGCCGACTCGGCCGGATTGCAAATCGCCCTGCACGCCATTGGCGACGCAGCCATCAAGAACGCCGTCAATGCGCTCGCCGACCACGCCACGCCCGGCCGCCGGCACCGCCTCGAGCACATCGAGATGGCCTCCCCCGAGGACGCCAAGCGCCTGGGCGACCTTGGGCTGACGGCCTCGATCCAGCCCGTCCACGCCGACCCGGCCATCCTCCGCGCCTGGCCACGGCTCATCGGTGCCCACCGCTGCGGCCGCGCCTTCGCCTATCGCGAGTTCGCCGACCACGGCGCCCTCCTCTCTCTGGGCAGCGACAGCCCCACCGCCCCCTGGGCGCCGCTGCGGAACGCCTACGTGGCGGCCACGAGACGGTCGGCGAGGGAGCCCGCCTACGACGTCGTCGTCAACGAGCACTTCAGGCTGGGCGTATGCGAGGCCCTCACGGCCGCCGCATTCGGAACTGCAAAGAGCGTCTTCGCTGAAGATCGGATCGGATCGCTGCAGGTCGGCAAGCGCGCGGACTTTGTCATCACCGACATGGACTGGACGCCTCAGGGTCTTTTGAAGGGCGAGATCGAGGCCACCTGGTTCGACGGTAGGAGGGTTTGGGCGTCTTCCTCCGACGTATGATGGGGGCTCGCCGGCACCAGAGAAGCTGATTGGCCGAGCACCCGTACGTGTGGAAGTGTTTTTCGACGTCGTCGTCTGTGCGGCTGTCTGTAAATAGAGTTCCTACATCGATACGAAGCAAGGGTGGGAGAGGGAGAGAGAGAGAAAGAAACAGGGAGAGAATCTTCCGCCCTTAGTTTCATCCCATCTCGTCGAATGTTTCCGGGTTCGCGGCAGCCAGGCACTGGCCACTCCCATGCCCTCGAGGCACATGCTCTCATACACTCCTCCCCCCCCCCTTTCCTTCGACTTGGTCCAATCGCAACTTCCTAATCGGGGCAATGTCGCGCCGGCGAGACAAAAAGACCAGTGGTCGTAGGTCGGGCCGGGGTGTCATGCCTTGGAGGTCTCGGCCAACTATCTGAAGGAAAAGAGATGCCGAGGTCCCCAAAATCGAAGCGACGGGGACATGGTTCCCACCTGGCGATGCCTAAAATATGCATGGATGATGTAGATGATCCGAAAGAGGCTCTGGCAGCGGCCATCGCGAACACGCATCGCATACGGATCGCACAGAGCCCACATGGATGATTGTTGCCCCGGCTGGTGCCATCCATGTCATCCCAGCAATGGGTGATGAATACAAGAAGAGGCATGGCCCCGCGAGCTTGATATATCAGGCCAGCCACACCCTTTTTTCCCCTCTTAACTTTGAGAAAATCTCGACACACAGACGCCTCCAGCCGCTCTCCCTTCAGCAGTCTTCAGCAGTACCCCCAAGAGTCTCCGCCCCCTCTTCAAGATGCATCACCACTTGAGCCTGTCGACCATCGCCGCCGCCCTCGTCCCTCTGGCGCTCGTCCAGGCGCAGCAACCATGCGCGCCCGTCAACATCATCGTCGCCCGCGGTAGCATAGAGGCACAGGGCACCGGTCTGTTGGGAACCGTCGCGAAGAACACGTCGTCGCAGATCCCCGGGTCCATCATCACGCCGTTGGTGTACCCGGCGGAGCTCAACCCGTATCCCCCCTCCGTGGCGGCGGGTGTGGCCAACATGACGAAGCTCCTGAACCAGCAGGCGACTGACTGCCCCGGAACGAAGCTCGTTCTGATGGGGTATTCTCAGGTGGGTTCCCCATGGTTCAAAGAGGACGCAAACCATACTGACTTATCGCAGGGTGCGCAAGTGTCGCTCGACACCCTCTGTGGCACGTCGGATGGCCCCAACTTCAACACCACGGTGGCTCAGGCGCCCATGGTCGGAAGCAAGAGTAAGTGGCGGTTCTGAGCCGGGACTCAAGCCGTAATGGACTGCTGACTGTTTAATAATGTAGTCGCCGCCGTCGTTTTGATCGCCGACCCAACCTTCGTCGCCAACCAGCCCTTCTCCAGAGGCACCAGCAAAACCAACGGCGTAGGTCCCCCTCCCCCTTCCTTCTGCTGGCATGATGTTCGGGGGGCTGACGATACCGGACAGATCTTTCCGCGCAAAGACTTCTCGCAGTGCCAGAGTCTCACGAGCCGGTTCGCGTCCTTCTGCGACGACACGGACCTCTTCTGCGCGTCGGGCTCGAACCTGACCGTCCACCTGGGCTACTTCCAGAACCAGCAGTACATGGCCATGGCGTCGTCGTTCATCCTCCAGAACGTTCGGTAAGCTTGTCAAGATGGCGGTGGCGGTGCGGTTCGACCGAGTGCTGGAGACTCGGCGAGCGGTGTGGTTTACGTTTCTTGTAATTGGGTCGAATAGGGAGCCATTTTTATTTCGTCAAAGCATCAGGTCTTGAAGATCGACGCGGGGAGTTTTGTGGTTCATGATACACTGGATGTAGCGTTTCTGTTTCAACCCGTCGTAGCTTTGGTCCGTTGGGCTGTCATGAATAAACAAGCAGTCGAGGTGCAATAGTGTGCACGATGGATGATGATGTTGGAAAGATTCGTTACAAGTTGTTTTCGTCATCAAACCCCCAGAACGATGACATAATCGACACGAAGTGGGTCTGCGAGAGCAGTGCACTCCGGGGGTTCTCCACCGACGACTTACCGTGTGACTAATCGGGCTCACCCGATGCTACACCGAACACGGCCCACGCGAGCATGGAGAACCCGTTTCTATTTATTTCTGTGGGACTATCTAAGCCACAAATCTTCGTTTCTCTCCATCCCAAGACTTGCAGTTTCCCTCGTCTATTTCACTCTTGTTATCATCTCAGTAAGACACTGTTCTCTTCTCCCCCACCCCTCACACCATCATTTCTCGGGAACCACAAGAATGTCGTCCACGTTGACAACCTGCCCCGTGGCTAAGGATCTGTTGGCGGCGATCCCCGTCAGAATGGAAGCCGCGCCGTCGATGTGACTGGCCGCGCGCATGTACTCGTCCGACACCGGCTCTCCAAATAGGTCCCTCAGCAACACGAGGTCGCCCCCGCCGTGGGCGCCCTTGGCCTCGCCCAGCTCAATCTCCTGCGGCGGGCCGAACAGCGGCCGGAGGAGCATGGTCCTCTTCTCAATGGCCCCCTCCATCGCCTGGCTGCCGCCCGAGTTGACGTAGCTCTTCTCGACGACCTCGACCTCGAGCCGGCCCCCGGTGCCGTTGAAGCTGACGCGGAAGCCCTCCCAGGGCGCGTACGCCGTCAGGGAGTACGTCATGACGGCGCCGTTGCGGTACCGCACGAGCAGGCTCATCGTGTCCTCGATGCTGATGCCGTCGCCAAAGACGCTCTGGTCGCGGTGGTAGCCGTCCTCGTGCTCCGCGTCCAGGTACATGGCCCTGAGCTGCGGGTTCGCCTCGAGGTGCAGCGCGAACGGGTCGCCCCGGGCCGCCTCGCTCCCGTGGGCGCGCGCGTAGAACCCGCTCACCCCCCTGCCTTCGGCGTTCTCGCGCCCGTAGAACCTGAGGTCGCCCTGCGCGTACACGGTCAGCGGCCGCGTCTGCAGCCAAAAGTTGACGAGGTCGAAGTGGTGCGTCGACTTGTGCACGAGGAGCCCGCCCGAGTTGCGCTTGTCGCGGTGCCACCGCCGGAAATAGTCGGCGCCGTGGTTCTCGTTGAGCATCCACTCAAAGTGCACGCTCGTCACGGCGCCGATGGCCCCCGACCGTATCACCTCGAATATCTTTGTGTTGTGCGGCGCGTACCGGTAGTTGAACGTCACCCGCACCTTTTGCCCCGTCCGCTCGACCGCGGAGAAGATGTCCCGGCACCGCGGCGCGTCGATGGTCATGGGCTTCTCCGTCACGACGTTGCAGCCCAGCTCCATGGCGCGCACGATGTAGATGCTGTGCGTCCGGTCCACGGTCGTGACGATGACCTCGTCCGGCTTCGTGTCCCCGATCATCCGGTCAAAGTCGGCGGCGAGGAACGTCGGGACATCCCCGTGGCCGAGCTCCTTGAGCCTCGAGTTGGCGTAGTCCATGCGCGTCTGGTTGGTGTCGCAGAGCCCGACGATGACCGACGTGCTGCTGTAGTCCCGCGCGATGGCCGTGTAGAAGAAGCTCGAACGACCGCCGGTGCCGACGATGGCGTAGCGCTTCTTCTGCGATGTGTCGCCCATCGTGTCGTGGCGGGCTGTCTGCGATGTGTCTCTCGGCGCCGGTGTCGAGGTTTTGGGTGCGGTGCGACGCGCTCAGCCTACGTGACCCAAGACTCTGGGCTGGCTCGCTGCAGCAATACCGAGTCGAAATTCGATTCTTTGGAACGGTACCGAACACGGCAAAGTTTGATGAGTGAATGCCCTCTTACGCCACCGCCTTATGACTTGGGCAAGCTTCATTTCCGCCGCGCCCTTCTCGTGTACTTGGCAACCCCGCTATCATCCTTGCTCGGGTTGAACTACCCCAACCCCCGAGCCCAGTTGAAAGAGCAGCACAGTTGCGGCACGGTGGCTTCAAGCTTCGGGTCTAGGAGCTTCTCTCCAGACCACTCGTCCCCCCTTCCGATGCGGGGAACTGTATCTACGGAGTGATCCCGAAAGAGGGGAAAGGATTGAGGGGGGTGATGCTCGAAAAGCCGGGGAATGCCGGGGGCTGTGCGGGGATAGTCTGGGGAAGACGTTGCCAACGTCAGCCCAGACCCAACCCCCCGGTTGGCCTGCTCAACGCCATGGCGCCACTGACTCGCCGACACGAGGACGTTTGTATTGACTAGCAGCAGGTTTGCAAGGTCTCGGAAAGATCCCCGGCGAATGCTACGGTAGAGAGGATGTGGGCCAACATAAGCCGCTATAACGAGCACTGATTCGATAGAGACCATGTAAGTCCCGATCCTGCGCCCAGCCTGGAGTTTTCCCTCCAATAGCGAAGCTGGTCAGGAGGCTAGGTAGGTATATCGTATTATTTCTTGGTATTCGTTGGGCAGCCGGCCAAGCCGAGGCTGCTTGTTCCCGGTGTTACGAAGTAGGTCACACCACTCGACGGAGCCATGATGTCTGGCCAAAGTGATGCTATTGATCAATGGCAGGCTTTGGGCCCCATTGTTTTGCCTGTTGTTTTCCTCTCCAGTTCGGAAAACCTCGGATATGGGGGCGGAAACAGGGGACTCTCGCTTTTGAGCAATAAGAGAAACCGGCTCCCAATGTGCTTTGCGATGGGACTGGGTTTTTGCCATCACGCTCTCTTCTCGATAGTCGTTAACTGCGATTCCATCTGCCAGAGGCAGATTTCCTGTCGTAGTCCATACCAAAATCCGTGACAGGCGACTGCCCTTCCCAAGCATCGACTGCATCGTTCTCAGAGGACCTCTCCAGACGGCAGCTGTCATCATGGCCTCCTCGACCCCGGCGGCGAAGCAAGCCGGCGGTCATAACTCCGACGTAATCGAATCCGTGCCCGTGGCCCAGCCAGAACCTGCTGGCGCATTGCAAGAGAAGGCGGCTCAGTTCCTGGCGGCTCATGGAGGCGGCGATACCTCGTTTACCTACGAAGAGGAGAAGGCTGTCTTGAAGAGAATCAACCTCCGTATCCTGCCCCTCATTCTGGGGCGTACTTCTTCCAGCAGCTCGACAAGAGTACTCTGAGGTATGCACAGCCCCCCCCCCCCCCCCCCCTGTTTCTGTACTCGTTTTAGTCCATGAATCGACTGACCGTACCACCTCGCCAGCTACGTCTCCGTCTTCGGGTTCCAAGAAGACGCGAACCTCCGGGGCCGGCAGTACAGCTGGCTCGGCTCGATCCTGTACATCGCGCAGCTCGTCTGGCAGCCTGCTGCCGCCTACATCCTCGTGAAGCTGCCCAACGGAAAGGTCATCGCCGCCGCCATCTTCCTGTGGGGGTCCATGCTGGCCGTCATGACCTCGTGCACAAACTTCGGCTCCCTCCTCGGGCTCCGCTTCATGCTCGGCACGTTCGAGGCCATGATCGCGCCGTCGTGCCTCGCCGTGACAACCACATGGTGGAGGCGGGGCGAGCAGACGCTGGTGACGAGCTCCTGGAACGCCATGAACGGCGTCACCTTCATCGTCGGCAGCCTCTTCACCTACGGCCTCGGCCACATTGAGAGCGACAAGCTCTACAAGTACCAGATCATCTTTCTGTAAGTCGCGCGCGCGCACCGGGAAGGGGGGCTACGCGGAGGCCCCTGTTTAGTCCTGGACGGCGGTACTGACAACCGCGGCTAGGTTCTGCGGGCTGCTCACGGTGTCGTACTCGTTCGTCGTCCTCGTGCTGATGCCCGACTCGCCCATGTCGGCCAAGTACCTGACGGAGAGGGAGAAGGTCATCGCCGTCGAGCGGCTCCGGGCCAACCAGATGGGCATCCAGTCCGGCGTCTGGCGTTGGGACCACGTCCTGGAGACGCTGACCGACCTGAAGACGTGGTGCTGGTTCGTCCTGGTCATCGCCATCTCGTATGTACCTGACAGTGCCGGCGTTTTTCTTTTATCACGATGCTGATGTGCCTTTTGCGTTTAGCATCGCCAGCGGCGGCATCTCGACCTTTGGCAACCTGATAGTCAAGTCTTTCGGGTACAGCAGCTTTCAGACCATTCTCTTCAACATACCCTTCGGGGTCATTCAAATCATCGCCATCATGGGCAGCGGCTGGATCGCCACGCGGACTCAGCGCAAGGGTCTCGTCATTTCCGGGCTTGCCGTCATCCCCGCCGTCGGCACGATCCTCATGCTCACGGTGCCGCGTCAGCACAAGGGCGTTTTGCTCTTCGGGTACTACCTCGTAAGGGACTCCCTTCGACTCCAGCCTTTGTCTGTATTCGGTGCTGACCTTTTTCTTCTTCTCTTTTTTTTCCTATGCAGGTTTCCGCTCTTGCCGCCATTACCCCTCTGATTTTTGCGTGGCAAGCTCAAAACACTGCCGGCGACACCAAGAAGAAAGCCACATCCGCCGTCGTCTTCATCGGCATGTGCACCGGCAACATCATCGGGCCGCTCCTCTACTCGGTCGACGACGCCCCGGTGTATCGCCCCGGCTTGATTTCGAACCTGGTCATGTTCATTCTCGTGGCCTTCATGGGAGCGTAAGTCGTCTCTGCATCCGGGTTTCATAGACACGACGTTGTACTGACTGAACCCGGCTTGTCTAGCCTTCTCCCGCTTTATCTCAAGTACCTCAATGCCCAGCACGCCAAGCGCCGTGAGGCGCTCGGGAAGAGCGCAAACGTTGTCGACGAGTCAATGATGCGCAACAAGGACGTGCAAGATGGTAAGGAGGTGGAGTTGGAGGAAGATCCCCAGAGGCACCAGCATAAAGCGATCGAGGAAGATCATGGTCTGCAGGATATGACCGACCTCAAAAACGAGGACTTCATCTTTGTTTACTAGTTATATTTCCCCCATTACTGAAATGCCATAGTGGAAGACTGGCCATTCTTGACCAATTTTCCCAGCCTTTATTAAAAAGACCCCTCGTATTAACCAAGGTTATACCTTCGTCACTTTCCGGCAGTATCCCTTAGTCTAAAGGAATGTCATAAAGACAGTGACAGATTAGCCATCATTAAACCCTCATGGAACCTCTGACATCCATGACATCCAAGCGGCTTACAATCACTCTGCCAACACGACCCAGTCATCACACGCCCCCTCAGTCTCTAAATCTACGAGAACAGAAGGTTTCTCCAGGATTCCAACAGGCTTTAATAAATATTCATCGCTCCATGCACAGCTCCCGGCTACCAGGAGAATGTCAGCACGTACCCAAACACCGAACCGAGGCTGGCTACTTACCCTGCCACTGGCCAGACCAGACGCCGTCCTTCAGGTGGACATTCCCAAACGAATTATGTCGGTTTCCGAAAGCGGTGATAAAGATGTCGTGTCTCCCGGCCTCAAGCTCTCCGAGTTCTAGCGTTCTCGGCTGCAGGGCGATGTGTCCGCTCTTCTTTCCCCATTGAACTTTGACGACGGGCGTTGCGGACTTCGGAACGGATAGCGTGACTCTGGACCGGGACTTGGTCGAAATGCTGCAATGATAGGTGACGTTCCCGGAATAAAACGGGTGTCCTTGCGCCACGACGTTGCCCCAGCCCAGGGCCTGGCGCCGTTCGCAAACAATCGGCAAAGCATCCTTCAGCTCGACGCTGAAGCTACCAAGGAGGTAAATCCTTTCCAGAGTCGTCAAGATGCCAAACGGCATGCTGAGCTCAATGACATTCTTCCCCTTTCGGATTGTCCTTTTCGGCAGCGGGACCGTCCTGACGGCTTCGTCGGCCCACCAGGACGAGCCCTTCTCGTCAACAAGCAGCTTGTGGCCGTTGATGGCGATCCTCGCATTCCCCGGGTTCTCCATGGCGAGGAACGAGGGCGTTTTGACGATGACCTCGGACTCAAACTCGAAGCGCAGATCGACGTATACCTTTGGGGCTCGCCCCCACGAGGGTGCGCTCCACGGCTTCTTCCACGCTGGGCCCTTCGGGGGAAGTCGCAGACGGTCCCGGATCTCGTTGTCGATTTTCGAGATTTCCTGCCGTGCGGCGTCTTCCCACGGGTCATCGTCGATTCTGTATAGCGCATAGTCAAGCATCAGGACGTTTGGTTCGGAAAGGATGACCTCGTCCAGCTTGAGGCCGACGGTCTGCTTTTCGGGCGGCGCCGAGACTAGTTCTTCCGCGATTGTAACGAAAGACAGGTCCTCGGCCGGGACGGGGTAAAGTCTCAGCAACAAGCTTGCGCAGCCCTCGAACCGGTGTTCAAAAGTAGTCCATCCGCCGATGTACCTTGACCTTTGATGGTGCGTCTCGCCTGTGAAGGTATCCAGAATCTCAACATCCCAGTCGCCCTTGATGTTTACCGACGTATCGTAGGGGCTGTCCCGGTCCGTGTTGCAGATGAACAGAAACATCTCATCGCCATCCCGGCGCATCTGGTACAGAAGAGTCTCCGCCAGCCGTCCCCCCTTCAGTTCAACTTTCAGATCGCGACTCTCGGAGACGGCTGAGAGAATGTCGCTTTCCCTCCAGGCAACCCTGGTGCTTGGTTCGATGTTCATGTCGACGTCAGGCGGTGCGACTTGGGCATCAACCAGCACTGGTCCGTCGCCAGCGATGATTACTTTGCCCCCTGCTGCCGCAAACCTCTTGACGACGTCGAGAGTAGATGACCTAATAGTCCGGAGCTCCGGTAAGACGATGACCTCGTACTCGCAGTGGCCTACTTTGAGAGGCGTCGATATGTCTTCGCCAATCTGGTCCGGCAAAAGACTCTCGGCAATGAAGTCAAAGTCTACCAATCCATGAAGCAGCCAGTCCGTGAGCTCTGCAAACGCATCGTCCCGACGGCCAACCTCGTCATTGCGGTTGTTGTTAGGACCAAAGCACAGCCAGAAGCTCTCGATGGGGTGGACCACACCGACACGCGTAAGAGGTTTCCCACGAGTCAAGGCCACCCCGACACGGGCAAAGTGGTCTTCGATATACCGGTACTCCTTGTACCATGGGCTTTGAGGCCCGGTGCTCGCGGGGTAATCGCGATTTCCCTCGCCCGCCTTGCTGACCCAACTGAGGTGCTGGACACGGAAGGTTATGCCCAGAGCAGCCTGCCAGTCGCCACATTCTTTGTGGTCTCGGAAGGTCAAGTCCGAGTGTGCGCATCCGTGAATCTCGCTCATGGCACCGCGGACACCGTTCTGACGGGCCACACTGGTACACTGCTTGACTGTGTTATATCCAATCGAGCCGCTGTGAAGATCTATGCCGGGTAGCACCTGGCTTCGGTGACGCCTCATTGCCTCTCCCCGAGTGGTGGTCTGAGAGTGCAGGGTTGGCTCTTCCGCCATGTGACCATTGAGCATAATCTTGTTCCTCCGGCACCAGATCCCACCGAGGTCGAGACAGGACATGGCGAATCTTTCACTTACATGATCGTGAAAACGGTATCGAGTCAGGCTGCGCGTGTCTCCTGGGCTGTCCCATAATAGTTCAGGGATACTGCTGATGAGATCGGCACCGTCTCCGTAGGTCTTGCGAAAGGTGTCGGGAAGATCTGCAATCCACGGCAGAAAAACGTCATCGGCGCCATCCGGACTTGAGAGCTGGGTCTTGATTGTAACCCGAGATTCATCGGTTGAAATGCAAGGGATGGTTGTCACAAACTTGTCGCCTATCCTTTTCTTATAGATCCGATGAAGGCTTTCCAGGAAGCCTGTCATAGCCTCGGTGTTCTTTGTGTCGATAAAGGTCTGGTCGCTGAAGCAAGACGGCAGAGGGTCGGTCTCAACATATGCATACCACACCCTTCCTCCGGGCTCCGCGTCGTCACCATCTTGCAGCATCGTGCTGGACTGCAGACGTCCATTCTCGTCGAGAGTGATGGAGAATCGAGCCAGGAGATAGCCCAGTCCACTCCGGCATGCTGGTGCAGAACTGGGCGCGCAACCACTGTGGTTCGTGTGAGCAGAAAGACAATCATGTTGGTCATGGTCACGTACCCTCCGAGTCCAACACTGCCGTACGGGTGCGGCGTGAACAGAATTCGTTTCGTCTTGTGGTCGGCATGCTGCCTCACAACCTTGCCGCCAACAACCCCCGAAGGCCACCGGTCATCGTCATCGCTAATGATAATCGTCAGGATAAGATCGGTTACCACCAGGTGGGGTGGTCCACTGACAGATAG